>CM010613.1:2400000-3000000 GCA_003430845.1 Xanthoceras sorbifolium
AACAGAAAGAGAAAGAAAAGGAGGGATAACTTGCCTGGATAACTACTTTTCAGCAAATGCTTTATGAATGTTGTTTTTCCAGTGGAGTATTGACCCAAAAGCATAACCATTGGCTTGGCATCAAAGTCACTATTTGTCTGCATTAAATAACAAAACAACAGCAATTTATAAATTGATAGTATCTCTTTGTCAATATATAAGGTAGTACTAGAGGTGCAACCAAATAAGCCTTTGTGCATATGCCATAAAAATTAGAACTGAACTGAGAGTAATTGGTAACATTTTCAAGATAAAACTATCACTCACCAACAACGGGGACACAAAATCATTAAATTGATAGGTAACTTCCAATGGCTTCAACTTTTGAATGTACAATTTCTTTAATCCATCAATTATTGATGTAACAGAAGACAGAGATACCTGTGAATAAGCCAAAAATAAAATTTCAAAAAGAGAAGAATAAAAGTATATAAAATAGGGAATAAGATGAATTGGAGGATAAAAATGTTTCCAGAATAAAGCTAGCAATGAAAATTTGTAGCATTATCTCCAAAATACAATAAGGCATATGAGTATTTTGACATCCCCTTTTTTTCTTTAAATTTGACTGGTGAAAGATTTTTTTTTAATAGAAGAAGAAATCAGAGTAAATCTCCCTTGCACAATGTACGCATATGTAGAAAGACGGTAAAATTTCATGAAGTCCACATCCTCTCAGAATGACCATATATTTTCAGTGAGAAGGTATATCAACACATTGAACACTATAACCTCCCTACAGAGCACAACCAATATGAAAGTGTAGGTCTCAAAGCCATATTACAAGAAAGGGTACAGAGACAGAACACAAAACTAGAAGCAAATATCCAAAGACACCATGTAGTTTTACCAATGAGAGCTCAAAACACTCTCACAGCAACGATACATGAAACGAAATTAACAGAAAATATGAACACATATATATATACCTTGCATGTGTGTATGCTACAATGCACTTGAAATAAAAAATAATTAAAGAACATTGTGTTTATTTCAACAAGATCCAGCAACTCCTATTGTGTTTGCACATCACTAGTATAACTATCAACATCTTCCAATCATTCCAGTAAAAAAAAAAATAATTAACCAGTCAAGCCTTTTAATGTAAGTATAACTACCAGTTACATGACCTAATTTGCAAGACACAAACAAAATTTATATAACAAGTAGGGAATGTGAAATATGGAGTGAAACAAATTTTAAAATTGTCTATTAAGAGCACAAGAATTTTATTATAATATAGTACAATATAATTAGTCAGAACTTAGACCTTCTTTGATGATTTTGAAGAAAACCAACTAGATGAAGATGAAGGCTGCAGTTGGGAACTACCTGTATCACTGCTAATTAGTAAATGTATAAAAGAAAACCAAAAGTAGCAATCACCATCAGTAGTATAGTATTCCTCACCATTTGCATCAGCATCACTAAAGTTTGATGAATGCTTTTTCTTCTGAATAGATTAAATAAAATAGTAAGAACTTGCATAAACATAAATTGGAAAGATAGAAGTTTAAAAGATAGGAACTTACTGATAGTAATACATCCAAACCATCCATGACTGGAGGTTTCAAATTTTGGAAGTCAACTGCAATATATGGAAGTTTTCACTTCAGATTAAATGAGCATATGAAACAAGTTAAAGAAATAACAACCACAAAGAACGCTATCAATAAATAATTGTGCAATGCAAGTTGTCAACTTAAAACCAATCCTAGCATGCAATAAAAAACAAAACTATCTCAAGCTGTTTACCATTGCTATTCAAGATGTCATGTGTTATTTCATTTCCGGCTTGTGCTAGGGATACTAGCTACAAATCAAAAGTTGGAACTTGTCAGTTTCTCAGAAATGAATTAATTAAACAAATTTAAAATGCCTGAAATATAGTGATTTCAACCTGCATAGCAGTGATAAACTCTTTGATACCAAGATATCCCTGTCGCTTGGAATCTGCAATTGCCCACACCTTTGAAGCGAGAAAAGCAAAGTAAAAAAACAACTAACACAAAGAGAATATAACTAGAAAGATATGACTCATGTGAACAAGAAAAAAAAGGCTCAAATGGTAAAGCAGTTAGCGAAATTTCTAAACAATAATTCTAAATGGAGTTGAAAAAGATTGGCATAAATGTTGGTATGTTAACTACATAAGATCAAAATTAGGATTTTAGAGGTTCTACAAAAGATAACATTTTCTCTTCTTAAGGGTATAATTTCACTGAAGATCGGCCACACAGTAGCCTTAATCTTGGTACAGAAAAGAATGTATTAGGAAAATCCCCAAATGAATTCACTTCCAAGAAATGAATAATTAAGAAAAGAAACTATCGGGAAGGTCCAAAATCCAATAATGGAGGCTTCTACTCAGCTGGTTATGCTTCATCCTCCTGTCTAAACTGTGAAGCAAAGTACTTGATCTTCAAAAGTATTCTTCATTCAAAAACGTTATGAGTTCTTCCATTACTTTGAACATGCCTGATGGCTCTCAATCCCAAAATAAATAACACCATTTTATTTTTTCGAGTTGTTTAGGCATCAGATTATCATGTGAAATGCTATTACCCTATTCATATTTCCATACAATACATACCAGCATAAAAAGTCCATCAACCAAAAGAAAAACAGCAACTCAATTTTTTCATTAGAAATGCATTAAACATACATGTAAGAACAACAAACAAAACTGTTACAAACAATGAATGACGAAAAACCTTTAGCTAAATCTCGAAAACAAAGCTATACCGGCTTAAGATCTTGACGAGATAAATTCGCCATAGCAAAGAACTTTGTAGCATCACTTCCCGTGATCCGGCCATCACCATCTACAAAACAATAAATTAATTAATTAATTAACATCACATACAAACATTTTCATTATTTCACATACATGATACATATAAACAAATTTTTGTTTTATAAAAAAAAAAAAAAATTACACTCTGCAGCTCTTTTATGTTCTCCATTCACACAAAAAATACAACTTTTTTCCTTTCTTTTCTTTCACTTTCCTCACAACCAAACAGAGCAAAATAAACGAACCAATTGCAGAACTCAAAATTCGAAAAATCAATTTATAACAGAACAAAACAAAACAAAACAAAAAAACCTAAACACTTTGGCTAACTTAAAACACATTCAAATTCCAACAACAAAATAAATAAATAAAATCATATAAAATCAAACTCAATGAGATTATTTTATGCGATTAAATCATGAAAAAGTAATAAAAACATAACAATGTACCTGAATCAGCGAAACTGAACCACTCCTGGTAGATCTTCTGGTGCTCTTTGGAGCACGAACCGATTGGACTCGAACCTAGTTCCATCAACTCAGCAAAAACAAAAAACGAAAAAACTTTTTCCTGCTTTCGTCTAATTTTTTTTCGTTTTACGTTTTGTGCTTCCGAAAAATTCGAATTTCACGAAGATCCCCTTCTCTCTACATATACATGTATGAATAAGTTAAAAAAAATCAAATACAGCGAAAACGAGAACGTTAAAAAACCAGAAAACAAACAGTTAATGGCCAGTTTGTATTGTGAGATCGTTTTTCACAGCAGATTTTTGTTTGCTTTTTTGTTTTTTTTTTGTCATAAAATTTTTGGTATTAAAATACGCGTGATACGTCGCCGTTTTTGCTTCAGATGGACGGCGATCTAGTGGTGACAATTTTAAAATTCGGGACATCAAACGCGGTCGTTCTCGATTATAAATGTTTGGCACGCGCCAAAAATGTGAAATAAAATAATAATAGAACTACGATGTACACGTTTATCCACGTATAAATAAATATTTTTTTAATTATAGGAGTGATGTCTTCGGTTATAACTAGATCACCGTAAAACTTATAATTCTACCCTTAAATAAAAACAACACACTTGTTATTCAAAAATGTTTTTAAAAATAAAATAATAATAAATAAATAAAACACATGAGGCACTTATCTTGATAGTTTGGAGGCTTCAAAACTTTTAAACCACTAAGGTTCAAATCTTAATAGTGTAAATATGTAAATATTTATTTTCCACCATTGTTTATAATACCGCAATTGTGTGGGTAGTTAATAAGTGTATAACCTGCCCAATAAAATTCTCTCCAAACCCAATTTTTTAATAAATAAATTTTATTAGTAAAAGAATATGTATATTAAATTACTTAAAACACATAATTAGTTAATTAAAAAAAAAACGAAGTTACTTTTACACGTCAAAATTAGTTTTGTCATAATTAAATATAATTAATACATAATTAAACAATAAATAAATTGACAATGAGGTTGGCTCAAAGATTTACCCATCGTGCTTACACCCTTAAAGATATAATTACATGATTAATAACTGTCAGGACCTGCCATGATCAATCATTAAATGTATTGTTCGGATATTTACTTCCACAATAATAGGAGAAAATTATCCACACATGCTGGTAAATATGTATAGTGTAACTTAAACCCTTACCATTAAAACCATTGAAATGAGAGGAATATGCACTAACCACTTTAAACTGTGAATGGTTATGCTTAAAAGAAAATTAAATTAAATTAAATTAAATAGTAAACAATAGTGAAAAGTTTATTTACCAAATCATTCATCGATTAAACTTACATTCTCTTTACAAAATAGCTAATGCTCGGTTTCTAGGGCTTTTTCCATAATATTATTATTCGATGTCAAAACTAATGAAACTAATAAATTATGATTGACTAAGATACATTTATGTAATGTATTTTTCTCTTGTTACTACAGGAGGCCAAAAAACCAAAAAATCGAATCCAATCAGTCCAATCGGTTTTAAACCGATTCACACCTTTTGATCGGTTCGGTTCAATATTTTAAAAATCAATAAAAGTAGGTTTATTTTCAGTTCAAAAATTTAGACCGAAATCCAAACCAACCAATATATATTATAAAAAAAAATCTATTTTTTTTTCCTCACTTTTCTTCATCTTCTCATCAAATATGCCGCTTTCACTCACTTTTTCCTTCCACACAGCCTACACATTGGTGCATTATGATTACTGTTTATACATTGGTGCACAACCAATACATAGAAAATTGTGTTTGTTGTTTTTGTTTGAATGGTTACTGTTTATATATATATATATATATAAAAGATATCCCAAACTTTATATTTTTTTTTTGTCATACTGGGTGAATGGTTACTATTTTTTAAATATATTGTTTGTTATCCATAAACGGTCAAATTGAATCGAACCAAACCGATTCAATTCAGTTCGGTTTAACTTTTTAAAAACCGATTAACTGTTAATTTTTATCAGTTTACAAGTAACAAATCCTAATACCACTCTTGTCATTTTGTTATGAAAAAATTCCATTAATTTTCTCTTGAATTTGGCCTAATCACATGTAACTTTGTTTGTTAATAAAATATATAAAGATCATACATGTAATAGAATATAGATAACGATGTTACATGTAAAAGGTTTTTTTTTTTTTTTGCCATAAATCTCTTGAAAGTTAATATTAGTGACTATTTAATCATTCTTTTAAATCGAGATACATAATCCATTTTTAAGATTTTAATAATGTTTCATATTTGAGTTACGTATATTAAAAAAATATATAAAAAAAATTCTAATAAATTACAAAGTTAATGAGATGTATGTGTATAGTGTAATTTAATAGAATCTCAAATTTCGTATTTATAGATAGAGATTAACTCCTTTATTTTATTTTTTATTTTTCATTTTTTGAAAGTGGAGAATTTACATAGAAAGAGAAATATCTTTCAACACTAATGGCTCAATGCAAGAAGAAAATCATTCATCCAAATAATTTCCTTAGCTAAGTTGAGACTAAACTTAACTAACGAATCTGCAAGTAAATTAACTAAACGAGGAACAAAAGAAAAACCAATGACTCTAGAATCCTGAACAAAAGTTGAGATATCATAGACAAAACTCCAAACAATCTGGACTTTTCTCGCAAAAAATTAAAAAGACTTAACGCATCCGATTCAGCCAAGAGGAAAGATGTCAGCCTGGAAAGCCAATTCACTCCTTTCAAATTTATTATTTTTATTTTTTTCACTTTCATTATTTTTTAAGCCTTTAAAGTTTGAAGTCGCAACAAAGATTAATACGGGAGAGAATCTGAATACCCGTTTATCATATTGTTATCCAAAATATTTTTCCAAATTACTATTATTTTCTTTTATCTTTTATGCAACAAATTCAACTAAAAACTTCTATAGAATTTTCCTTTTTCAGAATCAACCATCAACAATGTTTTGTGGCAATATTCAAAAAATAAATAAAAAACCAAACCACTAGTGATAACATAAAAAAATTACAAGAAGCTGGTGGGCGTACACACAACAAAGAAGAATTTGCAATAAGAGAAACAAAAAAAAAAAAAAAGAAGATTAATCATACAATGAAAAAAGAATCAAATAAATGTAAAGGATTTGAAACCTCAATTTACATCTCCTCATCTTTTGCCTCCCTCTCTATTTCTCCATACATGTATTGGTAATGAGCAACCAAAGCTGATTGATCGATTCTTGAACGTGTCCGAGAAAAATAATTCGATTTTCTTCACGAAAGACCAACGGTTTTACCAAGTAGCCATAGAACAAGAGATAACTCTATGCCAAAAATGGTGTGAAGCGTGCTCCGGTCTAGCGTGAACCCGTATATCGTGATCCCAGCTCTGTTGTTCTCAAAGTATTTCACTGCCATGAGAAAATAGATTCATCAAATTATAAGAAAACAGATTCATCAAACCTAATTGAGTGTTGGTTGTGGGGTGTGACATACCTAGAGCCTGTCTCTTCTGGAATGAAATGGTGCTGTATGCATAAGCTGGGATGAGCTTGGAGTTGTCCAAATCGTCTTCTTCAGTCACCCGCATCATCACCAGTCCTGAATCATCGTGGCTCGAAGGGAAGACTCGGGCGTTAACAGGCTGAGACCTAGGGGTCTCGCTCTCAGTTCGCTTCGAAGGAGTCTAGGGTGGCGCAAACATGCCACTTAGCAGCAAGACATGTGACCCCTTGTGCCTTGTGTGTGATTTTTGTTGCACTTCTCAGTAACATGAGCAGTGCTGTGACAAGGGTCATGGAGCAAAGCTGTAGCGAAAAATGTGTTAGTAGTGCTATAAATTTCACGTCAATCACGCCATTTTTTTTTTTTTTTTTTTACGTGTGACGGACAAAATATGCATACCGCGAGTTCTCCAGCTCTGTAGATATTGACAACAGCATGAGGCTTTGTTGTCATAAGCAATGAAGCAAATTGGCTCCCTGTGATCATGATCAGTGCCCATAAAATGAATTTGCGATACCGGTGACTAATGATCCTCAAGTGCCTCCTGATCCTCAAATGCTCAGACAACACCGTCCCCACATCAGAATCCATTTGGAAAACCTTAGCGAAATCCTGGAGCCGCAGGATCTGGAGGTGGCAGATTAGACGGAAGAGAACACACACGAGGAAAATGACAGTGGTGCGATACAGCCACGAGCAGAGCTCCATTATGCAAGCCACAATGTCACTCAGGTACACATTGCCTAAAAATGGAATCTGTGAGGCACCTGAGGCATACCACCATATCTTGTAGGCTGTCTCCACTAAAAAGCATGGAAGGACAAAAATGGAGAGCAGCTTCAATGATCTCTGCATATACAAGTTACAGCAACTTCACATTAACATATTAACATTAAAATACACACAAAACTTCAATGTCTACACTGTAAAGTACAAAGCAACATGAATCAATCAGCCTAAAGTGTCAATCATTGCCCTAACTTGACCAAAACAAACACAATAAACAATTCATGGACAAATAGATTCTTGTCCTCCACATTGTTCTAGTGCTTTTTTTTCCTTTTGGTTACTCAACTTTACATTCTTCTAGCTATCACTAGCATATTCCAATAAAGTACACATCCGTTCATAGCTTGGGAATGGACGTTAATGGTGGGTTCATGTCCCACCATATGCATTTACCAGTATGTATGAAAAAAATTTCTTTCTGTTTGGGAGTAGAATGTAGATGTCTTCCGTTATGGAAATAAATTTCCAGACCACACATCGGCAGGTCCACATTAATGATAGCCAGTTTTTTCTTTCTTTTCATTTTTTTAAAAACCATTTTTATGTGGCTGGAAAGCAAAGGAATGCAATGGCTGATCATCTAAGTCAAAACTCCAGCTTGATTATCGCTCTAATTTCTGGACATTTGGACTGGAAAAAGTAAAATTAACTGATAAAGAAATTCAAAACAAAAAAAAAATGCAAAACCACCCTTAATCTACCATGATTTAATACTAATTAATATAATTCATATCCCACAGAATCATTTTTTTTTTTGTTTGACCAATTTAATCATCAAAAATTTTCCCAGAATTCATTTAAAAGAGAAAAAAAAAAAAAAAAAGGAAAGCAGACAATGAGATCCTCTGTTTTTCATTACATTAAAAACCCAGAAACCATTCTGTGATTTTTTACAAAACTCATCCCGTTATAATCCAACAAATCAATAAAAATTAGTTCTAACCACACCCAATAACCAAAAAAAAAAAAAATCATTACAAGCAAAATTAAATATGAAAAAAAAAACAGAGACCATTCAATGATTCTCTCAAGATGTTGAAAAACTAGAAAGAAAAATATAAAAACTCTACACAAAAAATCCCACAATGGGGTCTAAACATCGCTCCAGTATAATCCAAAAACAACAACAACAAAAAAATCAAATTCTAAACACAACCAAATGAGAAAAAAATCCAAAACAAATTTTAAAAAAGAAAAACGAACAGAGAGAGTGGAAACGTGTGTGTGTGTGTGTGTTATATATAAACATACATGGAGCTGTTCAGTGTAGTTTCTTCTAACGGTCTCGCTCTCATCGCAGAGCTTGTCGAAGAACAAGAACCTCCTGAGCCCAAAACGCTTGACGAAGCCGGAGAGGCAGACGAACGAGAGCGTCGCAACGCCGCTGAGCGACAGCTGCACCACCCAATCGTAGGGCCGCGCGTGCCTGCCGTCGCAGCTGCTGCATGAGAGCACGAAGTGGGAGAGCGCCGGGACGACGATCGTGAACGCCACGAACATCGACCACGAGAGGCAAGCCGACCAGACGCTAGACTGGTCCACGCACATCCATTTCAGGAACGACCGGAAGCTCCGCAGCTCGTCCTGTGCGTGCGACGCGCTGCGCGTGAACTTGCTGTTGCGTCCTAGTAATGGAGCCTCTCTCTCGTCTGCCATGGCGATCGCAACACAAAGAAAAAAAATTCAAAATTTTTTCTTTTTTTGGGTTTTTCTGGTTCTGTTTATTAGTCGAGAAAATTAAGGGAAAATGGAACATATATATATACTGTTTTGGTTTGGTTTGGTTTCAGTATCGAATTGAGAGGAGATTACGTGGCGGGAGTTGGTTGGCTGGAGGTTTTGGAATATAAGATGTGGTGGCACAGGGGATCAATTTGGTGCCAAATTTTGTATAGTCGTTTCTCAGATTGGGGAGTGGGAAGTTTTTTGTGCAGTGGCTTGCTTGATTCCTCAAACTCCACAGAAACCAGGCAGCAAGGAGAAAAATGGCAGCAGACTCCTTTCCCAACCCAGAAACGACCCAGCTCAAACGATCCACAAACACACCCACCTTCAGCTTGTTCAGACCATCAAAGAAAGGGCAGCCCTTCCATAACACATTCACCTTCACACAGCTCCATAAAATATGATCAATAGACTCAGAACAAGCACCACATAAAGGACAAGCATCAAGCTCAAGAACCTTCCTACTCTTTAAACAACCCCTAGTAGGAAGGATATTTTTGCAAACCTTCCACCCAAAAAATTTTACCTTGCTAGGAATATGGAGGCTCCACAATGCCTTCCACCAGGGATCCGGGCCAGCCGAGGATGAGCCAATGTTTTTACCAAAGGCTTCAGCCGCTAGCTTATAAGCACTACGAACTGTGAATTCACCACGCTTGTCATAATGCCACAACAAAGAGTCCTGGCAAGAAACACTGCTAAGCTGAATACTCAAAATGATTTCAGCTTCTTCCGGAAGAAAAGAACATCGGACCAATTCTTCATTCCATACACCACCAACTGATAACAAACCCGCAACACTAGCCCCTGCTGGGAACACACGAGGCGAAAATACCTTAAAAAGAGAGGGTCTCGGGATCCAAGGATCCTCATACACTAAGATGTTTGATCCATTCCCCACTCTCCAACGTGTACCCAATTTTAGCACATCCCTACCCCACAAAATACTCCTCCAAATGAAGGATGGATGGTTACCCACAGTCGAATCAAAAAAGGAGGAAGAGGGAAAATACCTCGCCTTTAATACCTTTGCAGCCAGAGATGTGGGGGAAGTCAGCAGCCTCCACCCTTGCTTTGCTAGCATCGCACGGTTGAAGGCCTCTACATCTCTGAAACCTAGCCCTCCACGCTCTTTAGGAACACACAAGTGCTTCCACCCCACCCAATGCATCTTGCGAGAACCACCCTTCCAACCCCACCAAAAAGCTAGATTGTCATTCTTGGAAATGAATGATTGAGATCAGTGCGACGAGATTAAATTATATAAATATGGTTTAAATATTTATTTTTATTTAAAAAGTCGTGTACCTCTATAATAAAAAGCACACTACTTAAATGTTAAACCTTGACTTAAAGAGTTTGAGACTGATTTAGCCCCTAAATTAAAATAATTTTGGTAATAAAGTTTGTTATTAGAAATTATAGAATAATAAAATGAAATAAAATTAAAATATTACATTATTAAAGATATTAAAATATTGTTACACCCTTTAATCTCAAATAAATCAACCTAGGATCTCGATGACCAAACCATCAACAAATTAATAATCACCATTTGATAGGGTTGGCCGTGGTTTCAGAACCAGTTATTTCGGTTCTGAAATTAGGATCATAGAGTCCCGGTTTTAGTTCTGGTTTCGATTTCGAAACTAAGGGGAGGAACTGCAGTTACAGTTCCTCCTCCTGGTTTGATAACCAGAATCATAGGCCACCTTTTTTTTTTTTAAGAGAAAAAAAAAGTACATGAACCGAATCCTGAATCGACGGAACTGTCGGTTCATATTTTTTAGCTAATCGGAACCAAAACCGTGGATCCCGATTCTAGTTAATCGGTTTTAAACCGGAACCGCAGATTTCAATTTAAAATCGACAGTTCTGTTCAAATCCGGTTCGAATCGAACCGCAGCCAACCCTATCATTTGATGACTAAATCAACCAAAAACTATATAAGTGATGCTTGTACATGAGCAAGTTAGCACCCCTTTTAAGTGTATCCGTTCAACTCATTAATATTTTTATATTATGAGGAATGAACAATCAATTATACAAAATATCTACCACGTCAAATGATATGATATATTTAACAGAAACAAGATATTATTATATATAATTAAAAAAACTTTTTCTCCATTAACAAACACCATTTCTTTTAATCCCTTTATTATTTTCTTCATTTTACGTTGTATGATATGATATTATTGGTTCGAGCATATACGTCCAGCCGAGTCCGTAACGAAACTTCTTCTCTATAAACAAACACCATTTCTTTAATCTCTCTGTAATTTTCGGCCCACTCTTATGCTTACACTTCACCAAAGGCTACTCGCGTCCCATGTGAGAGCTGTAACCAATCTCCATACTTTATACGCCAAACTTATGGTATACAGAAATTTTACAATATCATATGACAGAGCTGGGTGGGGTGGTGGGACCACCGCATGCGACGTGTACAGTCATCCGCCATCAACGGAGATGATCGCCTGCTCATCAAAGAATCTGCCACATGCGATGATGTTGTATGATGATCATCGATCACAAATCGTGACTTGTTACTAATTTTTTATAAAACTTTTTGTCTGTATTTTTGTTATTTTTATTTGTACAGGTAAGTTTAGAGGAGTATTTGGCGAGAGTCTATTGGATGGTCAATGGAGGTGAGGTGTGAGGTGTAAATGTGGAGAATGGTGATTGGTTGATTGGGTCACTGCGTAGGTGAATACTTGGCAGGGAAGATTAATTAACTGGCAAATCATTTGGCTTTATCTATTTGAATTCAGGGGCGGAACCTGAAAAGAAAAATTAAGGAAGCTGGGTCTAAAATTTTAAATTTATTAATATATATATAAAATTTATTTTTTTATATTTAATTTTGATATATAATTTTAAATAAAAAAGTATAAGTTCGATCATTGAGAAAAATTTCAATATATTATAATGTATATGTTTATACAGCTCATATTATATCATGTGATATAATATTTTATTCAATTTTTAGCTTGTTTGTGCTAGTTCTTTCTTAAATAAAATTGATTACTGATGCTCGCTACATGACATGACATGGATAAACGAAAAATAAAAAATATAATGTCTCTGGTGAGGTTCGAACTCACGACTATTCGCTTAAAAGGCGATTACACTACCACTGTGTTACAGAGACTAAATGTGAGAAGTGAGAATACAGTTGCATTTTATTGTAATATATTGAAAGCACAATTTGATGAATTGCCTTTGATTGGCTTGAAATGGGCTGCACTAGCTTTGTTTTGTAAGTATGAACTCAGATCCACGCTCACTAGTTAACACATCTTTTTTTTATTCGACACATTATGTCATCTAGACACTGAAATTTAGCCCAACACGCTCTCCCTCTCGCTATCTTTGCTCGACAGGTCTAGTGTGAAACAAACCCTTTTTTAGTTTTGAAATCTGACACCAAATGAGTTAAGGATCTGTCAGGATCCAATAAAATTAATCATTATATATGCGATTCGAATATCTCATTGCACCAAGGATAAATGAGAGTTAGAAGAGGCGTACGTGTGATTAAAGATTTGATACCAAAACATCTCATTTTTGTATCGTCTAAAATCGAAAGAGGATACGATTAAACTATGTCAAATTTGTATTGCATGCATCTTTTTCCAGAAAGGGTTTCTAACACAATGAACATCAGAATGTCTATAATTTGTAAGCCGAAAAGTGAAGAAAATTGGAATAATATTCAATATTACATTATTCGACAATTTAGCATCAGCCTCTGTAACACAGCGGTAGTGTAATCGCCTCTTAAGCGAACAGTCGTGAGTTCGAATCTAACCAGGGGCAATTGATCCATTTTTTTTTTACTTTTTCATTTTAATAAACCTCGTTACATAATTTAGGATAATGTATAGAGGCAAAAAATTTTAATCTTACAAGATTTGCCTTCGATTTAAGATTGTTTATTTGATTTCAATCCAACGACTATAAACTATCCAACCCAATCCAACGAACCATATTTTACTAGTCATATACATAATCGCGTTCATTCTTCATTCAATCCTAACAGACCCAATCCGATAACATGCAGGTTTTAAAAATATTTTTTATTTCACTAGTTTGAACCAACGAGTCCACACCCGAATCCACAAATTTATACAGGGTCATGGATAAATGCGGCTTTGAATCAGACCTGCAGGTACACACCCGCACAATTTTCTGAGATCACCGGTGAGTTTGTATGTCAAAAAATAATGCAGGTTAGGATTTGAATTTGACTAAATCCACCCGAACTCAACCCACCGTTTTAAGGCACTAATATTCAGGTGAGTTTCAACAAACAAGTACCAACCAAAACCGGTTAGTAGATATGGAGGGCCTTCAAAATTAGCTGTGCCTTGATTGGAAATTTGACTATACAACTCACCAAATCAAATAGCAAATGCAAATCCACCTGTGGTCTTCCATCATTGATTATGTCATATTATCACTACAAGAAAGTTAAAAGGACCACCACCATCACCACCACCACCCAAATTGCACAAAATGCAAGCAAGCTACCACAATATCAAAGGAAGATGCCATGATGCAAGTGTCGATAGGGTTTCAAGGTGCCTTCACATTCACAATTCAAAGATAGGGACAAGAAGAAATAAAAGGGTTGTTAGCATATCATCTACCTCACCGAATTGAAGGCTAGATGAATTCAGATGATCGAAGAAAGTTGTCGAAAACATCATCCCCCTAAAGTTTCGACCATCCTCCTCCCTTAAAATTCATCGCAAAAACGTCCTTCAAAAACCTTCAGTCAGTCACAAGCATAATCTACTACAATAATAATAAGTTTCAAGTAAAGAAAGGGATCCGACTCACAGGAGCAATAATGGCTAAACATTTACAAACCAAAACACTCTGGAAAATATCAAGAACACCAACACAAATTCAAAGAGATGGATGATTACTCAAAGCTTTGTACTTGGAAATGAAACAATGTCTATCAAACAAGGAACTGGAACGAATAGGGTTTTCTAATCTAATACTTCCTCTCATCTTTATCGTACAATATTTCGTCAAGAACACAACTAATAATCATCACAAGATTCAACTTTTAAAGATACAGAATACAATCCAAAGAAACAAATGCGAAAAAAACAGAAACATTTTCTTAGTTTAACATCAAACAGACAACAAAATAATGTTCATTGCACAAATGATAAGAATTCATTGCACAAATGATAAGATTGCATAAAATTTTCCCACCATCCAAACAACAAACAATCAAATATTCTAAGAGAGAAACAATAATAGATCATTTTCAATCAAATAATCTGCAACTAAATAATAATCATAAAATTTATCTACATAAACTCAGATCTTGTAATAACAAAACCCTAATCCATCATAATATTTCTAAGAACAAAGAAAATTTCACCGTCTTCGTCGTAGCCGTGATCATATATTAATTTTTGTTTTTTTGGAAGAACATCAATTCATTTGCATACTCAATTAAGACAATTTCATCTTAATATTTTTTTTCTTTTTTTTTCCGCATAAAAATAAGAGAAAAAAAAGAAACAAAAAATAATAATGATAATAATAATAATGATAATAATAGTAATAATCGGAGAGATCAACCACCGGTCCACCACCACCATCATAACAATCAAAGACACAAAGCTGTGCACTGGAGGTCATCGCGGCCGTTGAAATCGACGACGACGACGTCATCCAACGGCGGAAAGTTTAGATCGAAAGGCAACGGCTGCTTCCTGCTGCAGGAAGAGGACAACGTGATGTCTCCCTCTACATCTTCGTTGTCTTCGTTGTTGTCGATCACGGAGGACGAAGAATCGCAGTCGCTGTGGCAGTCCTCCGGCACCACCGGCGGCGTCCTCGGATACCGCCGCGAAGAAGTCGCCTTCAGATTCGCCGATCCCGACGCTGCAGGCTGCGGCGGACGAGGCCCGCTGAAGGACTCGACGGTGCTGCTCATGCTGCTCGTCGTAGGCCTCTGCGGATTCACGATCATCTGCTGATCTTGAAAGTCTTGGAATCCATTTACGGCGCCGCCGCCGTATAATCTGTGGTCCAAAAACGGGTCGTGGTTGTTGTGGTTGTTCGGATAATAAGAGGACATGTTGTTGGAGGTTATCGGGAAGTTGGTCTTGGCTTTGGGTCCGCGGAGGCTACGAGCCGCCGCGTCATACGCCCGGGCCGCGTCCTCCGCCGAGTCGAAAGTCCCGAGCCAGACTCGTGTCTTCTTCCACGGATCCCTGATCTCAGCCGCAAACCGTCCCCACGGTCTCTTCCGGACCCCTCTGTACCTCGGCTCTTTCGCCACATTTCTCAACCCGGATCCGTTCGGTTCCACCGGTTTATTCGTCGCCACCGCCGCCGCCGTCGCACCTCTCCCTCTCCTCATGGAGCCTAATCTAATCTTTTCCTCTTCTTTTTTACCCAAAATATCAAAATAAATACAAATCCACAAAAACAACAGGTTCAAAATGATATATAACAGAAACCCGAGAAACAGATTTAAAAACTCAAAAAAAAAAAAGAGAGAGAGAGAGAAATGGAGAGTTGGATTTTCAAAGAAAGATTCAAAAACCCAGAAAATAGATGTCGAAAAAAAATTAGAAAAAAATGAAAAGGAGAGTTGGGTTTTCAAAAAGAAATGGATTGATAGATAGATAGATAGACAGAGAGAGAGGTTGGGTGAGGTGGGAACTGGAAGGCACAACACAACCAAAAGCAGGCACCTTCTCTTCTTCTACACAAAATTGATTTTTTTTTAATTTTTTAATTTTGTTGTTTTTGTTTGTTTTCTGATTTCTCTGGCTGAAATGTGTTTTCATTTTTCATTTTTCATTTTCTCTTGGATTTCTCTCTCTCCCTCTCACGCGCCCCCACTAACCGACCCGGTACTCGTCTCTCACTCGATTGCTTCCTTTTCTTTTCTCTTTATTATTTCATTTTCAATGTTTTTTTTTAATTAAAAATGTTGACTATAAATTTTTATGTTCAAATATTCAATAATATTGGTGATAAAATTAAAATAATAATACTTGACCAAATTACATCAACACCCTTGCCTTTCTCATTAATGTCGATTGCAGTAAAGTTTTTTTTTTTTTTCTGGGTGTGATTTCTTTTTTCAGGTTATGTCTATGAGACTACGACTTTCTCTCTCTTTCTGTTTTTTCTTTCTTGTTGGGTAAAATTTTACTGGAAAATGAGGGAAAATAATGAGTTCAAGAGAAAATTAATTAGGAGAATTTTAATAGATTTTATTTGTATTTTTTTTTTTTGGATTCTGATATGATTTAACTGAATCTATTTTTTTTTGGTTAAATTTTGACCTGGCAATCTTTTATTTTTATTTTATTCTTTTATTTTACATTATTTAATTTAATAATTATTTAGTATAATTTTAATTCATAAAAGTGTGATTATTTTATTTTGATAAATATTTAATAAGTTGTGATTTCAAATATTTTTATCGGTGTTAGTGAAACCACGAAGAAAAGCAAATAGTGTATTTAGTGAATTTGGTTTTTTTTTTTTAAAAAAGGGACATAAGTATAATATTAATAATTGTCGGGACCTATTCGAATATCTACTCCCATAACAATAGACATCTACTCCTACAATAAGGGGAGAAAACTACCCACACATACTGGTATGTATATGGTGGGAATTAAACCTCTCACCACTGAAGTGTGAGGAATGTGCACTAACTACTTTATTACAAGTGGATTTGAACCCACGGTGAATTTGGTTGTAATTAGTACATATTATTGCTTTTTTTTTCTTCCTAAAAATTTAAAAAAAAAAAAGTAATCCTTATAAATGTTACCCAAATAAGAAAATTAATTTTGATTTTTTTTAAATATAATTATAAAATTAATAATAAGTAGGATCTGTCGATATAAATCACTAAATGCTCGTCCCATATAACTACTCATATAACGGAAGACATCAAAATGAATAAAACTGTCCACACATATACTATACTCAATACTCATTATCATTGTTTATACCATCAAGCAAGAAAAATACAGAATTTCTTGTAACAATCAACATGATCTATGTTAAAACTTTTTTATTAGCCAAATATAACAATTAACTTTTCAATCATACTGTTAAATATTGGAAACAATTTTGCTTTTGTAAATTAAAATGAAAGTTATGCTTATAAAAAGGAAGGGAATCCTATTTTCCTCCTTTTTATTAATATAAAATTTTGTCCATTTTTTTTTTCCCATTATTTGATGGAAATATCATGGCACAACTATCCATATTTAACCAAACAATTTGAATAGACAAAATATCGAGGCAATTATTGGGATTATCAAGAAGAATGTAAATGAGATGAGAATTGAAAAATGAGTGGGAAAATTTGCTTTACCAATTATATCATTCATGTAATGTACCTATAGAAAATTTTCCTACTAAATTCACTTAAAGGGAATATATATATTTATATCATTTATAATACTATCGATTTAATAATTTCTAACAAATTCTCGTTATTTATAATTTTTTTAAGGGTACAATTACAATATTAATAACTGTCGGAATCTAACGATATGCGGTTAAGATATTGACTCCCATAACGGAAGACATCTACTCCCACTTATAATAAAACTAACTATACATGTTGATAAATGTACATATTGAGACTTGAAACCTCACTGTTAAGGTGGAAGAAGTGTACGTTAATCACTTGAACTTCGTTCTTTATAGTTGATTCTATTTATTTTATGTGTATTATGAACATGATCAATATATATAATCTTGTATCGTATGATATACAGTATTTCATTTTTTTTAAGTGCGGAAATCCCATACGTTTTTATGTGTGTGACCTAATTTTCCAACATTATAAAACTATAATAAGAATAAGACAAAAAAAAAACAATAATTCTCTAACGTTAGAAAACCAAGTTCCCACGTACGTAAAAATGTATGAAATCTCGCACCTGATAATTCTTTAACAAAAGATGAAGAAATTAAGTTTTTTTCACTTTAAATATTTTATTTAAATCTAAACTTCAACATTCAGCTTTCTATTACTTTAATTCAATGGTTTAGATGGTATCATGGTACCATGTCCTATCATATACTTAAATGTTATTTTTAATTAAATTTTAAATATAAGATAGTATTACCTCAACCCTTGGATTTAATAAATAGATGGTTGGACCTATAATTCTAAATTTAAGAAAAGAAAAAAAAAAACTCATGTGACATTTAATAATAATAATAAAACAAATAAAAAGAAATTGTAGTTTAGCTTAACTAACATGGCTAGTTAGAGGACAAGAAATGAGAAATCTAGTCGGCCAGTAAATCAAAGAAAAGATGGTTAGTTCAATGGTAGCTTTCAAATTCAGAAAAAAATATATAAAATGAAAAATTATTGCACATTTTGGTGATTAGATTGTTTTAATTTCACCATAAAATTAATTTACGATTCGCATATATCAACTTAATTTCTATATAATTTCAAAATATATTTAGAACGAATAAAATATGTAACTCATTACCAGAATAAAATTATATTACGTGCCATGAACTTATCATTTTATTGTTGAAAAAACAAAATCAAAAATAAGATGATGCTTTTTTATTTAAACATGACCTAAAATTTGTTTTCTTCTATTTTACTTCACCATTAGAAAAATAAATAATAATTAAGTCACTAATCATACAATAATAACCCACAGAAAAAGTACCTTTAAAATTATACGGTTTATTTAAGTTAAAGGAATCAAATGTGATAATTATAATAAGACTCACTTAAAAAAATATTATTAAATTGTACATCTACTAATAGCTTAAGTAATATCTCATATTTATTAATAAACCCATTAACGTTAGCAAATTCGTTTGACTAGTGAGAGTTAATTTTCGGACTATACTTATAGTGGTTGTTCTTATCATATTCTACGGACTTTTAACTCAACTGATGTTATAATTCAAAAAGAATGTTGTAAGAAAAAATGTATTATATATTTTTTCATAAAATAGGTTAATAATAAATAAAATTTTGAGAAGTATCATATCTGCTCTTATTTTCAAGTAATTAGTGTATTTTATTTTTACCTCAACAGTGAGACTTTAAGTTTCACTATACGTATTTATCAATATGTGTGTAAGTAGATATTTCTCATTATAAAATATAAAAAATATTCAAATTACGCGTTTCGTGATTAACTTTGAGAGGCACGCGACAAATTTATTATTAATTTTATATTAGTTCCCTTCAAAAAGGTGAGTAGACACCTTGTAAATTGAACTTGGCGCCAAACAAGCAGTGAATATGCTTCTTATATTATTCTCTATAACCAACTTTTTTCAAAAGAAAAATTATACTACCATTTAATTAATCATGTGATTAGTTAGCTAATCCAAAATAATAATAATAATAAATTAAAAATTATAACTTTTTTTTTTGCACCGAAAAATGTTACTTTTTGTTTTCTTTTTTCAAGACTATTGGAATTGATTTTGTTTTATAAAAAATATATTTTTTAATTCTTTTGGTGGAAATATATATACTCAACCTATTGGTATAACCACCATCCATAATGACTCATAATTCACACTTCTTTTTTGAGGCATATTTGGCAGACCCCATTATTTGATTAATTAAAAAATAAAAAATTGATGATTTTAGGCAAGTGTACAGCTATATGATGATACCCATCAAAATTGGTTGATAGATTGATCAATTTTCTTAACCATGTGTTTTTTTTTTTAAAAGAAAAAAGAAAAAAAATTCAAATGAGATGGAGCAATAGCCCTCTCCGTGTGCCAGTAAATGTGTGTTGAGCTTTTTATTCGTTATATGGGAGTAGATGTCTCCCAATTATGAAAGTAAACATTAGCTAATATAGTATATTCCATTATAGGTAATTTAGAAGGACAAATAATGTATCGTGAATTGACGGAGAAAAGATATTAGCAGCAGAAGACAAATTGTAGAAAAACTAATACTTATGACCTATCAGTCGGTAAAGAGGCCGAGTTTTGTTAAAAGTTTTGTTCTGTCCATGTTTTTAGAAATTAACACCTGTCGCATTTGTTTCAATTCATATTACCATATATAGTGAAGTAGCCCACTTTTTGATATCAGAGTGCCCTATTAAAATTAATTATTATATGTGTGGTTTGGATATGACAAATAGAATAGAGGACTCCGACATAAAAAATAGGGCTAATTAATTTTGATACCAAGCCATCCCAAAAATAAAACAAACATATGATTGGAAATGTGAAATGTGAAAATTTGGTGGAGAAGATTAGGACCCAAGATAATCAAGTGGTACCTTTTATTTACTTTAAGTACATAACAAAAATTAAAGTCAAGATTTGATTAAATCACCTAATCCCACAATTATTTTCCTAACCCACAAAGCATCCAATGGAATATTAAATTAATAATATTCAAATGTGTACAGTTTTTCCATTACCCAATTGGGAATTGACACTTTGCAGGCATGGTCAACTTATTTTGGCTTGAGATTTTTGCCAAACCAAAACATTTTTTTTTATTTTTACTTCGTAGTATAAGTCCCAAACAAAAAGGGTAAAAATCTCAAAATAAAGGATCATGTTTGTATATGGTACAATTATATGGTGATATGCTATAGTTTTCAAACACAAAACTCTAGAATTGCAAACTTATCTATTTTTTATTTTAAATTTATATATGTTGGATCTCAATTTTTAAAATCCAAACCCAAATCGAATCGACATAATCGGTTCATACTCTAAGTAATAGAACAAAACCGATCCTCTTAAAAAATCGACCTGAACATTCAGAATCGGTCTAGTTCGAATCACTTCATGTTATTTCCCTACACTCTTTTTAAAGAAGATTTTGGTTGGACTTTAAACAATTCAAATTTAATATAAGATTTTGTAGAAAATTTTAGACTAGCTAAGTTGGGACAAAAACAACCATAATTTTACGTTAATTCAATTAATGTGTGAATTAGGCACACGTATGACACTATAAGAGTAACTATTAACGTAAAATATCAATATGGAATAAAAATAAAATTTTCATTCTTTTTAAGAGATGAGAACTTATACAATTTTAAGTTTTATTCAATTATTTACGTTAAAACTAAAATACTTACATTAACAATCATTCTTAAAATATATCGTTATGTATTTTTTACCTTATAAAATCTAATTAGGAACGATATCGAAAACCATAATTTACTATTTAATTACTTTAAAATTATATAGAATAAAATTTTATTTCATAAATTTTTTTATGTATATCCATCTTTTTTTTTTTTTTTCGTTACTCTCGCTTAAGTTAATAAAATAAATAAAAAAACACATTCTATATTATACTACAAGTTTTCAAAAAAATTTAGGAAGTGTTTGTCAATTTGATAATATTTTTATTATTATTATTAATATTCCATATTTAAAGAGAGAAATTTAGAACCACTAGAAATGAGAGGTGAGGACACAAATGGGAAAAGAAAACAAAATTCCACGCAGAGTAGAGGAGAGAGGCTTTGACTTGTTGACCATGCTGTGTATGGACCCCACCATACATGGGCCCATTTCTCTCTTCTGTTTTCCTGACCAGATCTCTGAAAACTTTCCTCTTTGTCCACCCAATCCACTCTCTCTTTTTCCTCAACGTGCTTTCTACTATTTATTAACATTCAAAATCTTTTGACTTTTGGTATTTATGTAAATATATTGATATTTTTTAATATAATAAAACTGAGAAAAATTATCTGTTGGATTTGTTGAAATCAAGAACTGTACATCTATCAAATTTTAATTTCGATATACGAAAAATATATACTCTTGTAAAAAATAAATCTAACCTAGGTAGATATATTGAATGGCAAAAATGGGGTACGTGTTAAGGATTGGAAAAATAAATAAAAAGATTATATTAAATTTTTTTAATATACGTTAAGTTATGTATTGGTATGTGTATCATATACTGTGCGCGATTAAAACTGATTAAAATTCGAGACAATACATTACTGAATAAGCGTCCTTTTTTTTTTCTTTAAACGAAAGAAACTTCATTCACCAATACAGGAAGAAAAAGAAACAACATTAACCTGGAACAGTTTCGATAATCAAACAGGAAAAGAACAAGTTCACAAACAAGGGACATCAAGATCGAAAGCTCTCTTGGTAATGCCATGAGCTACACCATTTCCTAATCTGAAAATAAAGGAGATAGAAAGCTATATTTAAACTAGATACCAAAGATTGAATATTAAAAAGGGTGAATTGCACTCAAGTACCCTGACGTTTATCATAATTGCACGTTTAATACCAATTTTGCCATAATTGCACTCTAATACCCTGTAATCCGTTGACCACCGTTAAAGTAACGGTTGACCAAATGGATTCAGGGGCAAATTGGTCTTTTACATTTAAATTCATTTTTAAAAAAATAAAAAATCACCCAACCAATAAGAACATGTCACGTCATATTAAAAATATTTTTTAAAAAAATTTAAAAAACAGGTGGAAGAGATCTGAGATCTCAGATCTCTTCCACCACATGAACCAAAAAAAAAAAAAAATTTAAAAATTCTGATCGCGAACCCAGATCGAACCCAGATCTGGGTTCACGATCGAACCCAGCTGGGCTCGAACGCGAACCCAGCTGAGTTCGAACGCGAACCCAAATCTCTGGGTTCGCGTTCGAACTCAGTGATCTGGGTTCGATCGCGAACCCAATTCATCTGGGTTCGAAGATCATCTGACTTTTTAATTTTTTTTTTCCTTTGAGGGGCAATCTCATCATTTTGTCTGAATCCGTTTGGTCAACCGTTACTTTAATGGTGGTCAACGGATTACAGAGTATTAGAGTGCAATTATGGCAAAACTAACATTAAACGTGCAATTATGATAAACGTCAGAGTACTTTAGTGCAATTCACCCTATGAAAAATGATATTCTCAGCATCGCTTCTGTAACATCCCGGATTTCGGATAATTAATTTCATATATATGCAAATAAATTTTGTTATTGGAGGGGGTGTAAATGTAATTAAAAGTATGTTTATTTTTATGATTTCCAGGTGGACCAGATTGAAAGGTCGAAAATGATGTATGGAAAATGGAAAACTGAAGCAGAGAGCATCGCGACCTGGTCACCGCGACCACAGGTCGCGATGGCTTGCTCGCGGTGAAAATGGCAATTTTTGGCAGTGAGCATCGCGACCAGTCACCGTGACCACCGGTCGCGATGAACTGCTCGCGATGAAAATGTCAAATTCGGGCAGTGAGCAACGCGACCACCAGCGCGACCAAGGGACCGCGAGGTGTGCTCGCGATGAAGGTGGTGCAAACGCTCCAGTGAGTACCGTGACCTGGTGGCGCGACCACAGGTCGCGACAGCTGAAAAATATAAAAAAAAAGTGGCTTTTCGCAGAAGCCAGAAAACAGCACAGAGAGAAGTGGGAGGCAGAGAGCGAGAAAGAAAAGAAGAGAAAGAAGAAAGAAGAAGAAAGAGAAGGAAGAAGAAGAGGAAGAAAAAGAGGAAAGAAAGAGAGAAAAGAAAGTGTGGGTGAAAGAGAAAGGTACAAGGGAAAGGAAAAGAAAATCGTGGAAACGCAATTTGTCGAACGAAAAACGGTTTCCAGGTTGGTGTACTCTCGTTTTCGAAATCTTTACGAAAAGTATTAAGTATTTCGTTTTCGTTTTCGTTTTCGTTTTCATTTTCGTTTTCGATTTGGTTGAAATTTCTCGTTTTCGATTTTCGTATGAAAATTGTTTATTTTATATGAAAAATCGATGATTGATATATCTATTGTTGATATTGGAATGATTTTATGATAGATCGCATTTTGATCATGTTTTCGAATATTTCGATTTCGTTAAAAATACTTGATTTAGATTTTCGTATTACTATTGATTCTTTTTCTTGAAGAGTATTGTGTGAATTGTATGTTTATTGAGCAACTATTGTTTACTGAGTAATTATTGTGAAATTTATTGTGAATCTAGTTTATCGGAAACGACCCTAGGATACTTAGACATATAAATGGATATAGGAGGTTGGTATACCAGCTGGGTTTACTGAGCAGTAATGCGCCGCTATTGATTGCTATTGATGATTATTATATACCTCCTCATGGATTCGTCCAGGGGCAGGGAGACACGTACCTCCTCAGGATTCGTCCTGGGGGTTGGGAGCCACGTACCTTCCTAAGGATTCGTTCCTGGGATAGGGAGTTATGTACCTCTCTAGGTTCCGTACCCACGGTCCTAGAGTAGGGAGATACGTACCACTCTTAGGATTCGTCCTAGGGTGGGAGTTTGACCCATATTCCAGTCCTAGTATGTTGAGTATTCTAGCGGGCCAAACTTGAAGTAAATTGAGAAGTGAATTGAATGATTGTCTTCACTAACTTATATGTTGATTCTATTATTGAAATTAAAGTGATTAAAACTGTTTTATAGTTTGATTTTGTAAATAAATTGATTTGTAAATGATTAGAATTGAAATATATATATTGTGATTTAGTTCTTGTTAAAGGTTATTTATGATTGTTTTTCATAATTGAATTTAGTGTACACCCACTAAGCTATATGCTTAGCGCGTTAGTTTTGTTTCTAACGCGTAGGTACTAGGGATCCTGAAGAAGCTAAAGACTGAAGAGGGAGAGATTTGCTGACAGAGTCCCAGAGTTATCACAGTTGGGTAGCTATATTGTTGTTATATGTATATATATTCTGAAAGCATGCATATACAGAGGACTTGTAAATATGTTTCGTATTATGTTTTGTAATTAATTACTCTATGGATTCTGTTTTTCGTTTTCATAATATTTGTAAATATTGACTTTTGAATTATCTTATTTATAAACTCTATTGGAAAGTCGTACTAAACGGCAGAGTGCGCAATTGTTTGAAATTGATATTGAAGTGTTGTTACATTTGTATTTGATTTGAATTGTGAAAAACAGGTTTTGGGAACTCCGAAAAACAAACGAAACTCTGCCGAATTTTTATAAAAAGTTTATTTTGATGGGCTCACTTGAATATGGTTTTAAAACTCTCATCTTTTGGTTTTCTAATGTTTTGAAAATCTATCGATGGACTCACAACGATTTTCGGTTTATAAAATGAATTTAGAAAGTTTTAAAAACCGCGTAACGCTCCCTGGGTCGGTCCAGCCGGATCGGATCAGGGGGTGTTGCAGCTTCTGGACAAAAGATCTCTATTACATAAACGAGAAATATTGAGCGAATCCGTTTCAACCAGCAAGAGCAGCAGCCTTCTCTCAGCAACAAGCTGAATGCCTGTCAAAATTGCTCTGGCCTCTGCTACTTCTACATCACCACAGCAGCTGCAAACACAGCTATTCTAGTAGCATTCCTCACTGCCACTCCCAAATCTGAACAGCCAGACAACACATTACAAGAAGCATCCACATTCAACTTAAAGACAACAGTTGGAGGGGCCTTCCAGCCAGAGGAAAAAGCAGCTAGATCAGGGCCATAACCATAACAAAAAAGAGAAGAAGCTGGAGGTAAATTAGCAGCAAAAAAAAATCATCAATAAAACTGTCAGCATCATTCCAAACTTGATCTAAAACCAGTCCTTTACCATCATGCAAAATCACATTCCTATCTCTTCATAATAACTAACACGAGACCATAGACCGTCTCTCAACAACAACAGGGAAAGCTGCAAAAATAAATTCAATACGGCTCAAGAATTCCACAAACATGCATCTCTTCAAATCAGCTGCAAAAGGACAGTTGTACTAAACACTTTTCAGACGAGAATAACCACAAAGTGCATGGTCACTACTCTCCGAAGTCAAACCACAAAAGGAGCACAAATGAGAGACATGAATACCTTTCTTGCTGAGGTTGAGGTTTGTAGGGAGGAATCTCCTTGCAAGCTCTCCAAACAAAGACTTTAATTTTGTTAGGGACATCAAGTTTCCAGAGGTATTTCCAGACTTCCAAAGCCTCCTTGGATGAAGAAGCCAAGCTCTTCTGCTGCAAACCTAAAGCTACCTTATAAGCACTTAGCACAGAAAACAAGCCCCTGCTGTCAAAATGCCACACAAAAAAGTTCTCTGCAAGGGTGCAAACTGAGAGGAAGAGACAAGATCAAATCTACTTCCTTATGGATAAAATGTCTCCTCACAATATCTACATGCCTAAAAACCTGGTTCCTGCAAAAGAACTAAAACCGTGACCCCCTCTGGAAGGATTCTAGGAGAGAAGACTCTAAAAGCAGAATCTCTAGGAAGCCAACTATCTTCATAAACTCAGACACTTTTACTATTACCAATTTTTCACCTGAGGCCTTTCAAAAGCACATCTCTACCCCATAAAATACTTCTCTAAGTAAAGGAGGGCAGCCTACCAACCTTACTCTTAAGGAACGAAAAACTAAGGAAGTATTTCGCCTTAAGAACTCTAGCTAATAGGGACGAAGGAGAAGAGAGAATCATCCACCCTTGTTTAGCTAGCATGACTTTATTAAATGCTACAATATTCCTGAATCTTGTACCATATGCATCCTTTAGTAGACACATCTTCTTCCAGGCCAGCCAATAAGCTTTTTTCCTATTATTATGGGAGCCCCACCAAAAATCTGCAAACAAGCTATTAAGCTCCGAACACAAAGATACAGGCAATCTGAAGCAACCCATAGCATATATTGGAACCGCTTGGGCTACTGAATAAGCGTTCTTAAATCCTTAAGTTGTCATATTGAATTTAATAAATAATATAAAAAACAACTACTGACATGTTTTATAACTATCAATAAGATGATGTTGGTACAATAATATACATCTCACACTTACGATATGAAATTATCAGTTCAAATCACATGTCTCTTTCTAAATTATGAATTAATTATATAATTATTTTACCATAACTTTGTAATTTTATATTATTTAAACAATATTTTTTTAAAAAAAAAAGACATTTGAAATCTCTCTTTAATAAAATTCTATAGAGTAAATAATGTCTTAATTCCTCTCACATTTATTTAATTACCGACGAAGTCAATTTTTGAATTTATTGATAAAGATTTTTCCTTCTGTTAGTCAACTTTTAAATTTTTTAATAAAGATCTCCCCTAGTCAACTATTATATTTAACCAAATTTTACTAAGAACGGAAGATGTGTTTGTTAATAAATAATAAAATTAAGTTAAGGAGAGATCGATACAATTAGCACAAATTGTATATTTGATCAAAATAAATTTTTAAATTTCTTTTTTAAGTCTCTCCTCTTCTTTTTCTTTTTTTTAAATTTCAAAAAAGGCTTTTCACTATTAAGAACCTAACCTCGATAATAATTCAACAAACACACACGCAAAAAAATTTAAAAATTAAAAAAAAAAACAAAAAACAAAAAACACACCCACTTACTCCATTCTCTTAAAACGTGCACGCGGGCCCTACACCTCAGAGAAGGACACGTCACCCAAAGCTGCTGTCTCTGAAAAAAGTTTTTTTCTTTTTACTAGTCACCAGACGGTTTCCCGGTCACCCCACACCGGCCGGTCCGGTGCGGAGGCTAGACAAGATGCAGGTTCTATGCGCGGGTCTCTCCTGACCCGTCTCTCGTCTCGTGACTCGTGATCACGCTGACCGACAGCTGTGATGCCTTTTAGACGGCGTCAGTCCCTATCATGCCGCCACGTGTCCCACTCACCAAAATGATTAGATATTTTTTGCAATTTTTTTATTTAAATAAATTTGACCAGTTCAGTGCTTTCTTTTGGCTTTTTTATTTTTTATTTTATAATTTCTTTGAGAGGATTTACAAACATCATCCTTGAGCTTTTACTCATCTATAAAAAAATCTTTTAATTTTAAATTTAAGAAAAAACCTCCTACTATTAAATATTCGTAAAAAGATAACAAAAAAATAATTAAAATATTATTATAAATTATAAATTATAATCCATTATGCAGAATGCGTCTTCTCCAGTGATTTTTTTTAAGGGATAGAAATTTTAACTTTTTATTATTTTAAATTTAAAATTATATTATAAAGACGAAAATATAGAAGGTGAATTAACTGAAATAATTTTTTTTTATCAAAATTAATTAACAATAGAGACATTTTCACCAAAATCTTACTTTTAAGTATTCATTGATAAATACTGACGTAGTAGTGTGACAAAAAAATAACTTCAATGTCATTATAAACTTAACTTAAAAAGATAAATTAATTAATATGAAAAATATTTTAAATTCACTGTAGAGATGCACTTTCACAAATTTTAAATTTATATTATTTTAAATTTAAATTATATCTTATAGGACAAAAATATCAAAAGTCAATTAACGATCAATCAACGAAATAAGAATTTTTATCAAAATCAATTAACGATAAGAGACGTTTTCAATAAAATTTAAAATCGAAGAGTTTTATTTAGAAATAGGTCAAACCTTAAGAGAGTTTTCAAATTTCTTTTTTTATAGTAAATAACACATAGACTCATGAGATTTGGTTATCTACTAGTTGAATCAATATTTGAGTTTATTAATAAAAATCTCTTCTATCGTTAGTCAAACTATATTCAATTTAACGATTGACCATGTTTGACTATTAAAAGACCAAAATATCCTTAAATAATATATAAAATTACTAATATTCAGTAAATAAAAATATAATTATTTTTTATTTAATAAGTATTAGTATTGTATATATTCTCTGGGGTATTTTGGTCTCTTTAAAAGTTAAATATAGGTCAACCGTTAAATTGGATAAAGTTTGACTAATGGTAAGGGAGGCCTTTATTAATAAACACAAAAGTTGATACCGCTGGTAGATACGTAAAAATCTTAGGAATTTAGGTGTGATATGCCCTTTTTTATTTAATTATTTTTTATAAAAACAATTGGTCATTGGAAAGCAGTAACTAAATAAGCGCCGCTTTATAGAAGAAGGTGGGTGGGTCCACGTTAATGGGCCTGGTTAGGATCCGGTGAGAGTCAGCATAACCTTATCTACTGACCAATAATGCCATGCCATGTCACCATAAAACCTCAACTAGCAACTTATAGTTAATAGGCATACAAGAGACAAGTTTAGTGCCTGAACATTAATTTTTTATTCAAAATATACTTGATTAACCATCATTATAAAATTAATTACCAGTACAGTTTTCTTTAAGAAATAATGGGTTTTAAAAAATAAAAATTAAAAAATATGGTCGTAATTATAGTTTGGTGTTAACCTCACTCCTCAACAAAAGACATATCGTTAACCACACTTTTCAATATAGTTGAGGATTTCGAGTATAAACCTCTCTTCCGTCTTGAGAAATAAAAAAAATAAAAAAAATTATATATTTGGTTTTTATTTCTAATATAAAAGAAGAGTAATAAAAAAAATTAATGAGGAAATATTTGTAATTATTATGTTAAAGAGGAAAAAGTTAATTTTGTTATCCAACCTAAGGAATTAAATTTCATTTTAACTTTTTTTTGGGTAACTATTAATTTAATTCCCTAATTTTTAGAGAATAATCAATTTTTTAAAGCAGTTTTGTTTATTGGTATTGTTGGACTTATACTTTTCTGAAAAATGTATCATTCTGGTCACTTTAACTAATTTTCTAATGGTAAAACCTCACAGAATTGACAAAAGATTGATTTGTCATTGACTCTATTTAAATGGATTAAAATTACAATTTTAATCCTCAACTTTAAAAAATATTATTAATAATTAGAAGGGTAATATGATAATTTTATACTAATTTATAAAAATAAAAATAATATTTTTTTAAATGATGGAGACCTAGTTTCTTCAATGAACCTAGCAGATCTAGGTTCGTTGAACTTCGACCCCCAGTGTTTCAAATTCTTTTTTTTTTTTTTTTGTGGAGATCCAGATAAAAAATTAAAAAATTTCAATGATGGACGGTGGAGATTCAATTAATTTTTTTTAAAAAAATTTCATTTAATTTGTTCTAAATATTTAATTAGGGATAGATATGTCATTTCACCAAATAATTTATTGTTGACCCAATAATAGGTTTAAAGATAAAAATACCCCTAGAACCGTTAAGTTTGACTAACGGTTGACTCACATAAATACCAAATTAATATATTTTTAGAAAATTAGGGCTCAAGAATATCAAATAACGAAACTACGTTAAAAATTAATAATTCTTCAAAAATTAAATATCAAATTGACAATTGCCTTTTTTTTATAAATAAAACTTCATTCCTTTTCGTTTTGATTTACAATCGTGGCACTCATATCAAATTATAGCTTTTATTTTTTGGATTAAAATTAATCAAGCAATTAATGATCTTAAATTTATGATAAATAATTTTTTGAATCTATCCGAAACAAAAACCATATGGAGTTGGTGGTCTTAATATTGGTTATAATCAATTTTTTTGAATCCATGAATTTTATCGAGGAGTTTTTTGCAAAATTTATCAAATTCTTCTCAAGCAATCTCTCCTTATATTTCATTCTAATAGAGTAATATTAAGCTGCCTAAAACTTTCCTAAATTTACTATTCAAATGACGGTAACAAGTTAATTTGTCATATCATTATCATAGGGTAAAACATTGCTAAAACTTTTATGTTTATAATTAATTATACATCTAAAATGTTCAAAACCTCACCTTACCAAGCTTAATATACACAAGATTTCATAAAAAGCTTCAAAACCATCCAAATATTTTGACCAAATTTTGGTGATATACATGAAAAACTAACGCACTAACATGATTGGATTTTGTATAAAATTCATTCATAACTAAACTCAATAATTAGTATTTTTTGTGTTTCAAGTCTCACCGTTAATATATATTAATCTATTAAAGAGTTTTGAGTAAATATTTTTAAATTATGAGAATAAATATTCGAACCGCATATATAAAAATTGATCTCAGTAGCTAGAGATAAACTTATAATTAAAAGAAGTGGATTATATATTTATACAAGTATGAACACAATCTAACCCCCATTATTTATCAACAATCCCCAAAAAACTTCCACTACCTACTATATATATATCTCATTTTTAGGCCACCGCTTGACTTCATTGAATAAAAAATAAAAATTAGGGGGAATTTGCTGTGGACGGTAAAATAATAATAATAATAATAATAAATGTGGCAAATATCAAAAGAAAATAAAAAAAAATATATCCACTCGTAGTTCAAGTGGTTAGTGTATCCCCTTTTATTTCAGTTGTGAGCATCCAATTTTCATTATGCATATTTAACATTATGTGTGAGTAGTATTTTTCCCTTATTGTGAGCGTTAATGTCTCATATTATTAAAGTAAATATCCAAACCATATATTTAGTGATTGATTCTCGACATATCATGATAGTTATTAATTTTATAATTATCTTGTATCTTTAAAAAAAAAAATAGAAAAAAAAAAATCTTCGATAAAGTTTAAGTAATTATTTTGAAGGTTTCTTGAAGAATACGCCACGCATTTTCGGGTCACGAAACGCCAGCAATATCTAATTGTCGAAACCGCACGCTATAAAAATTGCTGATAACTCGCAAATTGAGCGTTTCGTGCGCACACGTTTTTTTTTTTAAGTTGTTGGGGTTGTGGCCTGCGTCTTTGTGTAACTGGGCCCTTATTAATTATTTTTTATTATAAATTATAAATTACTGTTAATAGGTCAGCATAATACTCGTACCATTATTGGGCTTTTATTATATTAGAATTGGACCATTTTAAGATTGGGCCATCAAGCTTGAACTAAGCCCATTTCAACATTTTATTGGGCTTTTATTATATTAGAATTGGACCATTTTAAGCTTGGGCCATCAAGCTTGAACTAAGCCTATTTCAACATTTTATTGGGCTTTGTGGGCAGCTCATTATGGTTTTTTTTAAGCCATTTAGAGCATCTCCAATGCAAATATGTATTTTTGAGTATCTAAATAGTGCCACATCAGCATTTTTAAATAATATGGATCTAACTTGTCAAAAAAATTATAGAAATGCATATTCACTTCTCCAATGTGAATATCTAAATAGTAATTTTAAACCAATCACCACAAGTCATTTGTTACACATTCTCTCTCTATTCAATATGATAATTAAATGCATTGACAAAATACTAAAATTTTATTGGTGGGAAAAGTTAGAAATCCTAGTCAGCATATCAAGGAGAATATCTACAATTAGAAACTCTACTTGATATTCTCTAACTTTTTTTTTACCACATCATATCAATATTAAAGTTAGATAATTGCATTGGAGAATGTTTTCTTAACTTTTTCAATATTGATCCTATGTGGCACTCAATTTTCTCCAAATGCATAATAGCATTGGATATGCTCTTAGATAGAGAGAGAGAGAGATTGTCACCAACAAGATTTATGACTCTACTTCGTGATTATTTGTCTTTTAAGTTTATGGTAACTTCATTTGTGTGATTTTTGAAAGAAGTTAATGATAATTAAATATTTCATAAAAAGAAAAAAAAATAGTTTTAAACATTTTCATTACGTTTATTAAAGGTTTGTAATTATCCGAATTCGTCTGGTTTTTCGATCGATAGTCAAGATAAGAGGCTTCCCAATTATGTCAGACCTAATGTTTTCGTGTGGGTGTAAGGGAGGAGATCACCGTTTGAGATTTTTCATGTAAATTTGGTGATCAAACAATTACACTCAATATTGATAAATAAATAATAAATAAATTTGAAGCTTTTCAAGAGTCCTACCAAAAGTTAGATATCTTTTATTTTTTTTTTAAGAGAAGTTTATTCGTATAATTTTTTGTATCTAACAATTAATTAATTAATATAGAAATAATTTTTTTTCGATTTTTATAATTAAAAAAACAAGGTTAGATGTGGATTAATATATGTAGCTACAACAAGAAAAGATAAGGTTTATTATGTCACCTCATGTCGTGTAATCCATACTCATATGAAATAAGAAATTTATATTAATAATAATAATCATTAGAGTAATAAATACAAATAATAATAAAAATTTAACTATATAGACAAAATAGTCAAACCAACTGATAACAACAACAACCCCCACCGCCTAATCTTTTCAAACTATATAAAAAAAAAATAATAATAATAATGATAATGATAAAATACAAGTAGAAAAATTAAAAACTTCTCCAACTCTTCAAAAGCTTAATATCCTGTTGGGAATTCACATTTTCCATACTCTGAAACAACAACACAACACCAAACATAAGTACTTTTGAAGAAAAAAACAGGAAAAAGCACTTCCTATCAGAAGTACTTTTGCTAGTATAGTCATCTAGTGGGTGAAGAAGATATATAATCTTGTAATTTATTTCTCACCAATACTAGCTAGGATTTGGAAATTTAACAAAAATGGGGCCCATGCCTCATGTAGAGATAAGTGTATAATGTTGAAAATAAACATCACAACTTGTATTTATTTTTTATAACTTTCTTGTACTTATTTTTTTATAATTTTTATCTTAAATTATGTCATTTTCATCCTCCTCACCCTATACCCCACAAATTGCAAAATTTGGGTAGGCTTTCCAATCAAAAATCCAAATATATTAGTTCTATTAATCTTCTGACTTGGATTGACTCGAAATGAATCGATATAAAATTCGTGTAAATAGTATGAACTTAGTGACCTAATATGTGTGTGTATAGACATTATTTATACATAAATTGGAAAAATTAGACCAAAAAAATGAAGGGTTTTACGCTATTTTTAATGATAAAATTAAAAAAATTGAGAGAAAGGATAGGATACTCACGAGGTTGCTGCGTGACCACGTAGGCCGCACCACCAAAATCGCACGATCCAGCTTTACGGGAATTCTTCTGATAATAACTGTTGAAGGCATACGACGCGTGGGCCTCCAACGTGTTTGGATCGTAACACGTGGCACCGTCCTGGATCGGACGGCAGTCGGCACCTCCCTCACCGCAAGCGTAATCGATCGCTTTTTGCAGCTTCTCTTCCGCAGCTTGCCCATTGGCCACGCACCAGGTCTGGCCCGCCTGCCGCTCCCGACACCTCGCCGCCGCCGCTCCCGACCGGAACCTGACTCTTGCTTCCGTTGTTGACCGGCGTTGATTTCCCGCTGTCCAGCTGCGCCTGTGTAAGCGGCACGTCGTATACTTTTTGCTCGTTCGGGTAAAACAACCCGTAGTTGCGCTCCGAGGTTGGACCCGGTTTCTGATTCTCATTAAACAAAGCGAACAAGTAGACATTGATTGGTTCCTTTGGTCTCAAAGGGGTCCCACTTCCAGACAAAACTCTACGTACCAGGTTCCCGTTATACGACGCCGCATTGTCCTGGCCAGCACCAGTCTCCTTCTCGTCACCGATGGAAGGCCAACCGGTCTCGGTGACAACCATTTTCACGTCGTTAAAATTCAACGCTGACATGGCAGCGAAAACGGCGTCGACTTGGGCGTCGAAGAGGCTGTTGTATTTCAACCCGTTACCGGAATCCACCACGCCCGGGTTCTCTTTAAACAAAGCGTAGTCCAGGGATATGACATCCGAGTTGGCAGAGTAAGCGAAAAAGGGGTACGCGTTGACCATGAGATACGACCCGGTTTGACGGAGGAAGTCCAGCATGGGTTTGATAGCGGTTTCGACTAGTTCGGGCTTGAAGGATCCGGCGGAAGACGGGTATGAGTTCTGTAGCGCGCTTAGAGCTATCGGGGAGGAGAGTTTGATGGAGGAGTCGAGTTGGTATTTTTTCAGAGAGTTGTAGAGGTTTTTCATGGCGGGTACGAGATAGTTGGTTGTGTTTTTGGGGTCGACGAAGACTTCATTGCCCACCGCAATGGCTTCGATCTTGGTCGACGGGTAGTACTTGGAGATATTGGCCTGGACCCAGTTGTCGGCGAACGATTGGTCGGCAGCGGCGGAGGAGAGAAGCTCGTTGGGGAGTGCAACGACGACTTTTATGTCCGAGTTGGCGAGTGCAGTGAGTACGGTTGAGTCAGTGTCGTAGAGCTTGATTCGGTCGATGCCTTGTGATTTCAACAACGCCACCACCTTCTCCGGCGTCGGCAGGTCGTTGGCGATGCGGCCGTAGTTGATACCTATCATTCCAGTATCTGAAAACACAAAAAAAAAAGAAAAGAAAAAAAAATTCAACAAAACAAATATTAATAACACAACGTAACGTTAACGTACGAGAAATGAACACAACAACAACATTAAAGGTACGTGCCTGCGAAAACGGAGGCTGAGAGGAAGAAGAAGAAGAAACAAGAGAATGTGAAAGTCGCCATTGACATGCTCTAGTTCTGAGAAGAAAAAACAGAGCACAAGTGAACAATATTTGAAGAAACAAAAAGAGAGAGAGAGGGTGGTTATTTCTTTTTGATTGGGAGGTTGTGAATTTGTGATTGTGATTTTATAGAGCTTGAAGGTGGGGTTAGTGGCAAAAATGGAGGGTGGTGGTGGGATCCACAAAACATGGTAGAAAATCTAGGTAAAAAAATTTGAAAATTTAATAGTTATCATTATGTCATTTACATCTTAATTATATATATGGTTTATTTTTATTTTATTTTTTGAAGATATCTTAGAGACATTATGAGATCAAAATATAAATACAATTCGAAAAGTAATTTTGCACCTACTATCAACTTTCACACTTTATAAGTTTAAATGTCAGCCTGAAAATATTTTAAATATATTTAAATGTATATATTCAATTTAATAATAATGTAAATTTTGTATTTTAAAAAAAATATGTGATTATATATACCGTTGACATTATATGAATGATTTTTAAGTAGTTTCCTATTTTATAGTCTAATAATATGGTCATATACTTTACTTTATAATATGAATATTCATATTATAGAAATTATTTATGTGACGAAACGTATATGTTGTAAAAAAAAAATAAAAAATAAAACAAAATATTTATATTTACTATTCGACCACACGATTGTTTGCTCCATGTCTGCGCGTCCAACGGAAACCACGATCGAAACAACAAAAAGAAGTGGTAGCTGACCGTTTTGTGTACAGATTCATGTTGGGATTTTCAAAATGGTTTTACTCGGCTACAACTGGATAACATTTTCAGTTTGTCTGGGGTACCCTTTATCCGTACACGTGTCTCGATCCAATGGAAAAGCATACCTCAGAATCTACCAGACGAGGTCGGTAGCCTACCTAGCGACAATCGGTGAGCGCTTATTGGTAATGATGCATCTCAGGTGCATTGTATCGATTCATCGCTTGACGTGTGTCGTCTAGTAGTTATTACTATAATTATTTTTTCAGGTGATTTTTTCTTTTTTACTAATTTGAACGTTGGGGGTTTGCATTGGACTTCTAAAAAAAAGAGAAATTATTATATAAAATGAACGTTGGCTTGGCTTGTTGCAATTATTATTAGTTTGATTGTAAATTATTGCTATCATTATTCACAATAAATGATATACATTAATTTTTAAAAAAATATTTAAATGAAAGCAAAAGATAGTAGATTTATTCTAAAATATAATAATAATTTTTTATATTAACAAAAATATAGGATTAAAACGAAGTCTCGAGTTTATCTTTATCTAATTATATTGTTATCTTTATCTTATTATCATATTAGATTAATCTAATTATTTGAATTTTTATTTTTAAAATTAGAACTATTATCATTTTAGCTTTTCATTTTATTATATACTATATCAACTTAAAGACAATTTGGTTAGATTTTTATATACAAGTTTGTATGAATTGAAATTATTTTCTAATGAGAGAGTTATTATTTGGTATTAATTATAATTCTGTCGGGACCTATCGAGATTAATCACTAATATGTGATTCGAATATTTATTCTCATAACGAAAGAATGTGAGGTATATACTTTCATAATAAGGGAATAAAACATACGGTCTAGGTCCGGATATTTAATGAGCAAAATTGTCATGGGTTCTTACTAGAACCCTTAGTCACGAAGTATTGAACTCTGTTATCTATTTTGTCTTCCTCCATATTTATGAGTAGAAAGAAAAATTGAATTCTGGTGTTTGTTTGTGTTACTGTCGATTATTATTGCTTTAATCATAATCATCATATCAATAGTAGAAAACAATATAATATCACATCTCTTAATTACTTTACTAAATTACCGTTTTAAATGTATCGAACTATAAAGTATAATATCTTCATTATATCATTAAAATGATTTTCCAATTTTGGCACCACAATATGATTGTTTTTATGAGTATTTAATGAGGATCATGATCTAATATGATTGTGTTGTGGTGGACAAAGTTTTTCTTACACGATTTGTATGACTTTGCTTCTCCAAATGAAAATTGCATGTGAACCCAAAAAAAGACCCAGAGACATCATCTAGCTTGAGAAATTGATGAGACAGAGACATGTCCATTTCGGCTCGTGAATGATAACAAAGGAATCAAAATGCCATCACCATTTTCAACGACTAGATTTGAAAATTTTGTTAATATTATAAAATTATTAAAACTACTATCAATTTCGAAAATTCTTCTTACCCTTTGAAATTAAAAATGTGAATAATGAACAAAAGATAAGAAAAACATGGTTTGTATGGTTATCAGTCTCATCTAAAACTCGATTGGGTCCCGTCCGTGTGTATACTTGGCATCGGTTGGATAAGGGGTTTATCAATAGTGATACCTAACGAAATCAATCACTATAAGGACGGTTTCAGACTTCAGCGGACGAGTCTTCACACACTTTAAGAACTTATTAATAAAGGTGAGAGTAGAACACTTGTCACGGAAACTTAAGTATCTCCAATGCAAACATGTATTTTTGAGTATCTAAATAGTGCAACATCAGCATTTCTAAATAATATGGATCTAACTTGTCAAAAAAATTATAGAAATGCATATTCACTTCTCCAATGTGAATATCTAAATAGTAATTTTAAACCAATCACCACAAGTCATTTGTTACATTCTCTCTCCATTCAATATGATAATTAAATGCATTGACAAAATACTAAAATTTTATTGGTGGGAAAAGTTAGAAATCCTAGTCAGCATATCAAGGAGAATATCTACAATTAGAAACTCTACTTGATATTCTCTAACTTTTTTTTTGCCACATCATATCAATATTAAAGTTAGATAATTGCATTGGAGAATGTTTTCTTAACTTTTTCAATATTGATCCTATGTGGCACTCAATTTTCTCCAAATACATAATAGCATTGGAGATGCTCTTATACAAGCTATAAAATCAATAATTGGCTTTAATATGTATCACTAAGAGCACATAGTCAATATAATATCCTTAAAATGAATTATCTTAAATTCATAATTATTTTTTTTTATAAAAATTAATCATAAGTTAACATCTGCTGATAAAGAAGAAAAGAACAAAGATGATGAATAAGAATAAAATTATTATTAACTTTTCGTGTAAAATACAAGTAGACTTGTGATTAAGAAATTCATTAAATTAATAACTGAAGAAAAATTATTATAATTCTACTAGGCAAGCTATACCAATAGGTGGTTTTGTTCGAGTTTGTTTAATTAATTAATTAACCCAATAATAAATATTAGAGCTCCAGTTAAGCCAAAAGACAAGTCATATGTAGTAAATTTGAGTGATCAGTTTTTTATTTTTGATATATCATTTACTAGTGATAGCGACTTGAATATAAGATATTATTAAATTGAATGAACGATATTGTCAGTAAGACATATTGACTGGTAGTTATCGATTTATTTATCAGGTTTCATACGATGATGACATATTTTACTTTCTTGTTTAGATTAGCTGTATCTAATCTCTACTTTTTTTTTTTTCAACTAATTAAACTCATTAAATTTCAACCTAACGAAGAATAATGAAACATTCAAAAAGTTGAAAAAGGCAATTAGCTTTCTATTCCTCACTATCACTTTTGTGGGATTTTTCTTCTTCTTTGTGTGTGTGCGGGGAAAATGATAGGTGTGGTAATTATAATCGAACAATTTCATCTCGTATCGTTGTAGAGATTTCTACTCGAATCTCAATTTCGTTGAGCGGTCCATTTTTACTTCTTGTTGATATTACTTTATAGCGAAAACATTTTAACACCTAACAACAAAAATTTTTATAACCCAATTGAAAATTAACTAAAAACTTATTCTTCCATCTATTTTAATTTCAAGTATAGATTACAAAAATAAAATGGGATTTTGAGCTATTTAGCTTTGATTTTGACAAAAAATAATAATTATTATTCTTATACTAAATGAATGAGGCTATGATCATGGACGTCTATTTTACGTATCCATTAATGATTATATTTTGTAACTTTAATTTTTTTAATGGGCATCGAGAGCCAACCAAAAAAAAAAAAAAAAAAACTAAAATGAGTTGAATTTGAACCCAATTTGACACGTAGCTTTGGAGACTTAAAGTCCACGACAATAGTAGTTGGTAAGTTTTGTTGGGAAATATCGAATATTAGTACTTGTCCTAACAAATTAAAATATATATATTGAACTTTGAAGAAACAAAAAAGTGGGCATGTATGAAAACATAGACATGTTCATTAGAAAATGTCCCACTCCACATTGACTTATTTTATTGATCGTGTCCTTTTGGGATATAAACAAAGAAAATAAACAAAAATTCGGGTTCACATAGGGGATCGAATTTTAATTGGAATGGACTACAGGAGATATAATTTGAATCCATAATCTAAGTAATATAAAAACGGGAGCTAACATCTATACCACCTCAACTGTTTTCAACAACAATATTTGATTTTAAACTTGTGTATTAATTCAACATTATTCCTTGAAGTTCTTATATATATATTTTTTCAGAACATACCGAGATTAATCACTGAACGGTTGGCGTTCAGATGTCTACTCCCATAATGGAAGATAAACGCACAGTTCGAATATCTACTCCTACAACGAAAGATATTTACTCCTAAACATATTGGTAATTGCGTATGGTGGGACTTGAACCTTCACTATTGATGTGAAAGAGATATAAACTAACCTACTTGAATTATGAGTATATATAATTTGAATTCTCATATTTAATATGTACGATTGGATCCAATGCCACATTTTAGTTAATGATCCGGTCCAATATTCGATTTTTTATCTACACTTATTATAATTCAATTCTATACAATTCAATTCGATCAAAATCCGATCGTATTCAGTTATATACCTTTTATCGACGTGTTTAAAGAATGTGGTGTGGGGGATAAAGAGGAAGGTGGCGGCTGGAGGACTAAATTGTTAATTGCATGTGTTTGGTTCCGAAACATGCAATGTGATCGAGAGGCTTTGAATTTATATAATTTAAGAGAAACTGATAATTTCAATGCAACCAAGTTATTAATTAGGTTGGTGCAGATTTTTCTGCTCACCAAAACTTAGTGGTTTTTTACTTGCTGTATAAGTTTGTAGACATCTTTTGGGAGTTATCAATGCTGGTCTTAAATTTAACACTTTGCAGCTAGTGAGAAACTGACACTTGTATGTGTGTTGGTTTGTGGTAGAAGGAACATTCTTTGAAATTTCAACTATCTCAATAATGTGAAAAAGTGGCAAAAGAATTAGAAAATGAAGTTAGTGGAAACCCTAATTCAGGGACACCCTATTTTTGTTTTATAAATTTTTTCTTTTAATTGCATATTTTCAAGAACATTTTGGGGATGGTTATTTATATATACACTTGTTTTTTCCTCATACATCTCTAGATGATCATGATCATGACCATTACCATATTAATTTGATCGGTATTACTCAATATTATATTATTACCATATATTATGTCATATTATTATGAGATCTTCTGATTTATATATTGTATTAGGCTAGTATCTATATATAAGAGATTTTATATTATTACTATATATATTATGGGATATTATTGTCATTTATCCTGATTTCCATATTTATATATATCAATATGTTAATTTCCATGTATAAGATAGAGATTTTAAATTATTATCATATATATTGTGTTATATTAATATGATCTCTCTTGATTTCCCCGTATATATATATTATATTATTTTCCACATATTGAATATTTTATGTTTTGATTTAATTCCCTATATTACAATCTCATATTCATAATATGAAATACAATTCTTCCCAGTTTTACTGTCAATGACGACTGCACCGGAGAAACAGCCTGCAAGACAAATGAGAATCGATTCAGCAACTCCTAGGCGACGGTGGTCTGATCTCCACGGAGACATCCTTCGCATAATCTTCCGAAAATTGAAAGATGACTCCTCCTCCTCCTCGTCCGACGATAATACTGATATCAACACGATCTATCGATGTGGAAACGTTTGTGTTTCATGGAGACGTGTGACGAGAGAAGTTCTACCCCAGTTTCTGTTGCTCTCAAACGTAGGCATACTCAAGCGAATAAACTATCTCTTCCCAGACAGAAAAATCCCGGACTACTTCAAAAACAGAAAGACTCTTGTTCTCTTCAACCTATACACAAAAAGACGTCGCAGGATTTCTCTACCACAATAATTGAAGGGAAGTTGGTTCACTGGTTCGTCTTTCGGCTGGCTGCTAACAATCGCCATAGAATCACCCCACTAAATGTGTCTTATAAACCCTTTCTCTCCCGACCAAAAAATCCAGTTACCAGACGTCACAGAGTTCAGATTCTCTTTGCACAAAAAATTGAGACTCGCACACAAATTGACTCGTTATAAAACAGGGTTGAGAGTTATCACGTCCACGAATCCTTTGGATCCAAACTTCATATTTGTTGTTATAGATGGCAAATATTACAATTACCGGACACCGGCCTTTTGCAGACGAGGAGACAGGTACTGGACAATCATAAAAAACTTGAGGGGACCTTGTCGCGATTCCATGTTTTACAAGGACTACTTCTACTCAGTGGATTTTGATGGCAAATTTGTAGGTGTACCCGTGAAGTCTTTCGTGTCCACTACTACTGTTGTCCCAGTATGGGAAGAACCTATACATTATCCACAAATAGACAATGACATTATTAGTTACTTGGTGCAGTTGGATGGCGATCTCTTACTCGTGGGAAGACAGATCGGAGAAAGAGAATCGATAGAACGCGAAGAATTGGAGTGGATTGGAAAGGATAGGCAATAACGCAATCTTATTAGGCAAATACAGTTCCATATCAATTCCGGTTGTTTCTTCTCGTGGTGTAGCAGCAAAACCCATCATCAGTGCTGGTTATGTAAAACCAAATTGCATCTATTTTATAGATGATGCGTACTCCTCCACCCAAACGAGTGATATTCCTCACCATGATACAGGCGTATACGACATGACAAATCACCACATAGATTGGTTTTCTGAATCTTGGCGGATATGGGAAAGTCCTGTAAATTGGTTGAGGCCAAGGTTTTTCCTTTTTTGATCTTGGGAAGGGGGATTCGATCTCTGGATTAGATTACCATCGGCTTATGCCTACGATCACGTTTGAGGCCAATGTTATGAAGAGAGACCTATTTTTTTTTTTTTTTTTTGTGGCAAAAGATTTCATTGTCGTTTTTAGTGTTATTGTTAGGAAAATTAAGTTTTATATAGCTCTTGCGTTTATATAGGTTAATGGCTTATAATTTTGGCAGTGACTTTGTTTATATATATATATTTGGATTTTGATCTCAAATGTATATACCAAACTGTTGTTGCATTCGCATACACATACATGCATAATCGTAACGGGAGGTTGATATGTGCATCAAATTTTTCTCGTAACTTAGAAGATATGTCACAATTTATGCAATTTAGAATGTATATCAATCCATAATAATAATAATAAAAAAAGCAAGAAAATAATTTATATATATCAAAAACTTTTCACCTAAGGTAGGTTTCGTACCTGGAATAAGATTAAGTGAATTTTGTTAAATGACTAAAATGAATGTACGGTGCATACGTACGTTGCAATAAACTTTTATTATAATTTAGAATGTATACCAACCGGTGCAGTCTTTTCACAAGGTAGGTTTTGAACTTGAAAGAAAACTGAAGTGATTTTGTTAAACGTTGCATTAAACTTTTCTCATAATTTAGATGTGACTTCTTTTGCACATCCATGAGTGGTTGAACACTTTCTCACCCACTAAATCGCAAAGTGTGGAGAGATTCCTCTTCTTTAGTGGGAGTTATCATTTTGAACCGAATTTATAGCATTTGATTTCGCTAAGAATTCTTGACCAAATTGGTGTCGAATTTAAAAATAAAAAAGGGTTTTAAAAAAAAGGTTTTAGGCGGACTGAATTTGGTACAAATTGAAACTAGAGAAAGTATTTTGATAGTAAATAAAACAATAACGATCAAAGTGTCTAGTTCTGTAAAACCTTAAATTAAAAAATTAATAATTTCTTAAATAATAAAGACTAATTTTAATATTATGCCATATAAAATTAATGTAAGTATAACTCAAATAAAATCTGAAGTCTCGATTAACTTAAAAGTAGTGACTTCCTCCTAAGTGCATTTATTGAGCCGGATAATATCACAATTCGAGTAATTATCATCCATGTGATATGTAAAAAAAAAAATAAAAAAAACCTTAAAAGTAGAGATGTCTAGTGATAAAAGGTTTAAGAATTTTATTCCTATTTTAGTTGGAGTTTGTAGAAGACTTGGATCCTCTCAGATGATAATGACCACGACTAGCACGGAGAAGCTGCTGGTAAAACTGAAGAAATTCGATTCCACAACTCCTCCTCCTCCTCCTCCGACGACAATGATAATAATAATAATAATAGTAATTATAAAGTTAATACACTTTTTTTTTTATTTTTTATTTTTTATACTTGAGGGGGTAGGACATCCGAACTCAAAAACGTATAATTACTACCAGATTATATTTATATTTTCACTTGTTAGTATTACTTCATTGTGAAAACATTTTAACAACTAAAGTTTTTATAACCCAATTGATAACTAAAAAAATTATTCTTCTGTATATTTTAATTTGAAGTAGAGATTAAAAAATCAGAATTATTATTCTTATATACTTATACTAAATGAATGAGGCTATGATGATGGACATCTGTTTTACGTATCCATTAATGATTATATTTTGTAACTTTTTTTGTTTTTTAATGGTCATCGAGAGCAGCAAAAAAGAAAAAAAAAAGGAAATATGGGTTGAATTTGAATCCATTTTGACACGTAGCTTTGGAGACTTAAAGTCCACGACAAGAGTCGGTAAGTTTTGATGGGAAAATATCAAATATTAGTAAATTAAAATTGAAGAAACAAAAAAGTGGGGCATGCATGTATGAAAACATAGACATGCATTAGAAAATGTCCCAACATTGACTTATTTTATTTTCCTGAGATCAATTAGTGAACGATAGGGCTCAGATATCTACTCTCGTACGGAAACTAAACATATGTCCATATATATATACTCAAACAACGAAGAGATATTTATTCACATGCTGGTAATTACATATAGTAGGACTTGAATTCTCATCATTAGTGTGGAAATGAGATGCACTAATAACTTGAGTTATGAGTGGGTGTAGTTTGAATTCTCATACTTAATATGCACTATTGAACTAAAATGCCCCATTTTAGTTAATAATCTGGCCCAATATTTGATATTTTATCTATACTTATTATAACTCAATTCTATACAATTTAATTCAATTAAAATACAGTCGTATCCAGTTTTATACCCTTTACCGACGTGTTTAAAGAACGTTGGTGTGGGGGGATAAAGAGGGTGGAGGTAGTGGAGGACCAAATTGTTCACTGTGTTTGGTCCCAAAACAAGATCAGAGGAGAAACTGATAATTTCAATAAAACAAAGTTATTAATTAGGTTGGCAGATTTTTTTGTTCACCAAAAACTTAGTGGTTTTGCTTGCTGTATAAGTTAGTCCAAATCTTCTGGAAATTTTTTTTTTTTTTTTCAAGGGGAAGAGATTCCAATTCGAAACCCAATTTCGTTAAAGAGGTATGATTATTACCAGATTTATCTATGTCTTCATTTATTGCTTGCAAACATTTTAACACTGTCACAACTAAAATTTTTATAACCCAAATGATAATGAACTAAAAAATTATTCTTCTATCTAGATTAATTTGAAGTATAGATTACAAAAATAAATGGGGTTTTGAGATATTTAGCTTTGATTTTGACAAAAAATCATAATTATTAATCTTATACTAAATGAGTGAGACTATGATGATGGACATCTATTTTACGTATCCATTAATGATTATATTTTGTAACTTTAATTTTTTTTTTTAATGGGCATCGAGAAAGAAAAAAAAACCTAAAATGAGTTGAATTTGAACCCATTTTGACACGTAGCTTTGGAGACTTAAAGTCCACGACAATAGCAGTAGGTAAGTTTTGTTGGGAAATATCAAATATTAGTATTCGTCCTAATAAATTAAAATATATATATATATATATATATATATATTAAACTTTGAAGAAACAAAAAAGTGGGCATGTATGAAAACATAGACATGTTCATTAGAAAATGTGTAACTACACATTGACTTATTTTATTGATAGTGTCATTTTGGGATATAAATAAAGAAAATAAACAAAATTCGGGTTCATGTAGGGGATCGAATTTTAATTGGACTGAGCTATATAAGATATAATTCGAATTCATAATCTAAGTAATATAGAAATAGGAGTTAGCAACGGTACCACCTCAACTATTTTTAACAACAACATTTGATTTTAAACTTGTGTATTAATTCAACATTATTATTTGAATTCTTATATATTTTTTAAAATCTATCGATATCAATCACTGAATGGTCGGAGTTCGGACATTTACTCTCATAATGGGAGCTAAACACGCGGTCCAAATATTTACTCTTTCACATATTGTTAATTGTATATGGTGAGACTTAGAACCCTCACCATTGATGTAGAAGGGAGGTATACTAACCACAATTTAAGTTTATGAATGAATGTACTACGATTCAATCAAAAGGCTACATTTTAGTTAATGATCCAGTCCAATATTCGATATTTTACCTCCACTTATTATAACTCATTGTATACAATCTATTTCAATCAAAATACGGTTGTATCCAGTTGTATACCTTTTACGTGTTTAATGTGGTGTGGGGGGATAAAGAGGGTGGAGGTGGTGGAGGACTAAATTGTTCATCGTGTTTGGTCCCAAAATTTGCAATGTGATCGAGAGGCTTTGAATTCATATAATTAAGAGAAACTGATAACTTCAATGCAACAAAGTTTATTAATTAGGTCGGCAGATTTTTCTGTTCACCAAAATTTAGCTGTTTTACTTGCTGTATAAGTTAGAACTTAGAAGACATCTTTTGGGAATTTTCATGCTGGTCTTAAATTTAACAATTTGCAGCTAGTGAGAAACTGACACTTGTATATGTATATGTATATACATACATACATATATATATATATATATATATATTAATAAATCTAACACCTTTATGGGTCAGAGAATTACTTGGACCAACCAAGATTAAATCATACAAGTACGGTCTGGATAACTATTCCTAATAACGAGAGACGAGAACTACCGAGATCAACGGCCCGGACAACTACTCCCAATACGGGGGAGAGGTCTACCCCGCAAAATTGCATTTTTATGAATAATGATGAGAATATATGTTTATATGACTACATAATAATTTGAACCTTGTGGTTTGGAAGATTTTGAGGTCTCTAACCACCAATATAAGAGAACTTGTCAATTGTATGTATGTTTGTTTGTGATAGAAGGAAATTTCTTTGAAATTTCAACTATCTCAAGAATGTAAAAAGTGGCCATTGATTGAGAAAATGGAGTTAGTGGAAGCTGTAAACCCTAATCCAAGAACACCCTAATTTTTTCCTTCTAATTATTTATATATATATATATATAATCATGACTATTACTATATTAATTCTACCAAATATTATTTAATAATATTTTGTTACCACATATTGTATGATATTATTGTGGTATCTTCTGATTTTCATATATATATATATATATATAAAAGAGGCTAGTTTACATGTATATGAGATTTTCTATAGTTACCATATATTGTATCATATTATTGTTATATCTCCTGATTTGTATGTATATATTATATTATATATTAATTTCCATTTATAAGAGATTTTAAATTATTACCGTGATATATATTGTGACATCTCCTAATTTCTATATATATATATATATATATATTATATTGTATTAGTTTCTACCTATAAAATATTTTATGTCTTGATTTGATTCCCTATATTAATCTCGGTAGTTTATATTCAGATTCATATTATTACGAAATACAATTCTTCCTAATTTCACTATTAATGACGACTAGGAGAATCCATTCAGCAACTCCTAGGCGACGGTGGTCTGATCTCCCCGGAGACATCCTTCGCATAATCTTCCGAAAATTGAAAGATGACTCCTCCTCCTCCTCCTCCGACGATAATACTGATATCAACACGATCTATCGATGTGGAAGCGTTTGTGTTTCATGGAGACGTGTGACGAGAGAAGTTCTACCCCAGTTTCTGTTGCTCTCAAACGTAGTTAAACTTAAGCGAAAAAACTCTCTCTTCCCAAACAGAAAAATCCCGGACTACTTCAAAAACAGAAAGACTCTTGTTCTCTTCAACCTATACACAAAAAGACGTCGCAGGATTTCTCTACCACAAGAATTGAAGGGAAGATGGTTCACTGGTTCGTCTTTCGGGTGGCTGCTAACAATCGCCATCGAATCATCCCATGAAATGCATCTTATAAACCCTTTCTCTCCCGACCAAAAAATCCAGTTACCAGACGCCACAGAGTTCAGATTCGCTTTGCACATAAAAGTGGAAGGCGCACATCAAATTGAGTCGTTATAATACAGGGTTGAGAGTTATCACGTCCAAGAATCCTTTGGATCCAAACTGCATATTTGTTGTTACAGATGGCAAAGATTACAATTATTGGACACCGGCCTTCTGCAGACGAGAAGACAAGTACTGGACAATCATAAATCACTTGAGAGGACCTTGTCGCGATGCCATATTTTACAAGGACTACTTCTACTTTGTGGATTTTGATTCGAAATTTGTAGGTGTACCCGTGAAGTCTTTCGTGCCCATTACTGCTGTCCCAGTATGGCAAAAACCTATACATTTTCATCAAATAGACAATGACATGGGTTACTTGGTGCAGTTGGATGGCGATCTCTTACTCGTGGGAAGACAGATCGGAGGAAGAGAATCGAAAGAACGTAAAGAAACTGTCGGTTTCAGAGTTTGTAAATGGAATGAGGTTGAGAAGAATTGGAGTGGATTGGAAAGGATAGGCAATAACGCAATCTTATTAGGCAAATACAGTTCCATATCAATTCCAGTTGCTCCTTCTCGTGGTGTACGTGTAGCAGCAAGTGCTGGTTATGTAAAACCAAATTGCATCTATTTTATAGATGATGCGTACTCCTCCACTCACCATGATACAGGCGTATACGACATGACAAATCACCACATAGATTGGTTTTCTGGATCTTGGCGGATATGGAAAAGTCCTGTAAATTGGTTGAGGCCAAGGTTTTTCGTTTTTTGATCTTGGGAAGGGGGAATTCGAACTCGGATACCACCAGATGCCTACGATCATGTTTGAGGCCAACTTTATGAAGACAAACTTTTTATTTTTATTTTTTTTTTCGCAAAAGATTTAATTGTTATTTTTAGTGTTATTTGTTAGGAAAATTAAGTTTTATATAGCTCTTGCATTTATATAGGCTAATAGCTTATAATTTTGCCAGTGATTTTGTTTATATATATTATATATTTGGATTTTGATCTCAAATGTATATACCAAACTGTTGTTCCATTCACATACACATACATGCATAATCGTAACGGGAGGTAATTGATACCATACATCAAACTTTTCTCGTAACTTATATATCAATTCATGCAACTTAGAATGTATTATATCAATCCACAATAAAAAAAAAAGCGAGAAAATAATTTAAATATATCAAAAACTTTTCACGTAAGGTAGGTTTCGAACCTGGAAGAGGATGAAGTGAATTTTGTTTAAATGACTAAAATGAATGCACAATGCATATGTTGCATTAAACTTTTATCATAATTTAGAATGTAAATCAATTCGTGCAATCTTTTCACAAGGTAGGTCTCGAACTTGGAAGAAGTCGAAGTGATTTTGTAAAACGTTACATTAAACTTTTCTCACAATTTAGAATGCATATCAATCCGTGCAAATCTTTTCACAAGGTAGGTCTTGAACCTAAAAGAATACAGATTGAATTTTGGTAGAGAAGGTTGAACTTAGTATAAGGTAAAATTTAATTTTTTGGGCCTAACCGTTGGGTAGCAAGAAAATTAACATTAATTGGATCTAGTAATGTCCTAGATTTAAGTCGGTGGTATATTAAAAAACAAAAAAAGAAAATGTTTTCGTTTGAGTATGTGTATTCGTGTTTCGTGCAACATATACTATTAAATAAAATCACAAATTTTTCTTGTGTAATGAAGATTGAAGGCAGAAGTTCTAAGACTATTCTTCCTCACCTCTTCCTCCTCTGTGATTGATATAATACATTCTAAGTTGCACTTTTTAGCCCACTAATCACAAAGTGTGGAGATACCTCTCTTCTTTAGCGGGGGTAGTTATCATTTTGAATCGAATTTATAGTATTTGATCCAGTTAGGAATTCTAATTAACCAAATTGGTGTCAAATTTAAAAATAAAAAAAGGTTTTAGGTGGACTAATTTGGTACAAATTGAAACTAGAGAAACTATTTTGATAGTAAATAAAACAATAACGATGAAAGTGTCTAGTTCTGCAAAACCTTAAATTAAAAAATTGATAATTTCTTAAATAACAAAGACAATTTTAAAATTGTGCTAATATATAATTAATGTAAATATAACTCAAATAAAATCTAAAGACTAGCTTAACTTAAAAGTAGTTACCCGTAGTAAGTGCATTAATTGAGTTTGATAATATCACAGTTCGAGTAGTTACCATCCATGTGGTATGTAAAAAAAATTAAAAAAAAAAAATTTAAAAGTAGAGAGATGTCTATTGATAAAAGGTTTTAGAATTTTATACCTATTTTAGTTGGAGTTTGTATAAGACTTGGATGCTATTCACATTGTATTTAGAGTGCGTTTGGTGTGCGGAATTGGATTGAACTATTTATGGGATATGATTAGATTAGATTGGATATGATCAGATTACGTTAGTACTGTGATGTATTTGGTACAGAGTATATTGGACTAAAAATAGTACTGTTGTTTGTTATCATATAATTAGTTAAATAATTTTATATTAAATTAATTTTTAAATAAAATAAATCTTTTAAATTTAATTTCAATAAAAACAAAATTATTTAAATTAAGTTTTTGAAAAATAAAATTATTTAAAATTAAATTAATTTTTTTAAAAATTATTTCAATAAAATAAAATATTTAATTTAATTTAAAAATTATTATGAAAATATATTATTTCTTAATATTAATATTAAAATATTTTAAAAATAAATTTTAATATTTTATATATAAATATTTTATTAAAATTAAAAAAAAGAAGAAGTAAGCAAGACTGATGTGTGAAAAGTTAATCCGGCCATACACAAAAACGGAGGATTGGATTAAAATTAGTTCAATCCCCTCTTTATCTGGTACACCAAACGTGCACTTATAGTTTTGAAATTTAGATCCTCTCAAATGATAATGACCACGACCGTTGATAATTGATTTCACCAACTCCTCCAACGACGATAATAACAATAGTAATTATAAATGAATAAATTCATCTCGTATCATTGTAATGATATATTTTTATAGTTAATACTCTTTTTCTTTTTGTAATTGAGGGGAAGAAGATTCTGACTCTAACCTCAATTTTGTTGAAACGAACTATCAGACAATATCTATATTTCTACTTGTTGTTTTCGTTACTTTATAGCAAAAACATTTTAACACCTAACAACTAAAGTTTTTATAACCCAATTAATAACCAAAAAAATTATTCTTCTATATATTTTAATTTGAAGTAGAGGTTAAAATATTATAATTATTATTCTTATATTAAATGAATGAGGCTATGTAAATCTGTATTACGTATCTATTAGGCCATGTTTGTTACACGGGATTAAATCGGGACTGAACTATTTTTATCCTTATCCTGCATTTGACAACACAATTGAACATGAAATTAGTAATATTATTGAGTGACATTTTAATCCCCCCTACACCGGTTACACAAACCCACCATACCCCATCTCTATTAGTCCCATAGCATAACTAAAAATCATGCGGGTACCACATATTTATTACCCAATACCTACTCTCTCTCCTCTCTCATCATCCTCTTCATTTTCAAAATAATAAATTAATATAATTTAAACTAATTTCTTACATTATTTTATTTTTAAAAAATTAAATTTTTATTTTTTATTTAATAAATTTTTTTTTGATTGGATGATGCTCTTCCTAACTAGATCAGGGTCTTCTGCCTCTTTTCTCAATGTTTTAGTTTTAGTTCTTAATTTGCCTCTTTTCTCAAAAAAAAAAAAAAATTCAATCATATTTTCAATTTTAATTTAATTACAATTTATGTATTTCTATTTTAATAGACTAATTATATTTAAAATTATTAAATTATAACTATATAACAAATATTTCATTACATTATTTTTAGTCTAATCCTTAGTGATTTAATTTATGCATATGGATTGAACTATTTTAATTTTTTCCTATATTACGCTAAATAATAGATTGGACTATTTTAATCATATCTCATGTTACACCAAACGGTAGATAGCATTATATTTAATCTAATCCAATCCTAATCCAATCCAATCCCATAAAATAGTCCAATCCAATCTCGCGACCAAACGGGCCTTAATGATTATATTTTATAACTTTTTAAATTTTTTTTTAATGGGCATCGAGAACAGCAAAAAGAAAAAAGAAAAAGGGTTGAATTTGAACCCTTTTTGACACGTAGCTTTGGAGACTTAAAGTCCACGACAAGAGTTGGTAAGTTTTGATGGGAAAATATCAAATATTAGTAAATTAAAATTGAAGAAACAAAAAAGTGGGCATGTGTGACAACATAGACCAAATATATCATTAGAAAATGTCCCACTCCACATTGTTCATTAGAAAACAGTTAAAAAGGGTACCACCACCCTTAACTGTTTTTAATAATAAAATTTTATTTTAAACTTCTTTATTAATTCAATCATATTCTTTGAATTCTTATACTTTTTTTTGGAATCTACATAAATTAATTATTAAACAGTAAGACATTTACTCCCTTAACGGAAGCTAAATACGTGGTCTGAATATGTGCTCAAAGAATAGAAAAACATTTACTTCTATATATACCGGTAATTACATATAGTGAGACTTGAACCCTTACCATTAGTTTGCAAAAAAGAGATACACTAACTACTTGAGTTATGAGTGAATATATTTTGAATTCTCATACTTAACATGTACGATCGAATCAAAATGCCACATTTTAGTTGATGATCTGGTCCAATATTCGATATTTTATCTATATTTATTACAATTCAATTCAATCAAAATACGGTCAATCCAATTCTATACCCTTTACCGACGTGTTTAAAGAATGTGGTGTGTGGGGGAATAAAGAGGGTGGTGGTGGTGGAGGACCAAATTGTTCATTGTGTTTGGTCCCCAAAACATGCAAAGTGATCTAGAGGCTTTGAATTTATATAATTAAGAGAAAACTGATAATTTCAATGCAACAAAGTTATTAATTAGGTTGGTGCAGATTTATCTGTTCACCAAAAACTTAGTGGTTTTGCTTGCTGTATAAGTTAGTCGAAATCTTTTGGGAATTTTCATGCTGGTCTTAAATGTAACACTTTGCAGCTAGTGAGAAAACTGACACTTGTATGTATGGTTGTTTGTGATAGAAGGAACTTTCTTTGAAATTTCAACTATCTCAATAATGTAAAAAGTGGACAGAGGTTGAGAAAATGTAACACTTTGCAGTTAGTGGAAGCAGTGAACTCTAATTCAAGAACACCCTATTTTTGTTTTTTGTTTTATATTTTTTGTAATACCCGAAAAAAAAAACATATTAGGTTTTATTTTATTTTGAAAATGGAATATATTAAAAACTAACTAGAAAAATCAGCCTGAACCAACACCTTCACCAACGGAGGACAACAATCAGTCCAAACAACATTAGCACCAGAAGAAATGGCTCCCTTAGCCAAAGCATCGGCAACCATATTCCCCTTCCTAGGAATGAAAGAAAAACCCAAAACGTTAAAACAACTGCAAACGAGAAAAATATAAGAGATAATGAGTCCCAAATCTGAACTAGGAACCACACCACCTTTAAGAACATTAATAACTCCTAGAGCATCAAATTCCACCAACAGAGGTGAAAGCCTTGAATCAAAAGCAAGCCGAACCCCATGAAGAATGGCTATAGCTTCAGTCACCACAGGCGAATAAAAAGCTAAGAGCTTCAAAGAACCCGCAGCTCTAACTTGACCAAGCGAATCTCTAATCACAAGACCCACACCAACCACCCCTGTATTATCTGCTACACTAGCATTCACATTTAACTTGAACACACCTACAGGCGGAGGAGACCACACAACAACAGGTTTAGGCAAAGCCGGAATCGAAGGAGGGCGAGTGGTGGCTGCTAGGAACTCATCGAGGAACGACGAAGACCACTCCAAGATGCCCCCAGCAGGAAGGAGGAGCTGACCATGAACAGCCCTATTTCTTCTATACCAAACACGTCACAACAACACACACAGCAACAAAAACACATCAAACTTCAAACGAGCCTTCACTGCCCAAAGAAACTTCAAACGAGCCTTTGCTCCTATTTTTCCTTATGTTATAATTATTATTAAGATTTCTAAATAAATAGATTTTCTACTAAGATTAGGATTGCTTTATATATATATATATATATATATATATATATATATATATGAGATTATAGGAGTTTCTATTACTTTAAAAATTAGTAGACTAAATTAGAGTTCTAATATATTTAAAATTTATTTAATTGTCTCTATATATATATGAGTGCTTCTTAAAGAGTAAAGAAACTACAAGAAGAGAAAGATAAAGAGTTTCAAGAGATTCCAAAGACAAAGTGGTGAGTTTGATGATTATAATATTAATCTTATACTTTTATAAAATAAATAGAGTTTTACTTATATTTCGGTAGGATGGTAGACAAATCCGAAAATTTAAAATATTTAGATTTTTTTTAATCCGATCTTTTTATATGTTAAATTAGACATCTTAAGGATTAATTGAAAGTTTGTTTCGCACAAAAATATTAAGTATGCAATTTATGATGCTTTTTCGATGTTGACTTTAAGTTGTTGAAAATTCTCTGTTTCAGCGTATTAGGGTAAATATGAAATTGTTTTGATAAGGTTAATGTTATTGAAAAATTACGAAATTCAGTATGAAGACATCTTTATTTGTCTAGGTGAAATCTGGAAATTGTTATGATTTTAGGAGTTATATTCTAATTGTTTTATATTCTCGAAGTATATAAGGTTTCTGCTGAAGTCTGTCTGAAAGATTTGAACATCTTTAAAACGAAAAGATTTTGAAATAGGTTTTGATAATATAAGTATTCGAAATTTTTCCAAGAATTTTATCTACATGTCTACTAGAAGTGTGTAAAATTTCATAATATTTTGATTTGACAATAAATTTCTAAAAATCAATGAATCAAATATACTTTATGTAGATTCTCTTGGAATAGTGATTCAACCCCTAAGTAGTTAAGATCTGTAGCATTAAGAAATGTTTTATTTTGATTTGTAAAGTACTCATATGGGTTAATTCTTTTAACTTTAGGAAGAAGAGTTGGTTATTTGTTGATAAGGATTGTGTATTGTTTGTGATCGCAAAGAGGTAAGTAAACTAGACATTTTACTTTGAATCACAATAAGCATATGTATATGTCTGTTGATGTATTGTCTAAGTAATTTTGTATGTAATTCAATATTTTGTTATTATTTTATATATGAATGCAATTTTTGATATTTTAGATATTTGAATGTATGAATGACATAAGTATTTTAAGCATGCTCTATAATTGTGAAAGTTTATTTTTGGAGAATCTAAATTCATTACTCTTATTAGGCAACTAAGTTAATATGGAGCAATAAGTGATAACTGTGTAGTATGATGGGAAGGGTCTCAAGGGTGCCTTAGAGACCAAATGAGTCTTCACATTCGTGTGTTGACGTATTTATACATGTGGGAGGACTTGTTGGTGATCACAATGAGGGGGTGGCTCTTACCTCCGGACATGAGTGTTTTATTTTTGAAATTGTAGTTTACTTACCTGTACTTACCTCACATACATTTGTTATCGACGGGTGACTTAAGTGGCTCTGATAAGTGTTAAGTGAAAGTCCTACTAATTGTACCTGAATGGGGGCAATTCTAAAAAAGATATTTTGAATGTAATTTTTGATAAGTTTGTGATGTGAAAGTCCTTTGATATTAAAAGTAGATTGACAGATTAATCAGAGTGCACAACGGATTTGGTAATGTTCATAAAGTTTATCGTTATTCATTGGTTCTATGGGCTATTGAATGTGTAAGTCTCAAACTATATCATTTTGAATTTCCTTAATTAAGTGTTTGATTGATAAGAAAGGATCACTCTTTTGATTGATAAAAAAGGATTACTCCTCCGACCTGGTATGTGCATGGTGGGAATTGAACCCCTCACCACTGAAGTGGGAGGAAAGTGTATTAACCACTTTACTACAAGTGGATGTGTGTATAATTTAAATTGTTATCATATTACAATTATGTATTGGTTTAATTCCCTATATTACAATCTCGCTATGGTACATTCATAAGGCCTCTTGCCTTGGTGGTTGAAGGCCCAAACCCCTCCAAGCCACTAAGGTTCAACACCTAGTGTATGTAAATATATAGTCGCACCATTACCTATAAAAACGCAATCGTGTGGGTAGACCTCTCTCGTTGCTGGGAGTAGTAGTCTGGGCCGTTGGTCTCGGTAGTTCTCGTCTCCCGTTATTGGGAGTAGTTGTCAGATTTCAAAAAAAAAAAAATCTCGCTAGGGTACATTCAGATAGAAAATACAACTCTTTTCAATTTTACTATTGTTACCACTAGAAAATGAGCCTTCGAGCCAACTAATAGCATGCTGCCATGTGTGAGAAGCCCCAGAATCGAGAAAGGGATCGGAGGCGAGATGATCGGAGGAGCGACAGTGTTGAAGGTCCCATCAGTCATGTCAATCAGAGTTAGTCACATCAATCAATCAGCAGAGACTTCGCTATAGTAATACAAACCCTATAAAAGGAGGAAAATAGTCAGTTCAAGGTAAGTTTTTCTCTCAACTAAAAATTACCATTCTTACTTTAGATTTCTTTTCTTCCTGCTCTCTATACGGAGTAACCCATTGATACCGATCTAAACACTGACTTGAGCATCGGAGGGTGACCTCGACTCTTTGTTGGAGTCTCTTCTAACATTCTCTCCTCTTAACAGTGCAGTGCGTGGGAGACAGCATGAGAATAACAAGCAGAGTATCAACAACTATCAATGATGACTACACCGGAAAAACAACCAGTAGAGCAAAAGAATTTCGATTCAATAATAACTCCTCCACCTCCTCCTCCATGCAATCCTAGGCGACCATGGTCTGATCTCCCCAGAGACATTCTTCGCATAATGTTCAGAAAATTGAAAGATGGCTCCTCCTCCGATGACGATAATACTAATATCATCATGACCTATTGCTGTGGAAACGTCTGTGTTTCATGGCAATCTGTGACGAGAGCAGTTCTACCCCAGTATCTGTTGCTCTCAAACGTAGACATACGCAAGCGAAGAAATCATCGCTTCCGATACTAGAAATTCCTGCACCACTTCAAATACAGAAAACCTTGTGTAACACTCTTCAACCTATACACAAAAAGATTTCGCAGGATTTCTCTACCCCAAGAATTGATGGGAAGATGGTTCACTGCTTCGTCTTTCGGGTGGCTGCTAACAATCACCATGGAATCACCCCACGAACTGCATCTTATAAATACTTTCTCTCCCGACCAAAAAATCCAGTTACCAAACACCACAGAGTTAAGATTCTCGGCGCGCAAAAGAAAGAGCCACGCGCACCATGATACAAGCTTGGATTTTTTTTTTATATATATTGGATTTTTTTTATCTCAAATGTATATACCGAACTGTTGTTGCATTCACATACACATACATACTTGAAGGGGAAACTGTCCTCGGATTCAACTATTAATTTTTCTATGATGAAGTAATATAAAACAAGGCCCATTATATTATTGTGTAAGAGAGAGCTAGGCCCATAATTCTTGTTAGTCATACAAATGTTAAGGTAAGAGTGAGTATTTATTATTTAGACCTAGGATTAAAGTTTTCAATTCAAACCACAATTATATCAACAGTTGTTACTTGCATCAAAATTTTCTCGTAAATTAGAAGATTTATCAATTGATGCAACTTAGAATATATATCAATCCACAATTAAAAAAAAAAGCGAGAGAATAATTTATATATATCAAAAACTTTTCATGTAGGGTAGATTTTGAACCTGAAAAAAGATGAAATGAATTTTGTTAAATGACTAAAATGAATGGACGGTGCATATGTTGCATTAAACTTTTATCATGTATATGAATTCATACAATCTTTTCACAAGGTAGGTCTCGAATTTTGAAGAAGATGAGGTGATTTTGTTAAATGTTGCATTAAACTTTTCTCATAATGTAGAATGTATATCAATCCGTGCAATCTTTTCACAAGATAGGTGTCGAACATGTAAGAAGGCAAATTGAATTTTGGTAGAGAATGTTGAATTTAGTAAAAGGTAAAATTTAATTTTTTGGGCTTAACCGTTGGGTAGCAAGAAAATTAAAAATATTAGATTTACGAATGTTTCAAATTCAAGTTGCAATGGCATGTCAAAAAATGAAAAAGAAAATATTTTCATTTAAGTATGTGTATTCGTGTTTCCTGCAACATATACTATTGAAAAAAATCACAAATTTTCTTGCCTAATGAAGATTGAAGGCAGAAGTTCTAAAACTATTCTTCCTCGAACAACAAAATTAAGATATATGAAAATATTGATAAAATATTAAATCTAAATTGCAAGGACAACATATACTATTGAGTTTTTGTAGTAATTTTATTGAAGTATTTTTATATAATATTTCAAAATCTTTTTTTTTTTTGTAATTTTTAATGGATAAATTATTGAAGTGTAAACTTGTTTTAGGCTCAAACCATTTGAAGGCCCGAACTATTATGAGAGCCCAAACTCAAGTCCAAATAAATTAGAGTCCAAGTCCATAAATAAGGTCCAAGCCCTTTATCTAGAATTCTCTAGGGTTTGGTAATTAGGCATAAAAATCATGTGGTCAATTGGAAGAATGTGGAAGGATGTAGAAGGATGAGGTGTATGGTTATTATAATTTTGGATTAGTTTATTTGTGTGGTCTAAAATTGTTTGTAAGTAGTATAAATACCCCCTCCCCATTTTGGTTTAGACATCAAGAAGAAGCAAAGCTTCTAAGTGAGTGAAGAAGAAGTAAAAGAGTGAGTTAGTTCTTGAGTGAGAGTTTTCTTGTAATATTTGTTTTGAGTTCAAATAAAAAGTTATTTTTTAGTGTTTTATTTCCAACAAAGTGGTATCAGAGACGAGTTGGAAGGTGTGCACTATAGCATATCCAAAATTGAAGTTCTCGACGAGACGAAGCCGACGCCGCAAAAATCGCCCCGATCGGAGTTCAAACGAGCCACCACGGGCCGCCGGAAGTTTGCTACCAGGAAGTGAGTTAACTCACCGAGTTCAAGCTGAGTCAGCCAAGTTGGAAGTGAGTCCAGCCGAGTTGACCGAGCTGCCAAGCCTGTTGACCGAGCCACAAGCCGTTGACCGAGCCGTCAAAAAACGTTGACTATTGACCAGGTTAGGTTGACCATTGACTTTGACATTGACAAAAAAACATCGATTTTTTGTCTGAGTTCATCTTAAGGTTTTTCGACGTTCTGAGTTCATCCGTATAGTCAGAATTTCAAAATTCTCACCATATTGAGAGTTATGGCTAATGGTATGGCGTCGTTTCAAGTTCCAACACTCAAGAACGAAAACTATGATAATTGGAGTATCAAGATGAAGGCTCTCCTTGGAGCACACGATGTCTGAGAGGTCGTAGAGAAAGGTTACTCCGAACCAGAAGATGAGTCTACTCTATCCCAAACTCAAAAGGATAGCTTAAAAGACTCAAGGAAGAGAGACAAGAAGGCTCTCTATCTCATCTATCAAGCCTTAGATGATGATGGTTTTGAGAAGATTTCGAGTGCAAGCTCCGCTAAGCAAGCATGGGAGAAGTTGCAAATCTCTTACAAAGGAGTCGAAAAGGTAAAGAAGGTCCGTCTCCAAACATTAAGAGGTGAATTCGAATCTTTACACATGAAAGCATCTGAATCTATTTCAGATTATTTCTCAAGAGTAGCAGCTGTTTCTAACCAATTGAAAAGAAATAGTGAAAAGTTAGAAGATGTAAGAATAATAGAGAAGATACTCCATTCATTGGATCCAAAATTTGAGCACATTGTCGTAACGATAGAAGAAACTAAAGACTTGGAAGAAATGACGATCGAGCAACTCCAAGGATCATTGCAAGCATATGAAGAAAAACATAAGAGGAAGCAAGGGATCAACGAGCAACTCCTCAAGATACAACTGAAGGAGAAGGAAGAAAGTCAAGGCCACGAGAGAAGCCAGCGTGGTCGAGGTAGAGGCCGTGGCCATGGACGAGGTTGGAATTCCAACAGCAGCAACCTCAACAACTACGAGAAAGGAGAAAGCTCAACAAGAGGCCGTGGGAGAGGCAATTCAAACTCGAGGTATGATAAATCTCAAGTTCAATGTTATAATTGTCAGAAATTTGGGCATTATGCTTCGGAATGTAGAGCTCCCAGCAGTAAGGTTGACGAAATGTCCAATTATGTGGAAGTAAAAACCGAAGAGAATGAGACAGTGCTACTAACTTGTAGAGACAATGATGGAGACCAAGAAAATGCTTGGTACCTCGACATTAGTGCAAGCAACCACATGTGTGGAAGAAGAAGTATGTTCGTAGAGCTAGATGAATCAGTGGCTGGCAATGTCTCATTTGGAGATGATTTAAAAATATCAGTGAAAGGAAAAGGTAACATCCTTATCCGCACTAAAAATGGTAGTCATCAATTAATCTCTAATGTCTACTATGTGCCCAACATGACATGCAACATCCTGAGTATGGGTCAACTCTTAGAAAAAGGCTATGATATTCATATGAAGAATCGTAGTCTTTCTATAAGAGATGGCAAAGGGAATCTAATAGCCATAGTAAAAATGTCAAAGAATAGATTATTTTCTTTGAACATTCAAAACGATGTTGCAAAGTGTCTGAAAGCCTGCTACAAAGATGCATCTTGGTTATGGCACCTTCGATTTGGGCATCTCAATTTTGGAAGCTTGGAGCTACTATCTAAGAAGGAAATGGTGAGAGGACTACCATGCATCAATCATCCTGACCAACTTTGTGAAGGATGTTTACTCGGGAAGCAATTTAGAAATAGCTTTCCAAAAGAGTCAGACTCAAGAGCCAAGAAGCCACTCGAGCTAGTCCATATCGATGTGTGTGGTCCGATCAAGCCAAGCTCTCTCGGTAACAGTAATTATTTCCTTCTCTTCATTGATGATTTTTCAAGAAAAACATGGGTTTATTTCTTGAAGCAGAAATCATAAGTCTTTGGAGTATTCAAGAACTTCAAAGCTGCCGTGGAAAAAGAGAGTGGCCATAAGATCAAGGCACTGAGATCCGATAGAGGAGGAGAATTCACATCCAAGGAATTCCTGGAGTTTTGTGAAGCGAATGGAATTAGACGTCCTCTAACTGTTCCCAGATCCCCCCAACAAAATGGAGTTACAGAAAGGAAGAACAGAACAATCCTGGATTTGGCGCAAAGCATGCTCAAAAGCAAGAGATTGCCTAAAGAGTTTTGGGCGGAAGCAGTGGCGTGTGCAGTGTATTTCTCCAATCGTTCTCCAACAAGAAGTGTGTGGGGAAAGACACCTCAAGAAGCATGGAATGGTAAAAAGCCCGGCATCTCCCACCTAAGAGTTTTTAGAAGCATAGCACATGTTCATGTACCAGATGAGAGAAGAACCAAGCTTGACGATAGAAGTGAGAGTTTTATCTTCATCGGCTATCCCGCTTATTCGAAAGGTTACAAGCTATACAACCCGAACAACAAAACGTTTGTGATCAGCCGAGATGTGATATTTGATGAAGAAGGAGAATGGGATTTTGAATCGCATGTAGACAACTTCAATTTCACTCCACAATTTGAAGAAACAGAGCAGATGCCAATGGAGCAACTAGAAGAACCTCAACAAGAACCCACTACACCACCAGCATCACCAGCTTCAACAAATAATGAAAATTCACCACCATCATTTTTACAAGAAAGAGCAATGGAGCGAACAAGAGGTCTTTAAGATTTATATGAGGTAACTGAGAGATCTGATAATCTTACTCTTTTTTGCCTCTTTGCTGATTGTGAACCAGTGAGTTTTGAAGAAGCTGCTCACGAAAAGAAATGGAGAGATGCGATGGATGAGGAAATTAAGGCCATTGAGAAGAACAACACTTGGGAACTTGTTCCTCTTCCAAAGGGGCACAAGGCAATTGGTGTCAAATGGGTGTACAAAACAAAGCGAAATTCTAAGGGAGAAATTGAAAGACACAAGGCAAGGCTAGTTGCGAAGGGCTACAGTCAAAGAGCTGGAATAGACTATGATGAGGTATTTGCTCCAGTTGCTAGATTAGAAACTATAAGACTAATCATTTCTATGGCAGCGCAAAATAAATGGAAGATCCATCAAATGGATGTAAAGTCTGCTTTCCTAAATGGAGTTCTTGAAGAAGAAGTCTACATTCAGCAACCACTGGGTTACGAAGTCAAAGGCCAAGAAGCCAAAGTTCTGAAGCTGAGAAGAGCTCTCTGTAACATCCCGGATTTCGGGTAATAAATTTTTGATATATGTGAAATATGTGAAAATAAATTTTACTATTTGAGGGGGTGTAAATATAATTAAATGTATCTGTAACAGCTATTGCATTGATAGATCCAGGTTCTACACACTCATATATCTGTGATGCATTGTTGAAACAAAGAAATTTGCAAACTGAACCTACTGAATTTGATGTGTTAGTCAGTAATCCGATAGGTCAGAGTGTAGTTGTGAATCGTATATACAGAAATTGTCCTATTCGGATACATGAGTGTGATTTTCCTGGAGATCTAATGGAGTTGCCATTCCATGAGTTTGATGTGATTCTAGGCATGGATTGGTTAACTCGGCATAGAGTGGTGATCGATTGTGAACTGAAGCGAGTGACCCTCAGAACAGTAGATGGTGCAGAGATCACAATGGTGGGTGAAAGGAGGGATTTCCTCTCCAATGTCATTTCAGCCACTGCAGCCTGTAAACTGATTAGAAAGGGGTGTGAAGCATATCTAGCACAGGTGGTTGATTCTAGAAAAGCGAATGCAGAAATCCAGAATATACCCACTGTATGTGACTTCGCAGATGTGTTTCCAGAGGAGCTTCCTGGTTTGCCACCTCAGAGAGAAGTAGAGTTTGTGATTGATGTGGTACCAGGTACGTCTCCAGTATCGATAGCTCCCTATAGAATGGCACCAGCAGAACTGAAAGAACTGAAGATACAGTTACAGGAATTGCTGGATAAGGGCTTCATCAGACCCAGTGTATCTCCTTGGGGAGCCCCAGTCCTGTTTGTGAAGAAGAAGGATGGGTCCCTGAGACTATGCATCGATTACAGGCAGCTGAATAAACTGACTGTTAAAAATAAGTATCCGTTGCCTAGAATCGATGATTTGTTCGATCAACTGAGAGGAGCCTGTGTCTTCTCAAAGATAGATCTGAGATCAGGTTATCACCAGTTGAGAATAAAAGATTCAGACATTCCGAAAACTGCATTCAGAACCAGGTATGGGCATTATGAATTTGTAGTAATGCCATTTGGGCTGATTAATGCACCTGCAGCCTTTATGGATCTGATGAATAGAATATTCCGACCATACTTGGATCAGTTTGTGGTGGTGTTTATCGATGATATCCTGGTGTACTCACAGACAGCTGAGGACCATGACAGACACCTCAGAGTAGTATTGCAGATTCTGAGGGAGAAGCAACTGTATGGCAAACTGAGCAAGTGTGAGTTCTGGTTGCCTGAGATTGCATTCTTGGGTCACATTGTGTCAGCAGAGGGAATTAAGGCAGATTCGAAAAAGATTGAAGCGATAGTGGATTGGAAGCCTCCCAGAAATGTTACAGAAGTCAGAAGCTTCCTAGGCTTGGCAGGTTATTATCGACGGTTTGTGAAGGGGTTTTCCTCCATAGCAAGTCTGTTGACCAAGCTACTACAGAAGAATGTCAGATTTGAGTGGACTGACAGATGCCAAACAGCTTTTGACCGATTGAAGGCAATGCTTGTAGAGGCTTCAATCCTGACTCAGCCTGTTTCAGGTAAAGACTATGTGATTTATAATGATGCCTCACATCATGGTTTGGGATGTGTATTGATGCAGGAAGGCAAGGTGGTTGCATATGCGTCTAGACAACTGAAAAATCATGAGCTGAACTATCCGATTCATGATCTGGAGCTTGCAGCCATAGTCTTCGCATTAAAAATATGGAGGCATTACTTATATGGTGAGAAGTGCTCCATATACACAGATCACAAGAGTCTAAAATATCTGCCTACTCAAAGAGAGCTCAATCTGAGACAGAGACGATGGATGGAGTTGATAAAAGACTATGACTGTATAATCGACTACCATCCAGGGAAGGCGAATGTAGTTGCAGATGCTCTGAGTAGAAAAGCATTGTTTGCCTTGAAGGCTATGAATGTGCATTTACAGCTGAATCCAGATAGTGCAGTGGTAGCCGAATTGATATGCAGACCCAGTCTGATTCAGCAGATTGCAAAGAAACAGAAGCAGGATGCTAGAATCCAACTGATATGTGAACAGATTCCAGAAGGAAAGCATCCGGATTATTCAATCAGAACTGATGGTATTGTGTGTGTCAGAGACAGGATTTGCATTCCAGAAAATGAAGAATTGAGAAAAATGATCCTGACAGAGGCACACAGCAGTTCGTATGCAATGCACCCAGGTAGCACGAAAATGTACAGAGACTTGAAAATGCAGTACTGGTGGTCTGGTATGAAAAAGGAAGTGATAGAATTTGTGAACAAATGCTTGACTTGTCAACAGGTGAAAGCTGAACACCAGGTTCCATCGGGATTGTTACAGCCAATAGCAATACCTGAATGGAAATGGGATCGCATCACAATGGACTTTGTTACTGGATTGCCACTTACCCGGAGTAAACACGATGCAGTATGGGTTATAGTGGATCGATTGACGAAGTCGGCACATTTTCTACCTGTCAGAACTGACTACTCTCTGGATCGACTGGCAGAATTGTATATCAGAGAGATAGTCAGATTGCATGGAGTGCCTGTATCCATCATCTCAGATAGAGATCCGAGGTTTACATCCAGATTCTGGAAGAAGTTTCAAGAAGCCTTGGGTACTCGACTGAGCTTTAGTACAGCCTTCCATCCGCAGACAGACGGCCAATCAGAAAGGGTGATTCAGGTGCTTGAAGATATGCTCAGGAGTTGTGTAATTGAGTTTGAAGGAAGTTGGGCGGATCATCTCCCATTGATTGAATTCGCCTACAACAATAGTTATCAGACGAGCATAGCGATGGCACCGTATGAGGCACTGTATGGAAGGAAATGCAGGACTCCAGTATGCTGGACAGAGTTAGGAGAGGACAGGTTAGTAGGCCCAGACTTGATCAGACAGACTGAGGAGAAGGTGAAGATTATCAAGGATCGATTGAAAATTGCTTCTGACCGACAGAAATCATATGCAGATTTGAAAAGAAAAGAAATAGAATATGAAGTCGGTGAGAAAGTGTTTCTGAAGGTATCTCCGTGGAAGAAAGTGCTTCGATTTGGCAGAAAAGGTAAGTTGAGTCCTAGGTTTATTGGGCCATACGAAATCATTGAACGTGTGGGACCAGTAGCCTATAGACTAGCTTTACCTCCAGAATTGGAAAAGATCCACAATGTGTTCCATGTATCGATGCTGAGGAGATACAGATCTGATCCTTCCCACAGAATTCCGGCCGAAAGTATTGAGATCCGACCAGATTTGTCATATGAGGAGGAACCAATACAGATTCTTGATCGGGAGATCAAAGAACTAAGAAATAAAATAGTGTCATTAGTGAAAGTTCTCTGGAGGAACCATAAAGTGGAAGAGGCTACCTGGGAGAGTGAAGAAACGATGCGACAGCAATATCCCCAACTGTTTTATTGAGGTAAATTTCGAGGACGAAATTCCTTAAGTGGGGGAGAATTGTAACATCCCGGATTTCGGGTAATAAATTTTTGATATATGTGAAATATGTGAAAATAAATTTTACTATTTTATGATTTCCAGCGGACCGGATTGAATAGTGAAAAATGAAAAAAATGAAAAATTGGAAAACTGGACCAGAGAGCATCGCGACCTGGTCACCGCGACCACAGGTCGCGATAGCTCGCTCGCGGTGAAAAATGGAAAAATCTGGCAGTGAGCATCGCGACCAGCCACCGCGACCACAGGTCGCGATGGACTGCTCGCGATGAAATTGTCAAAAACGGGCAGAGAGCAACGCGACCATTCGCGCGACCAAGGCGCGCTCGCGAGGAAGGCGGTGCGCGCACTCCAGTGAGCATCGCGACCTGGTGGCGCGACCACAGGTCGCGACGGCGGTCGCGATAGCGAAAAAATATAAAAAAAAAAAGAAGTTTCTAGCAGAAGCGAGAAAACAGAACAGCAAGAGAAAGAGAGAGAAAGAGCCGAGAAAAAGAGAGAAAAGAGAAGAGAGAAAAAAGAAAGAAAAGAAAAGAAAAAGAAGAAGAAGAGGAAAAAGAAGAAGGAAAGAGAAGAAAAAGAAAGGTGTAGGTGAAGAGAAAAGGAAAGGAAAGGAAAAAGAGATCGTGGAACCGCGATTTCTCGAACGAAAAACGGTACCGAGGTAGGTGTACGTTTGTTTTCGAAATCGTTACGAAAAGTTTCTCGTTATTGTTTTCGTTTTCGTTTTTGTTTCCGTTTCCGTTTTTGATTTCGTTGGAAGATTTCGTTTTCGATTATTCGTATGAAAAATGTTTATTTTATATGTAAAAATTGATGATTGGTAGATCTATGGTTAATTTCGAACCGTTTTTATGATAGATCATATTTCGAATGTATTTTCGAACATTTCGATTTCGTTAAAAATATTTGATTGAGATTTTCGTAAAACTATTGATTATGTTTCTTGATGAATACTATGTGATTTGGATGTATATTGAATAATTATTGTTATTGATTACTTATTACGTCATTTACTGTGAGTATAGCTTATCCAAAACGGCCCTAGGATATGTAAACATAGAAATGGATATAGGAGGTTGGTATACCAGCTGGGTTTACTGAGCAGTACTGCGCCGTTATTATTGTGTGATTGTTGTTGCGGGGCAATCTCGGACAATCACACCGATTTTAGGGATTGTTGTTGCGGGGCAATCTCGGGCAATCCCAATGATACTAGTGATTGTTGTTGCGGGGCAATCTCGGACAATCACGTAGATATCAGTGACTGTTGTTGCGGGGCAACCTCGGACGTCACATTGACCCATATTCCAGTCCTAGAATGTTTAGTATTCTAGTGGGCCAGTATTGACTGAATTGAATGATTTTATTTATTGATTTTTAAATGTTGAAAAAAGTGATCGAATCTGTTTTAAGGTTTGGTTTTGAGATTAACATGATTTATGTCCATTATTGAGTTGATTTGAAATATATTGTGTGATATTATTCCGATTTAAAAGTTATATATGATTTTCATATTGAGTTTATAGTACACCCACTAAGCTTTATGCTTAGCGCGTTAGTTTTGTGTCTAACGCGTAGGTACCAGGAATCCAGAAGAGCCTAAGGACTGAGGGAAGAACGAGTTGCAGACCGAGTCACAGAGATTGTACAGTTGGGTAGTTATATTTTTGTTATGTGTATATATATTCTGGAAGCATGCATATACAGGGAATTTGTAAATACGTTTTGTAAAATGTTTTGTAATTAATTAGTTTATGATTTATGTCTTTTATTATTAAAAATGTTTGTAAATAGTAAAGTCTGATTTGTTTTCTTTATAAATTGTGATAAACTGTTTTGATAAGTCGCACTAAACGGCAGAGTGCGCAACTGTTTGAAAGTGTTATAGAAGTGTTTGTGAAAATATGAATTTGATTTGATTTGTGAAAACAGGTTTTGGGAAGTCCATAAAACAAACGGTACTCTGCCGAATTTTCGTAAAAAGTTTAATTATTTTTATGGGCTCACAATGATTTTAAAATGTAAAATGAAGTTTTGAAAAATTTTGAATGTCCGAGTAGCGCACCCCGGTTCGGTCCGGCCGGGTCGGGTCTGGGGGTGCTACACTCTCTATGGGTTAAAGCAAGCACCAAGGGCATGGAATAGCAGAATTGACAAGTACTTCAAACAGAATGGCTTCACCAAATGTCCTTACGAGCACGCCCTATATATCAAGATCATGAATGGAGATATTCTGGTAGTATGCTTGTACGTGGATGATTTGATTTTCACCGGCAATAACCTAAGCCTGATTGAAGAGTTCAAGAAAGCAATGGCCAAGGAATTTGAGATGACTGACATCAGATTAATAGCGTACTATCTTGATATTGAAGTCAAGCAAAAGGAAGAAGGCATCTTTATCTCCCAAGAAAATTATGCAAAGGAGATACTCAAGAAGTTCAAGATGAATGATTGTAAGCCGATAAACACGCCAGCAGAATGCAGAATCAAACTATCGAAGCATGGTGAAGGTGAAAGCATAGATCCAACATTCTTTAATAGTTTAGTTGAAAGCTTACGCTATTTGACGTGCACAAGGCCAGATATTCTTTATGCTGTTGGACTTGTGAGTCGATACATGGAGAATCCAACAACCACCCATTTCAAAGCCGCTAAGCGAATCCTCCGTTATATCAAAGGTACAATTGATTTTGGTTTGCTTTATTCAATTTCTAATGATTACAAGCTTGTGGGATATAGCGATAGCGATTGGAGTGGAGACATAGATGACAGGAAGAGCACTAGTGGGTTCGTGTTCTTCATAGGAAACACAGCTTTCACATGGATGTCAAAGAAGCAACCGATTGTCACCTTATCTACTTGTGAAGCTGAATATGTGGCTGCTACTTCGAGCGTCTGTCATGTAATATGGCTCAGAAATTTGCTGAAGGAATTGGGTTTGCCACAAGAAAAGCCAACTGAGATTTGTGTCGACAACAAGTCAGCCATTGCCTTAGCAAAGAATCCAGTGTTCCATGATCGAAGCAAGCATATTGATACTCGTTACCACTACATAAGGGAGTGCATAGCGAAAAGGGATGTGCAAATGGAGTACGTGAAGTCCAAAGATCAAATTGCAGATATTTTCACCAAGCCACTCAGGTTTGAAGATTTTTCGAGATTAAGAAGTTTGCTTGGCATGGTAAAACAAGTTTAAAGGGGGGTGTTGAAGTGTAAACTTGTTTTAGGCCCAAACCATTTGAAGGCCCGAACTATTATGGGAGCCCAAACTCAAGCCTAAATAAATTAGAGTCCAAGTCCATAAATAAGGTCCAAGCCCTTTATCTAGAATTCTCTAGGGTTTGGTAATTAGGCATAAAAATCATGTGGTCAATTAGAAGAATGTGGAAGGATGTAGAAGGATGAGGTGTATGATTATTATAATTTTGGATTAGTTTATTTGTATGGTCTAAAATTGTTTGTAAGTAGTATAAATACCCCCTCCCCATTTTGGTTTAGACATCAAAAAGAAGCAAAGCTTCTAAGTGAGTGAAGAAGAAGTAAAAAAGTGAGTTAGTTCTTGAGCGAGAGTTTTCTTGTAATATTTGTTTTGAGTTCAAATAAAAAGTTGTTTTTGAGTGTTTTATTTCCAACATAAATTAGTCAATTTATTTTTAAAGAATTTAATAATCTTTTTCAACCGAACTTAAAACGTTTGATCTCACCACGACACTTAATCAAATTGGTGCCAATTTTTTTTTTACAAAAAAGGGGCTTTAAAGAAACCGTTTTAGGCGGACTAGTTTGGAACAAATTGTAACTAGAGAAACTATTTTGATAGTAAATAAAACAATAATGATCAAAGTGTCTAATTACGTAAAACCTTGAATTAAAATTTGATAATTTCTTAAATAATAAAGACGATTTTAATATTCTGTCTATGTATAATTAATGTAAATATAAATTCATATAAAATCTAATGACTAGTTCAACTTAAAAGTAGTGACTCATGGTAAGTTCGTTCATTGAGCTGGACAAAATCACAATTCAAGTACCATGTGTTAATTAAAAAAAAAACTTAAAAGTAGAGATGTCTAGTGATAATATATCTTTTGTTATAGTTTTGGAATTTAGATCCTCTCCGATGATAATGACGACGACTACACGGAAGGAGAAGCTGCCGGTAAAACGGAAGAGAATCGATTCCACAACTCCTCCACCTCCTCCATGCGTTTGTGTACGACGGTGGTCTGCTCTCCACAAAGATGTCCTCGGCGTAATGCTTCAAAAATTGAAAGACCACTCCTCCGACGATGATATAATAGTAGTTACATGATCATCTATATATCGATGTGGAAACGTCTGTGCGTCGTGGCAATCCGTCGCGAGAGCAATTCTTCCTCAGTACCTGTTGCTATCAAACGTAGGCCAATTCAAGGGCAAAAAACTGTGTCTTCCCATACATGTACGTATCTAAATGCAAGAACTACTTCAAAAAGAAAAAAAAATCCTGCGTTCTCTTCGACCTGTTCACGGAAAGAGTTCGCGAGATTTCTCTACCACAAACATTGAAGGGGAGGTGGTTCACTGGTTTGTCCATCGGGTGGCTGCTAACAATCGGTATCAAAATCACCCCACAAATCGCGTATGGTAAACCCTTTCTCTCGTGATCGAAACATCATCGAGTTACCAGACGCAATGAAACTGAGATCCGACGAAAATTTGAGTGAATTGATAGTTATCACGTCCACAAATCCTTTGGATCCAAAATTCATATTGGGTTCTTTAAACATTGAATAAATCATCCCACCTAATGTGGCTTGATAATAAATTAAATCCGTTCAACTTGATAAAGTCACAGGTTAAATCGCCGTGATATGTAAAAAAAAGATTGAATAAATTAGTTATGGTAATAAACAATTCAATGAAGATGGTCCCAAAAGCCTTGCTGGCCACTTGAAATTGAATATCGGTCATTGAAAAATGTTGGCTGCTGCAAACCATCTTCTTGTTCAAAACTTGTTTCAAGTGCCACTCTTATGATTTTTACAATGAAAATGTTAATTATTAAAGTGTAAATCTGGTCAACGTGATAAAACGATGAATGCTATGTATTATAGGGATTGATACTGTAAATTGACAATAAAAGAGAGATTTTTAAAGTGGTTCAGCTTGGAAGAATGCCTAAATCCACTGTTCTTTTATTCAAGTCGAGCTTGTTTGTATTTAGTCGAGCTCATTTTTATTTGAAGACGAAGCTCGCTTATGAGTATGTGTTTTTGAGAAATTTTGTAACTTGGGTAATAGGGGTGTCCCGCTCATTTTATAATGTGAAGGGCTGGGAATCTTTACTCTCTAGTTGGAATCTAATTACACGATTTAAGAGAGAAAATTTATCCCTTAATGGACGTGATTTAGTATAAGTGTAATGGCTGATTGTGAGGAATTTGAGGTTGATTGGAAGTCCGATTAGTTGACTTGCGCTGATTCCTATATTCTAGGGATTCTTCCTTAATTTAAGGTTTCGAGCTACTTTCTTCTACTGGCTGCGTGGTCTGCGAGTTACGGGTTGCCTCCTTGGTGGAACGCGGTATCTGCGGGGTGCAGTACTTCAAATCTTCTGTTGTCCTTCTTTGGTAGTTTACTGGGCTTTAGGGCCCGTTAGGTCCTGTGGTGCTCCTTTAGCGTTTTGTGTATGTTAGGCCTTCCTTTGAATTTTGAGTATTTTGGGCCTCTTTGAATTTGGTGTAATTTGATACACAACAATTACCAACTATATTTTTAAAAAAAAATAAAAAAAATTCTGCTCCCACCACCATTTGTCTTAATTCTTTCTCTCTTTACAATGGAAATTAAATACGAGGCTTCCTAATAAATGACCTCATTTAGTCTGATATTATTTTAGATTTGAGACACCAAATCGTAAGTACTATATTAAAAAATAAAAAACTTTTGTTGATAAAATGTTCATTGTATCTACATAAAAGCAATAATGCCTTAATTGGGTATCTAAAATTTGCTAGACACTATTGGATTTCAATCATAAATGCGAAACAAACACACGTGCACACACCTCCATATTCTTTCCCCATAGAGAAATGAATTTGATTACATGGTAATGATCTCTATTTGTTCAAAATTTAAATATAATGTTAATTTTAGTTAATAAGTCAACGTAACAAATTCAGTAAGTGATAAAATTTATATAAAACGAGTACCGACTCTAGTTTTCCGGTACATATATTAGATGTGCCAGGACATCTCACCATTAGAGAGCTAGAGAGAGATGGAGGAGAGAAAGCAGAAGCAAAAGCAACATTTTGTTGTGAAAAAGCAACCAAAACATTTTTTCCTTCAAAGTCGGCTTGTTTTGCTAGTGCTTTACATGGTTGGTGTCTGCCACTGCCATGGCAGTAGCTCCTCCTCCTTCAACTACGGCGAAGCTCTCTCCAAGAGTCTCCTCTACATGGAAGCTCAACGCTCCGGCCGCTTGCCCTACCACCAGAGAGTCACCTGGCGCCACCACTCTGGTCTCACCGACGGCCTCGAGCAAGGAGTATGTATGCATGTCCCTCCATTTCTCTAATATGTTCATGAGATTTTTTTTTATTTTTTGTGATGTGAAATTAAATTATGTAGGTGGACTTGGTGGGAGGATACTATGATGCAGGTGACAATGTGAAGTTTGGTCTACCAATGGCATTCACTATAACAATGCTTTCATGGGGTGTGATTCAGTACAGCCAAGAAATCTCCGACGCCGGCGAGTTTGATCACGCGCTCGAGGCCATCAAGTGGGGCACAGATTATTTCATCAAAGCTCATACTCACCCTAATGTCTTATGGGCCGAGGTATTTAATTTATTAACATTTTCCATTGGAATACACCGCTCGCAACCGGTGGCGCCTGGGTTGGCATGCATGTTAAATTGATTGAGAATAATCTTTTCAGGTGGGTGATGGAGACACCGACCACTACTGTTGGCAGCGGCCGGAGGACATGACCACGTCGCGCCACGCGTACAAGGTGGACGAGAGGAATCCGGGATCGGACGTGGCGGGGGAGACCGCGGCGGCCATGGCGGCGGCTTCCATTGTGTTTAGGATACTAAACCCACATTATTCTCACCTACTATTGCATCATGCACAACAGGTAAGTTAGTTAATGTGGTTGTCTAACTTTATATATATATATATAATGTGGTAGGTCAAATTATTCACCAAAACTAGAGAGTTTAGTTTGCTTGCTCTTAATTACCATAATTAGAGAAAGCCTTTAACTAATTTTAGCATATGCAAATATTTATTGCTTTTTAGTATAAAAATCTATTTTAAGTGTAAAAATCTATATTTTGAAATCATATAATTAATTTTGAAAAGAAACACATTTGGGATGTGTTTGATGAGAGTATGTTTATTGACAAAAATAAATAAATTAATTTTTTATATATATAATTATCTAATTAGAACGGTTCTATAGAAATATGTTTTTTTTTTTAAAAAAAAAATGATTTGTCGGTGAGGTTCCCTTCTATGCCAAGACTTCTTATAAAAATTGTTACAAAGTCTCACCAGCTATACTAATGGATACAAGAAATCACAATTTTATAACTAAAGAAACACCATTAACACGAAGAATGGGTTTGTTAATTTTGTGTTGCAGTTGTTTGAGTTTGGTGACAAGTACAGAGGGAAGTACGACAAGAGTATAGAGATAGTGAAGGGATACTACCCGTCGGTGAGTGGGTACATGGATGAGTTGTTGTGGGCTGCTATGTGGCTCTACAAGGCCACCGACAATCAACATTACTTGAATTATGTGCTTGAAAATGCTCATCTTCTTGGTGGGATCACTTGGTCCATTACTGAGTTTAGCTGGGATGTCAAGTATGCTGGTCTTCAGATCCTCGCTTCCATGGTTGGTCACCAAACTCTCTCTCTCTCTCTCTCTCACATCACATCTTCTCCTGCATGCATGCATGCATTCAAAGTTACAAAATAAATTTATTCTCGGGTCAAGACGGTCCTCTATATACAGATCGAAACATAAGATGCAAAGCAATTATTCTTCTGTGTGATTGTTATCTCTAACAAATGAGTGGTAAGTGTTAGTAATACGGTACACACAGGTAGAGCAGAAATCAAATAAATGAGAACATGAACAATAAAATAGGGAAAATTTCGCAAGATGAAAAAGCGAGGCCTGTTTATCACATGATGTTCTTAAAACAGATTCATTTCCTAAAGTAGGTAAGTCTGTCTCCCAGAATATAACGACATCGTACGAATATTGGATTGATAACTCCGGCAAACTGAAGAATGACAGAACTCTACCTCACTGAAACCGGATGAAGAACACAAGAGAAAATAACCTAATTGAGGAAAATCATCTTAATTTCCTATGTGTTTCAAATTGATCTCATAGCTCCACACATCCAACCTTTTTTTTTTCCTTTTTTTTTATATATATCACCCGTGCGTGCTAGTACGATTTAAATCTGGTACATTACCAGGTTGAACAAGTATTTTTCGCTATCAAACCACATTAGGCGATGATTTCTCACTCAACTCTTAGTTATAAAAGTTTATTAAAAAACTTAGGTATTTTGAGTTCATTTACATGAAAAAAGACCTTTGATTTCTCTTTTTTTTTTTCCTCCTATTTTAATTTTGAAATGACTTAATAATAATATTTTTGTGGTGCAGTTGATGGAAGAAAAACACAAGGAACACAAGCACATACTGGATCAATACCGTTCAAAAGCAGAGTACTATCTCTGTGCATGCCTTAACAAGAACAACAAAACTAACGTGGATCGCACCCCAGGAGGTTTATTGTACATCCGCAAATGGAACAACATGCAGTACGTATCAACGGCAGCATTTCTCCTCTCAGTCTACGGTGATTACCTTGATTCCACCAATCGGACGCTCCGATGCTGCCGTGGCACGTTGGCCTCACGAGAGGTCTTAGAATTCGCAAAATCACAGGTTGATTACATCTTGGGATCAAATCCAATGGCTATAAGTTACTTGGTTGGTTACGGTTCAAATTTCCCACAAAGGGTGCACCACAGAGGAGCATCTATTGTATCATATAAAGAGAACAAAGGTTTTATTGGGTGCACTCAGGGGTATGATAATTGGTTCAAACGGCATGATCCGAACCCTAACGTTGTTGTTGGGGCTCTTGTGGGTGGTCCCGATAAAAATGATCAGTTTATAGATGAACGGTCCGATTTCATGCGGACCGAGGCCTGCACCTATAACTCGGCGACACTTGTTGGAGTTTTTGCAAAATTACATAAATTAAAACATTAATGATGATTCATATAATTACACCCTTTGGTTTCGATGAATTGGTTTGAGTTGGGTAAATCAAATGCTTTAACCCAATGTACACACATTTTTAGCTGACTACGGTTACATTTTAGAAGAGGTTCTCTTAATAGATTTTTTATTAGCAAAGTAGTTAGAAATTTAACTTCTACAAATAAAATTTTAAAGAAAAAATATAGCTCATTTAATTGTCAATTAAATTTTTTTTAAAATAACATGATTACTAAAAAAATATATAATTTTAAATTAGAGAACATTATAAAGTTAATAAAATATAAAATAATTATATTAAATATTTTAATATTTTTAAAATTTTTTAAAAAATCTACTTAAAAAGGCCAAAATTTAAAAGTCAAAGTTTAAGACTCTTTCAGTAGATATAAAATAATTTTTTTAATCGTAAAAAATTCTATTAGAATGATAACCAAACGATAAATTAAAAAAAAAATTTAAAACTAAAAAAGCTATTTTAACCAATAGGAAAACTTTTCCAAATGTATAATAACTATTGAATCGTTAAGAGTAGTGGTTATCAACCGTTAAATCCATCGTTTTTTGCAAGCTAGGATATAACCAGGAATTGAAACATAGTTCCCATATGGCATATGGTAATACTGTAAAATAAAAAAATTGAAGGACCTGAAAGTATAAATGTAATTGAATGCTCAAGTGGAGAAGATGTGATCTTGCAGACTGAAATAAATGGGCGCAAGAAGTTAAAGAGAGACCATGAAATGAAGGTTTTCCTGCGGGAGATTTGTTACTACTGCAGTAGAATGTACTTTGAAAAGTGATTCAATGTACAAACTCTTCAATTCATGAACTTAAATTGACCACCAAAAGTATCGAAAAAGGCAGAACTTGATCGGCAACTGTTTCCGCTGTTCTAAATTTGACCCGAATCCCATCAGAACTCTTAGGACATAAAAGAATCATCTCTCCCGGTGAACATAACATAAACATTGTACTGACCGAGAGGAAATGGAAAATCATTGACATAGAACCGAAAGCAAAAGTAACAGAAAATCAAACATATAACGTATTCTAAATGACTGAATACTGCATTACATAATATCATTCTTGGACACCGCCAACCACATAGCTAGTAATTATTAAAAAGCTAAATTTCATACCGAAAAGTTAGGAGCAAACAGTGGTTACCAGTGTTTTGTGACAATGACAGATGAAAATCTAAATGGCAGCAGAATTCCTATCAAAACAGAGGCGGAAGAGCAACCCTCTGGAAAATTTTGAAGATTGCTATGTAGAACTAGTTGAAGAACTTGGGAGATGACTAATGACCAAAGGGGGACGTAGAGCTCGGTGGTTGGCTTCCTTCTGTTTGCGAGCCTTATGCATCTCTTCTGTCTCAACTACAACCAACCTTTTCACCTACACATGTAAAATATCATAATTAAAATTGGTTGAAAAATACCAAAAACAGACAAAAGAAAAACATAACATATTGAAAAACATTCTGCAAAATATTAAAATATATTCATAGCGAGCTTGTTCTGTTACCTGTTGAATCATTCCTCTAACAGTGGGTGTGTTGTATCGCATGACAGTGCGGTTGCATTTGCCTAGGCGTAATGCCTCTAAGGTGCGCCTGTGAAGCCTCCTCGTGCCTGGCATCCCCCTCACAAGGGTTATATACAGATTGCGGCTCCATTCGATTGGAACACAAGCTTTAAAGGCATTATATGCACTCATTTCTTCCTTGTTCCGCTAATATTCCTAGACAGATCAAATCAATGACCTAGATTCAGATAAGTACAAAGAAAAAATGGAAAACATCAAAACACTAAGAACACCACACAAGTTTGACTATGCAAGTATGAGAGTAATCAATAAATGTCACAAACATCAAGTCAATGCTTAGTTTTGTTTTTGATCCCGCTTTCACAGAAACAATAATACGAGAAAACTGTGTTAGGACAATAAATGCTCAAACTTTTGAACTTTTTATATTGCAAATTCTTTTCTTGCAACCACGGGAAATCTAAAGTCAAAGGAACTCGGTCCATAATCCTGAAGTCATAATAACCTTTGAACTAATAATCAAAGTTCATCCAACATGATAATAATAAACATAAATAAAACTCAAGTTAACAAGTCCTGATATATGTATGCTACGAAATACACATTGATGATCCACAACTACATGTTAAGCAAGAATTGAGACTGACTACACACACCAATATACTAGACTTGTACAATCTGTCATATACTAAAAGTGGCCATGGTGAAAACAACTCACTTACTCTTCAAATGAGCTATGAGCTGCCTGAAAACTTATACAGATGCCCTTCTATGTCTGGCATGAAGCCTTTCTCCATCATTTCATCTCTAACTATCTCATAGGTTGTCTGATTTGGGATCAAACCCTTCTCCAACAACTCATTAAGAAGCCTGTTCGCATCTTTTAGCTTCCCCTTCTGACAAAAACCCTTTATTAGTACGTTATACGTTACGATATTAGCCTGTTTCTTTTCTTTCTCCATCTGTGTCTTCAAATTCAATGCCGCCACAAGGTTTCCTTCCTTACAGTATCCATCCATCAAAGTATTATATGTTATATGAGTTGGATTTAGACCCATCATGAACATCTCATCCAAGAGTTTTGCTGCCCTTTTTGACTCCCCTTCTCTGCACAATTCACCTAACAAAATGTTATATGTCACACAATCAGCTCTTAAACCCTTTTTTACCAATTCATTTTTGAGATTCTTAGCTCCTTCAAAATTCCCCTTCCTGCATAAACCTGAAATTAAGCAGTTATATGTTGAAATGTCGGGTAACAGTCCTTTATCTAACATAGAGTTACGCAGAGTAAATGCATCCTCCATTCTCCCATCTTTGCAATAAGCGTCAATCATCATATTATACGTTACAACAGTGGGAATCATTCCTTGATTTGAAATACCATCAAACAATCGTCTAGCCTGGTCCAACATTTTCTTCTTGCAATACCCATTTATAAGTGCATTATAAGTAACAATATTTGGCTTCAAACCTGAGCACACCATTTGTTCAAGCAAACCAGCAGCCTCATCAAATTTCCCACAACTACATAACCCGTTGATCAGCGAATTATACGTAATCACATCAACTTTCACACCCTGACTCTTCATTTCCTCAAACACCTTCATAGCAGCTGATATGTTCCCATCCTTACAGAATCCATCAATCAATATATTAAAAGTAAACACATTTGGGCAAATTCCGCTCTCCACCATGTCCATCATAATTGCATCAGCTTTATACATCTTTCCAATCTTACCTTTCTTGCAATATCCATCAAGAAGAGTATTATACGTAATCACATTCGGGGAAATCCCCAATGATTTCATATCCTCCATAACATCACTCGCTTTATTCAATTTCCCACCTTTACATAACCCGTTAATCACAATATTAAAGCTAATCAAATCAAACTCAATTCTCCTCTTTCTCATCTCCTTGTACACATGTTCCATACTCTCAAATTCACTCTCTTTCACTAAAGCATTCAACAATTGATTACAAGAAAGAACTGATAACTTTAGCCCATAATCACCAGCTCTCTTAAAAGCCCCAAAACCCAGATGGGGTTTCATGTTTTTCACATAAGCCACCACCAACATATCAGCAATTATCGACTTATCACATAAACTATCACTACATAGCGAAAGTGCATGAAAAATTGAAGAAACAGAATTAAAGCTCCCATTTTTAACAAATCCATGCAAAAAAGACCTTATCTTTGGGTACATTTTCGCGGTTGCTAGCAAGTGTAATAGTCTACAAGCAAGTTCTAAACTGTATGTCAACCTAAGTTGTTTTGTCGACCAATTAAAGTACCCGAGAATCAGCTTCGGGTCAGCTCCCGAGTCGAAGAGCTGTTGAAGAAGTGAGGTGGGGTTTGTGGTTTTGAGATGGGTACTCAGTTTTGACCAGTGTTGCTTCCTTATCAACTCTTGAATCGTGGGTGTGTTTTGTGTTGTTGAATCTGCAGAGCAGAATGGCCTGAGAGCCAGTTTGTTTCTCGGGAAAGTTTTTCCATGAAAAAAATTTCTCTTAAGGGATTCTAGGATCATGACTCGTGAGTGTGGTGCCTGATAGAGAGAGTACCTAAAATTGCAGCTATAGTTATCATTAACATGGAATACACAACTTTTTTTTATTTTATTTTCTGTTATTTTTACATTTTCCTCGATAGAGTGAGTGATTATCAATAATTTTTCAAAACAAATAATCACAACAAAGGAAGAGAAACTACCCAAAAAAAAAAGACACAAATGAAAATACTTTAAGAAGAACTTACCGGATGTTGTGTTGGCGGCGGCAGCCAAGCGGTGGCTTACGGTGGCGGGTGGTGGTTTTTTTTTATGGATGAGAAGAGAAGATGGATGAAGAGAGGAGATGGAAGATGAAGACCCTCAGTTCCTCACCAGTCACCCTAATATTGTTGTTGGGCCGTTAATGGGCCGGGTCTATTTTTAGTAATGTCAACTAGGCCCAATTTTGATTATATATGAACAAATTGAAATAAAAAATTATTTAAAATAATTTTGAGAAATAATTATTAATAGTACCTAGAAAACTAGTCTCATTATACGAGAAATGTCTACACATACTAATTTTTTTATTGGTAAAATGGAATTCGAAACCTCGTTACCAACAGGAGTTGAATGGCCAAAAATTAATGTGCTACAATTGTTTTGATAATATAATACATAATTTCATATATGTTTACATCCAAAATTAGAAATTGATTTATAGATAATTTGTGGTATAATCAACAATAAAAATAAAAATAAGACCCCCACCTAATTTAAATAAATTTCAATCTATTTTGTTGATTGGAACTCTCTTCTTTACTAAGTTAATTAAATAAGCAAATGATAATAACATCAAATTTGACAAATAATTAAATATATACATGATAAAAATGTATACCTTAAATTATAAACCCAAATGTCATATCAAAATCAACCTTTTTATTACACGATAAAAATTTATACCTTAAATTATAAACCCAAATGTCATATCAAAATCAACTTTTTTTATTGACTTCAAATTATATAAGCTCAAATTAAATAAATAATTACTACACAACTACTCATAATTTAAATAATTAGTACATTCCCTTTCATTTTAATAATAAGATTTTAAATCTCACTATACATATTTATCAACATCTGCGGATAATTTTCTCTTCTTACCAATTCAGATAAAAGCATAATGTTTGATTATTAAATTATATTCTATCCAATATTTAATTTTTAATAATTTAAATTAAAATGGATAATTAGAATTATTTTTTAAAAGCAAATTTAAAATAAAAATAGAGAATTAAACACATTTATTTATTTTATTTTGCGGGTCTATTCCAACATCCATAAAATGAATAAAAACATTATTCTCATCAAAAACTCCAAATTTCAAACATTGAAACATAAAAAAAAAATTAAAAAAACCACTTAATTATTGAACAAGTTGTAGCAAAAACCACTTCAACACAAAACTTCTTAAAAAGTTTCTTCTTCTATTCATTTTCACCCCTCTTGCGGTAGTCAGCTCCTTCTTCCTGCTTCTTGAACCTGTTCTCGATTGAATCTACATTGGAGTCACCAATGGTGGCCTCTTCCGCTCCATCGTAGACCTTCTCCGACGTCTGGCTTGCCATGCCTTTCTTCAATTCTCGGAGCTTCTCCTCTGCAACCCTCTTGAACTCCTTCGCCGTCGAGGGAGCTCTCTCCTCTACATCATGGCTGCTGTGTTCTCTGGTTCCTTGGCTGTACCTCTAGAAATGGATCACGACAAAGATTACAAGTAACTTAATGAAACGGTCATTATAATCCTGAACCGTAAACAAGCCATAAAGGTTCAACTCGTAAGTAATGTATATATTATTTTTACCATTTTTTTTATAAAAACGTAATCGTATGGGTAGATTCTCAATACAAATCTTCTCAAATAGAGAACAAATCTTCTCAAATAGAGAATGATGATCCGATAAGGTAATCCTTACTTTTTGGGAAATTTAGAACCTCATGTTCAACTTCACATACCTAGCTAGCTCACTCAATTCATAAAAATAAATTTGTTTTTCTACTTTATGAGACATCAAATTAAAAGACTAAGAACTATAATAAATACTAAATCAATACTTAATAATTAATACTAGCAAAAAATTGAAACAAAAATTAAAATTAATTACCTTGAAGGGCTTGTAGAGATGTGCTGTTAAAGGCTTGACAGAAGAAGAGGCTCGAAAAGATTTGTGGAAGAGGAAGATGAAACCTCTCACTTGGGTCAGCAACGACATCGTTTTTTGTGGACACTCAAAAAAAGAGTCAGAATTGCATTGGCATATCGGATCTCTCTCTCGCACACACAGAGACAACACACCACACAAAACACCAGAAACCAGAAGAGAAGAGCAAGTGTTGTTTTTTATTTATTTATTATTTGTGTGTGTATTGATAAGAACAATGAGGAAGAAGAGAGAGAGAGCTGCACGTGTCACGTCAACTTAAGGACTTTATTGTACACGTGCTGGTGTCTGCCTTTGACATATGCTTTTGCTCAATTGTCAATTCTTGCATACCAATGCTTGGTATATATCAAACACCGCATAAATGTGTCTATTGGTTAAGATCAAACGTTTGAATGAGCTAGATATCATACTATCGTAGAAAAATCTTCCCACGTATATTTAGGGGTAGACAAATTTCAATTTGTTTCGGTATTAGACAAAACTAAAGGTACCGAAAAATTTTTAATTTTTAAAAATTAGAACCGAATTGAAGTTGTGAACTGAATTGAACCAAACTGATTTTACTCGATTCGATTCGTTAGTATTAGACCTAATAAATTTTTTTAATATATATTTGAATTTAATGGATTTTGAATGTTAACTTTTAGTTATATTTGTTGATTTTGTTCTTTGGGATGTTGATTTTCATCTAAAAAGTCCAAAATCAAACATTATAAATAAACAAATATATAATTAAAATATAAAACGGTTTTAGCGAGTCAAACCGGTTTTGAAATCCCAAAACCAGTTTGAACCGAAATCAATTAAGTTTTCAAATTTGAAAACCTGTTTAAGCCGAACTAAATGGGTAAACCAAATTGCACTATACTTTTCGGTTCGATTCCGAGTCGATTTGGTTCAATTCCGATTTTGGTGCTCACCCCTACATATGTTAGTGTTTGCATATTGTGAGATTTGATCCTACCGCAAATAAAAAATACCCTATATATATGTTAAAATTTTACCTTGTGATATAGTTATATTGTAACATCCCGGATTTCGGGTAATGAATTTTTGATATATGTGACATATGTGAAAATAAATTTTACTATTTGAGGGGGTGTAAATTTTACTATTTTATGATTTCCAGCGGACCAGATTGAATAGTGAAAAATGAAAAAATAAAAAAAAATTGGAAAACTGGACCAGAGAGCATCGCGATCTGGTCACCGCGACCACAGGTCGCGATGGCTCGCTCGCGGTGAAAAACGCAATTTCGGACAGTGAGCATCGCGACCAGTCACCGCGACCACAGGTCGCGATGGCTTGCTCGCGATGAAAATGGCAAAACCTGGCAGTGAGCATCGCGATCAGCCACCGCGACCACAGGTCGCGATGGACTGCTCGCGATGAAATTGTCAAAAACGGGCAGAGAGCAACGCGACCACTCGCGCGACCAAGGCGTGCTCGCGAGGAAGGCGGTGCGCGCACTCCAGTGAGCATCGCGACCTGGTGCCGCGACCACAGGTCGCGACGGCGATCGCGGTAGCGAAAAAAATATAAAAGAAAAGAAGAAGTTTCTCGCAGAAGCGAGAAAACAGAACAGCAAGAGAAAGAGAGAGAAAGAGCCGAGAAAAAGAGAGAAAAGAGAGGAGAGAAAGAAGAAGAAGAGGAAAAAGAAGAAGGAAAGAGAAGAGAAAGAAAGGTATAGGTGAAGAGAAAAGGAAGAGAAGGGAAAGAAATCATGGAACCGCGGTTTGTCGAACGAAAAACACGGATTCCAAGTAGGTGTACTCTCGTTTTCGAAACCGTTTTGAGAAGAATTTCATTTACGTTTTCGTTTTAGTTTCGTTTTCGTTTCGTTTCGATTTCGTTGTAGTTTTCGATTTCGTTGAACATCTTCGTTTTCGATTTGTGTATAAAAAAAAATATATGTGACATTGATGCTTGATACACTTGATTGCATTTCGAATAATTCGAATTTGTTTTAAAGAGTTGATTTAGACTTTTATATGGTTATTGTTATTTTCTTGAAGAATATTGTATAAAAATTTGAGATGTGTTATTAAATGTTGATTTTGGACTTGATTGTGGATTTAGTTTGTTGTATCGGCCCTAGGATACTTAGACATAGAAATGGACATAGGATGTTGGTATACCAGCTGGGTTTTACCTAGCAGTACTGCGCCGTTATTTTTGTGTGATTGTTGTTGCGGGGCAATCTCGGACAATCACACCGATTTTAGCGATTGTTGTTGCGGGGCAATCTCGGACAATCGCGATGATACTAGTGATTGTTGTTGCGGGGCAATCTCGGACAATCACGTTGATATCAGTGACTGTTGTTGCGGGGCAACCCCGGACGTCACGTTGACCCTTATTCCAGTCCTAGTATGTTTAGTATTCTAGCGGGCCAGAATTTATTGAAATGGAAAAGTGAGATGACTTTATTGATTGTTTTCCTATCTATTGACCGTATTATTGAAACTAAGTGATGGAAACTGTTTAATGATTTGATTCTAAAACTTAATTGTTTTGAAATTAATATATATTGTGATGTATTTCTTTTTAAAAGATAGTTATTATATTGTGTTTTATTTAATTGAGTTTATAGTACATCCACTAAGCTTTATGCTTAGCGCGTTAGTTTTGTGGCTAACGCGTAGGTACCAGGAATCCAGAAGAGCCTAAGGACTGAAGGAAGAACGAGTTGCAGACCGAGTCACAGAGATTGTACAGTTGGGTAGCTATATTTTTGTTATGTGTACATATATTCTGAAAGCATGCATATACAGGGAATTTGTAAATACGTTTTGTAAAATGTTTTGTAATTAATTAGTTTATGATTTATGTCTTTTATTATTAAAAATGTTTGTAACTATTAAAGTCTGTTTTGTTTTATTTTATAAACTGTTTTGATAAGTCGCACTAAACGGCAGAGTGCGCAACTGTTTGAAATGGTATAGAAGTGTTGTTGAGAATTGTTTTGTGTAAAAGCAGGTTTTTGGAAAGTCCGAAAAACAAACGGTACTCTGCCGAATTTTATAAAAAGTTTATATTGATTTGGGGTTCACTCGATGTCGGTTTTAAAATTTTAAATTATAAGGTTTTGAAATGGTTTGAAAAAGTTTATTTATTTTTATGGGCTCACAATGATTTTTGAAACGTATAAAACTGATTTTGAAAGTTCTGAAAACCGGTAGCGCTCCCCGGGTCGGTCCGGCCGGGTCGGGTCGGGGGGTGCTACATATATATAGCTCACATGCCTTAAGTTATGTGTTGTATATGTTTATATCCACATGATGTAACTGACATACCTAAGATACTGTGTTACACGTAACCATATCCATATACAGCTTACATACTTTAAATTATGTGTTACATGTGACTATGGTAAAACAAAGTAAATTTTTAAGAGTAGTTTGATAAGTAACCATATCTTACATACTTTAAATTATGTGTGTTACATGTGACTATGGTAAAACAAAGTAATTTTTAACAGTAGTTTGATAAATAGCTGACAAACATGTTCTCATTGTTGTCGAAAACGTATTTATAAAACGAATAACAAATAGGTCTGTAACATCCCAAATTTCGGATAATTAATTTTGAATATGTGGATAAAAATTTTTGTAAGTTGAGGGGTGTAAATGTAATTAAATGAATGTTTATTTGTATGGTTTCCAGGTGGACCAGATGGAACGGTCCAGAAATGATGCATGAAGAGTGAAAAACTGGGACAGTGAGTATCGCGACCTGGTCACCGCGACCACAGGTCGCGATGAGCTGCTCGCGATGAAAAAAATAAAATTCGGGCAGTGAGCATGGCGACCACCAGCGCGACCAGAGCCCCGCGATGAAGGCGGTGGAGTTGCTCCAGTGAGCAACGCGACCTGGTGGCGCGACGACGGTCGCGATGACCAAAATAATATAAAAAAAAAAGTTAGCTTTTCACAGAAGCCATCGAAACAGACAGAGAGGGAGAGAGTGCAGAAAACGGGAGAAAGAAGAAAAAGAAAAGAAAAGAAGAAGAAGAAGAGGAAGAAAAGGAGAGGAAGAAGAGAAGAAAAAGAGAAAGAAGAAAGGAAGAAGAAGAGAAGGAAAAGAAAAAGAAGAGAAAGAAAAGAGGAAGAGAAAGGAAAGAGGAGGAAGAAAGGAAAGAAACTCAGAAGGAAAAGGACGTAGAACCGGTAAAACAGTATCCAGGTTGGTGTACACACGTATCTGAACTTATTTTTTATAACTGTTTTGATTTAATAAGTCTGAAAATATAGTTATGGATTTTATATATTTTCGTATGGATTTGTTTATATACTCGTATTGTATTTTTGCATATTGTTGGACTTTTTGTGCGATATTCTACTATTATGGAAATTTGAATAAAAACGTATGTTTTCAAAACCTGCTTTACAATTATTGTTTGATTTTCCTATTTATGGATTTTGATTTAAAATGATATTCGTTGATTTCTGAAACCAAAGAATTAATTTGTTATGATATTTAAACGGCCCTGATATATGTAGAGGGATATATGGATATAGGAGATTGACATGTCAATTGGGTGAATATATGGCAGTACTGCACCGTGATGTATGATGTCTTTGATTATTGATTATACGGATACCATTTTCTCGTGAAATGGGAAACCGACTGTTTAATACGGATACCATTTCCTTGTGAAATGGGAAACCGACTGTGAGAATATCCGGATACCATTTCCTCGTGAAATAGGAAACCGACTGTTTATATAGGGATACCATTTCATGTGAGATGGGAAACCGGACTGAAAAACCCGTAATCCAGTCCTGTAAACCCTGTTATGTGTATCACGGGTCAGATTGAGAATTTATGGTTAGAAAATGTTATGGAAAATAAATAAATGATATTGAAACTGAAACCCAGAAACTTTGAAAATACTGTATGTTTATATAGTTTCAGTAATTGAAAAACGTTTGTTTTGTATATTTATATTTCTGACATTCTGACTTTAAGCTTTATTGTTTCTTTATATATCTTTCTGAATTCCTGAATTTACTAAATTTATGAATTTACAATTTAGTGTTTTATATGCTATTGTAATTTATTTTAGTGTACACCCACTAAGCATTATGCTTAGCATGTTAGTTGTTTTTTTTATAACGCGTAGGTAACAAGGATACTGAGGAGGCTAAAGATTGAAGAGAGAGTTGCTGACAGAGAGCCAGAGTCACTACATTTGGGTAATTATATATGTATTCCTGTATATTGTAGTTAAATATACATGCATATACAGAGTATTTGTAATTATGTTTTGTAAATATGTGCGGTAATTATTTATTTTATGCTTTCTGTTTTTCATTTACGAAGGACTGTACTTAATGAATTGTTTTATAAACTGTTTGAAAGTCGCACTAAACGGCAGAGTGCGCATTTGAATGAAATGATATTTGAAGTGTTGTGGATTTTATGTGATTTAAGTTTTATTTGAAACAGGTTTTGAGAAATCAGAAAAATAGAGGGAACTCTGCCGAAATTTTTACAACTGTATTTTCAATAGGCTCACTAGACAAATATTTTTAAATTACAAAGTGATATGATTGTAAATGTTTTGAAATTAATAACAAGAATTTAGAAAGTTTTGAAAACCGATAACGTTCCCTTGGTCGATCCAGCCGAGTCGGGTCAGGGGGTGTTATAAGGTTTTACACATCCACTAATAGTTCAAGTGATTAGTGTTCATTCCTTATACATTTACTTATTGTGGGACATCGATATCGAAGTAGATATTTACGCTGCATATTTAGTGATTTATGTCGTATACATTTCCTGACATATTTATTATTAATCTTTCAATTGTGCCTATAAAAATACAATCACTCATAGCTCAAGTGCCTAGTGCACCTCCTTCCCACTTCAATGGTGAGAGTTCAAGTCTCACCATGGATATTTACTAGCATGTGTGGGTAGTTTTCTCCCCTTATTGTAAGAGTAGATGTCTCCCGTTATGGGAGTAGATATTCGGGTTGTGCGTTTAGTGATTGATCTCGACAGGTTACGACAGTTGTTAATCTGATATAGGTAGTTTTCTTCCCTTATCGTGAAAGTAGATGTCTCTCGTTATTGGTGTAAATATTTGGGTCGCGTGTTTAGTGATTGATCACGACAGGTCCCGACAGTAATTAATCTTGTAATTGTTACTTTTTTTAAAAAAAAACCGTACCTAAAAAAATGAATAGGTCTTAATTATTTATAGTGGTATTACATTTTTTTTTCAAAAATTAATAAATATTTTGTTATACATAAGCTTATGGCTTGTTTGGGGTGGGGGCGGGTTTTAGATGTCTACTTTTAGCTTTTTAAACCAAAAACTTTTTTGAACTTGTTTTAATTTTTTAATAAAAGAGTTTTTAAACTTTAAAAACTCTTTCAGATAAAATAAAAAATATATAAATTTTGTAGGAAGCGCTCCTAAAAAATTAATAGTTCAAAGTAAAATTGTGCTAACCAAGATATCAGAGTGCTTATGCCCTGTTTAGCAGATATTTTATTTTGGGTTTTTGGATTCTTGAAAACTCTTTATGTAAAAGTCATATATTTTGACTTTGGCTGGAAGAGCTTTTAAAGTTTAAAAACTCTTCTATGGTAATATCCAAACAGTTTCAAAAGGAATTTTGAACTCAAAAATCTAAAAACAGACTTCCAAAAACCATCTCAAACATGACCTTAGTTACTTGCAAGTGGGACCCGACATTATGTACACAAGATACTAAGTTTACAAAACCTCAAACCCTCCTCCGCTACTAGGGTTTCTAGTTTCTACTGATCTTCACTTCACTGTCTCTGTTCAAATTCAAAAATGGTGGCAAACGGAGGAGGTAGTGGTGATGCTGACGTGTCTCGCATCCTCAGTGAAATCGAAACCTTAAAGGTTGCTAAGAGCGACATCGAGCGTCGAATTTCTCTTCTCGAATCTCAGCTTTGTGACACCGCGACGACGGCAAATATTGAAGGCAAAAGCGACGCTGTTTCGAACGGTTACTGTCCTTTGATCTCCGCCGTCCATTCAAACATCAATCACGATTTAACGCCGGACTCGGTATACCGTTACAGTCGCCACCTCCTGCTTCCTTCTTTTGGAGTTCAAGGTTTCATTTTTTTTTAAAAAAAAATTATATTGAAAATTGAAAAACCACATTTTTGGCTTCAATTTCGATTTTTTAAAAGTTTAATTTTACTTACAATTCATGTTCTGTTGTGTTTTTGTAGGGCAATCAAATCTCTTGAAGTCTTCGATTTTAGTAGTTGGAGCGGGAGGTCTGGGCTCGCCGGCTCTACTGTATCTGGCAGCATGTGGTGTTGGTAATTTTTTTCGATTTGTTGCAAGAGTTTGTTACGAGAAGCTAAATACAGTCGCGAGTGATATTCTTGTGCTTTTTGACAGCTTATTTAGAAAATCTCACATGATTGAATATATATTATAAGCTATGCCTTTCAATTTTATTTATGTGAAATGTTAATAAAAGCGAGTGATACAATGGTGCGAGAATCTGTATTTAGCATGTGAAACCTTTCGTTTTGTTGAAATTTGTGTTTTTTTTGGATCAAATTTGTTTTCAGGGCGGTTAGGTATTGTTGATCATGATGTGGTTGAGCTCAATAACATGCACAGGCAGGTATAATTCAGAATTTTTGGTCTCTTTGAGTTCGTGCCCTCGTGTGTGATTTTCATTGACCTCAATGACCTGTGCCTTGACCTTTATCATTGGTTCTTCCATCGAGAAAACTTTGGTTTCATACTGAAAATGGATATATACAGATGGAGGCTGATAGTTGATGCATTAAACTAGATTATTTATTTTTTGCATTTTAGATTTTCTTTGGTAGTTTTGCTTCTGTATATACATGTTGTGATTGTGAATCTTCTTCTTTTACTAATGTCTACATGATTTGCTGATTTCAGGTTATCCACACTGAAGCATATATTGGTCAGCCAAAAGTGAAATCTGCTGCTGCCACTTGTCGCTCGTATGTTACCTTTTTAGATCGTCTACTTATTTCTGATTAGACGCATTGCAGTATTGCACTTGTATTGCAGAGGCCAAACTCATCTTTGGTTTTTGCTTATAGTCAGATGGAATTTTCTGTTTTGTTGTTTCTGTGTTGCGATCATCTGATAAAGAGGTGTTTTCCAGGATCAACTCTACTATTCAGATTGTTGAATATCAAGAGGCTTTACGCACATCCAATGCTTTGGAAATTTTAAGCCAGTATCCTTGATAAAGTACATTTCAGTGAATTTTTCTCTCTGATTCAATTTCTCTTTTCCGTTTCCACTTTTGTTGGGGTCTTTATACATCTAAAATGGTGGAGATTTCCATGACTGTTATCACTTCTTAGATATGATATAGTAGTGGACGCAACCGACAATGCTCCAAGCCGTTACATGATCAGTGATTGCTGTGTGGTGTTGGGAAAGGTAAATGCTTCTAGCCTTCTACAGAGTGCTCATTCTTTTGGTGACGTGCAAAATGTCTAAATTAACTTCAAAACATTTATGAGATAAGGATGATCGCACTTCATCTAAGTTATATTTAGTTCAGCGACCTCTGCCCTCTACGTGCATTCAACGTTTAAATTGTTTATGTTGTAACTTTGACAAGGCTATCTGGTTAACAAGGATACTGTGTTTATTTGTTTGCATTTTCAGTAAAATGAGCCTCCAGAATGGTTTACGCATATATGAAATCGGCAGTTATATATGTGCAGCTCATGGTTTTAGTTTGTGTGCGTGTGTTTTTACTTTCAAGTACAAATAATAATTTTCATGTTTATATGCAGCCTCTGGTTTCGGGTGCTGCATTGGGATTGGAAGGCCAGGTATTGATATATTCATAGTTTTGTGCTGGTTCCTCAAAGCTTGTGTATATGAATTTTAATTTTAGGTTCTAAGTATTTTGTGCAAACTCATAGCATAACTGCATTGCTCAAATTTACCTTATAGCTCACGGTTTACAATTACAATGGAGGTCCTTGCTACCGATGCTTATTTCCTACTCCACCACCTACAACAGCATGCCAAAGATGCTCTGATAGTGGAGTACTAGGAGTGGGTAAGTTAATAATTTGTATTACTTGGACTATGGAATAATGTCTATTTAAATAACATTAAAATGCTAGTTTCTAGAGGAAGTTCATTTTTCATTTTATCTCCTTTGTCTTGGTTTAACATGGCTCATTTGCTTGGACTGTTTCTGTATGAAAGATTAATGCTTTTGATTGTTCATTTACAGTTCCTGGAATCATTGGCTGTCTCCAAGCCTTAGAGGCTATTAAGATTGCCAGTGCTGTTGGTGAACCACTTTCGGGACGTATGCTTCTATTTGATGCATTGTCAGCACGAATTCGTATAGTATGTTCTGCTTCCACCCTTTCTACAATTCATTACAACTTTGAATAACTGATATTTAACACCTCTGCTACTTTGGTAATTAGAGTTAAAGGGGTCTGATCTAAATAGCTCCCTTTTTACGTGATTTTGTTTTCGTTCCAATAGACGTTCTTTATAATTGGCTAAGTATCAATATTGGATCTATATAATCTTTTGCTGATATGATATCTACGATTGCTTAGGTCAAGATTAGAGGCAGATCATCACAATGTGAAGTTTGTGGAGAAGATTCTGCATTTACCCAACAGCAATTTAGAAACTTTGACTATGAGAAGTTCACTCGGGCTCCTCTATCACCGGTACTTTGGCTTTCTGCTTCTTGTGTTCCATTTCATTCTTACGGGAAAACTATTATTATTATTATTTATTTCTCTTTTTAAATTTGCATAGTAATTGGTAATTGAACTCCAGAGTCCGGACACAGCAGACCCCCTCCCCACCACCATGCCCTGAGTAATTGAGTTTGCACACAGGAGGAAAGGGAGCCTATGCCATTTGGCCATTATTTCCGTGTCTCTAGTGATTCATTAAGACTATAAATGTTATTTATTTCGCGAAGTGTTGATGAAATTTTTCATTATGAAAAGCATTACAGCTGTGGATACTAATGTCATTGTTGTTATTTCTAAATGTTGTATTTGATTTTAGCCTAGTCTAATATCCTAATCCTCCAATTGTATGCAGCTTCCGCTGAAGTTGAATTTACTTCCAGCAGATTCGAGAATAAGCAGCAAGGAGTACAAAGAAAAAATTGATAATGGGGAATCCCATGTATTGGTGGATGTACGGCCTGCACATCATTTCAAGATTGTTTCTCTTCCAAACTCCATAAACGTCCCGCTTGCAAATTTGGAAGCTAGACTACCCGAAATTTCTAAGGCATTGAAAGAAGAGGAAGAGTGCAAGGCAGATAATTCTGATTCAGGTGCCAGCCTATACGTAATATGTAGAAGAGGCAATGATTCCCAGAGAGCTGTGCAATGCCTCCAGAAGATGGGTTTCAATTCGGCAAGGGATATCATTGGTGGACTTGAGTCTTGGGCACATGATGTCGAACCAAACTTTCCTACCTATTAGTACGTGTCCTCATCTTGACATATTTGTACCATTATTACCATGTCATTATTTTCTTAGGTACAAGAAAGCATAAAAGATAAAAAAAAAAAATAGTATCCTTTGCTACATCGAAGCACTGTAATGTTTACGACATAGAATCTGAATCCGTCTTCAATGATGATTTGATTTGTGTTGCCCTAAAACAAGTGATTGTGTGAACTACTGTCTCAGGTGGCCTAGGTGGTGGTGGTGTTTTTATATAGAACCAAAAGGTTTTTTCATGGCTCCTTAAAATTCAATGTAAACACCCAAACATTATTATTTAGTATTTTTATTGTCTTAAATCCAATGCTGCGAAAAGACACACAAAAGCACAATAGCAGAGAGACATGGCATGAGCGGTATCTTTGGCTAAAATGAAATTCCTTTCATAGACTTGATGACAAAATTCAAAAATCAACATTATAGCTAGAGATGTGACACTGAAGTAAAAACTGGTTCAACATGCAAGAAGACTCCAACCTAAAGATCCTCCGTGCTCATCGGTGGAGGCTGATCGCCATATGGAGGACTTGGTGGCCTAGGGCGACGCGGTTGTGGTCTAGGCTGCGGTGGGCAAGGCAGGGATCCACCAGCATATCCACACATACCGTAGCGGCACCTGATCCCACAAGGGCATCTATTCCCACATCTCCCACAGTTAATAGGACTTCTAGATGTGTTGCTACAAAACCCACGACAACACTGCCTAGTAAACGGACAGTGAACTCCACATAAACCACAGTTTTCAGGATCACTCGATACATCCACACATTGGTCTCGGCAGCACTGCATCCGGGTTCCCGGCAGCTCACTCTGTCTGCATATCCACGGCCTTCCCCGGCAGCCTACTGGTCGCGGGCGACTCCACTTGGCTACTTTCTTGAGCCACGGTGAGCCAACAGCACTTGTTGCATTGGTGTTGTAGTGCACCACATAGGCAGCAGCAGCTGAATTCTTTCCTCCTACTATCTCAACAACAAATAGTGATAGTACTAATAGCACCAAGATTGCAATCAGGACATTGATTTTGAGGCTCATTTTATCAAATTGCAATTATAATCTAACAAGAAACCTAAGTTGGCATTTATATACAAAAAAGTTTAATCAGTTACTACTACAAATAAAAAAAAAAACCTTGGGAGGTGTTCATGTTTTTCTTACATGTAAGGTTGTAAAAAAAAAAAACAAGGACTCTCGTGTTGTGGGAGGTTTCAAAAATTACTAATTACGTGATAGACAGGAGAGTTGTGTTGTGTTTTGCTTTGCTTTGTACTTTTATAGCTTTAACAAAAATCATTTTTCATGATTTTGGTTTGGTTTTTAGTTGGTAACAGCTTTTAATAACTAATTAATAAAGTTGGTTCTACTAGGCTAATGTTCAATCATACGTGTGTAAACAATGTGCGGGAATACTTCTCTCCTATAGTGGGAGTTACTTTCCAAACCGCGCTTATGATTGTTAACCTCGATAACTCATAGCAGACATCTGACCTAATTGGTAAAAAAAGATATGTGTATTATATGAAGTTTGTTTAGGTAATGCAATATTTCAAAAATAGTGAAATCTATTTTTCAAAACAACCCCTTCAAGATTTTTCAAAACAACCTCTTAGTTTTAACTTTAGATAAAAACCCCATGTAGGGGATTTATAACACATAATCGATAGTTTTTTTAACTAATTTTAAAATTATAAAAAAATATATATACTATACGATAATGGAATGTTTATTAATATTCAAAACTACATAGTTGTTTTTCAAAAAAGATGAAACCGTAGGGGACATTTTGCAAATCTCCATTTTCCAATCGGTCCACATATTGTAAACCAAAGGCTAATTATTTTTCAGAACTCAGAAGCTTCAAAGAAACCCACTATTATATATATATATATATATGCATAATTTGGGCATTTTTCCATTTAAACACATCTCCTCACCATCATCAGAATTTTAAGCGCACACACAAGACACTGAACAAAATTGACAATTGAGTTGTTGGAGGCATGGAAAATAAATCAAATTTCGAATCAGATCTCTCGGATGCGCATAGCAGATACTGAAAGATAGTTCCAGTTTGCCTAACCATAAAAGACACTGAAATTAAGTCATCCATGAAAGAGAAATAAGAAATGGGGGATAATCAGCTCCAATAAACAACATTAAAATGTAATAATCATATAATGGACCGTAATTTAGGGTAGAATACAAATCAGTGACATATATCAACTGCTTTAAACTAGGAAAAAATTCTCAAGAAATCAAAATTCTGGATTGAATTACTTAAAACAACTTTCGAACTGCCAGTGATGTCATTATTATGAAAAGAAATAGAAACATATTCTAAAAATTTAAGCATACAGAGCGACAATATCTAGCCAGTACCTAACTTCTCTTGGCAGTTTAAATGCATCATTTTTCATTGTTTTCCACATTCTCCTGCTGCTGCTGCTCATAACGACGCTTAAACTTAGCAACCTGCCCAAGGCTTTCAGCCATTTGGCGTTTTGCTCTAAAATGGTAGACTTTCCCGACATGGTGTATTTTTGTCATCATAACATTCATTAATCTGCCACTCTGGGTCACATAGGATATCCATTGCATCTGAGGGTGTGCTCCTTTCTTCATTTCCAACAAATCTGCAATTCAGAAAGAAACTTATGCACATAACTTTACGCAGAGAGAGTATCAAAGTGATATGCAATTCAATTAGAATTTGAATCCTGCTGCTAAACATTTACTAGGTGTCAATGCAATCCTCAACAATGATTGCATATATGCAAGATATAATGCTGTCAATAGAATTTTATTTGATTAAAAGTAGCTTTGCACACAAAATTCAGACGTGAATCAAGCTCAAAAGTAAATGGTACAGTTTTTTGATGATCAATGAAACAGCTGCAAAGTTTTTTATTTTTATTGCCTATTACTAAAAGAATACTCGATTCCTCCGTTGCTATTTTCTTAGAAATCAGCTACTTGAAGGATTTAGACAAGCCATAGGTTCATATCACACCTACCCAATAGATTTAAAATATATTATGTTGAAATTGCATGGTTACAGAAGCATATGTAGCAAATCTGATTACTGTCAAAAGATGAATACTAAGATGCATCAACCTTTTTTCTCATTGATCAATAAATTGATAAACAAATAACAGTGGTACTATTTTGTTCAGTTTGGGCATAATTAAATCCTCCAGTTATCCAAGTCTCCTTTTGCAGTGAAGCATGGATATTGCGCATTAGGTTCAACCAATGATTAGCAAAAATCAGCATGAGTTTTGCGCATGAGGTCATTAACAAAGATTAATATATCTATATATATATATAAGGCATCTAATACCTTAGTGCAAATGATGTGCATATACTTCTAACACGGTAGACATACTCCTGACTCTAATATGCATGACATAATTAGACATGCTAATCTGTGGCACATATACAGCGTCTGATGTCGTGGCAAGTTTGATCATAGTTTAAACTAAGTGCAATGCGAATAAGAGAAGAACTTTCATGCAATCTAGCATAAGTTTTTGGTCTTTCCCACTCAAATTCTTCTCTCAAAATTTGAAACAGAGAAATGTAAACACCTGCTAACTTATGTTTCATTGAGTCCTAAACTTAAAACAAACAAAATTTTCATATGAATCCTACATTTAAACTAGGTTTGGTAGGAAAGAAGAATACAAAAAGAGAAGAAGTGAAAGCAAGCCATCCCTCGTCTAAGTAATTGATTGATTAAACAGAAAAGCCGCAAAAAAGATAAGTTGTAGCTAATCATTCTCTGCTATCCTAAGAGGAAAGGTAAGAGAAACAATTATATGTCAATTAGAAAGAGGCTCTTGTTCAAGAATGCGCTAGGCGGTTCCTCGGTGGGTCAATGTGTTGACCGCACCGTTGACCACCTAAGTGGTTGACCGCGGAATATGGCCGCTTTGGCCATATTCGGTGCGGCGGCCGGCCGCCCAGACCGCATTTTTCGAACACTTCAAAGAGCAAAACTTTATGTATCGAAACATAGGTTGATTTATTCTTTTCACTCCTCTCGTGCCCATAATTGAATAACTAAGTTTTCAATTTTTGCTTAACAATAAATTCTTCCCTTTTCCTTCCCTATAATGATTCAATTTCCGAGCAAACCAAGTACTAGTCTGCCCTCTACAGTTTTCTTCACACGCTAAAAACCATCTCTCCAATCTCTCACCTACCAAACAAAAGTTTCATAATTTACACAATAATAAACACTAATTTCTCACAGGCATTTCATCGAACACCTTAACACAAACACCACAAAACACAAACCCAATTCAAAATCTACAAAACCCACATCCCTCAATCTACCCAACACATTTTCAAAGCACAATTTTCATTCTTCGAGTCGAATAGAAACTACCCTTTTAAAATTGACACTGAACTTAATATAAATCTACAACACCGATAATTCTTTATAGAGACTAAAAATGTTAGTTAAAAAAACCAATAAGAAAAAAAAAAAAATGCATACGAATCGCAATTTTGCGAGTGGGAGAGAGATTTGGGAACTTACAAGTGACTGAAAGAGCTTGTAGGCTTGCTTGTTTGGTGTCTCAAAAGTTCAAAATGAACCTGTGATATAATTTTGTTTCATGCGCTTTCTGCACCGTTGGATTGATCTGAGGAGTTGATCAAGATCCAAGATAAAAAATTTTAAATGTTTTTTAAAAGGGTGAATTGCACTCAAGTACCTGACTTTTATCATAATTACACGTTTAATGCCAATTTTACCATAATTGCACTATAATACCCTGTAATCCGTTGACCACCGTTAGAGTAACGGTTGACCAAACGGATTCAGGCAAAATGACGAGAATGCCCCTCAAAGGAAAAAAAAATGAAAATCAGATGATCTTCGAACCCAAATGAACTGGGTTCGCGATCGAACCCAGCTGGGTTCGATTGCTGGTAGCTGGGTTCGCGATCTAACCCAGAAGCTGGGTTTGAACACGAACCCAGAAGCTGGGTTTGAACACGAACCCAGAAGCTGGGTTTGAACACGAACCCAGAAGCTGGGTTCGATCGCGAACCCAGAAGCTGGGTTCGATCGCGAACCCAGAAGCTGGGTTCGATCGCGAACCCAGAAGCTGGGTTCGATCGCGAACCCAGAAGCTGGGTTCGATCGCGAACCCAGAAGCTGGGTTCGATAGCGAACCCAGCAACTGGGTTTGCGTTCGAACCCAGATCTGGGTTCGAACGCGAACCCAGAAATCTGGGTTCGCGATCGAACCCAGAAGCTGGGTTCGCAATCGGACCCAGCTTCTGGGTTCGATCGCGAACCCAGCAACTGGGTTCGTGGTCGAACCCAGCTTCTGGGTTCACAATCGGACCCAGCTTCTGGGTTCGATCGCGAACCCAGCAACTGGGTTCGATCGCGAACCCAGATTTCTGGGTTCGTGGTCGAACCCAGATCTGGGTTCGACCACGAACCCAGTTGCTGGGTTCGCTATCGAACCCAGCTTCTGGGTTCGATCGCGAACCCAGATTTCTGGGTTCGCGTTCGAACCCAGATCTGGGTTCGAACGCAAACCCAGTTGCTGGGTTCGCGATCGAACCCAGTTGCTGGGTTCGCGATCGAACCCAGCTTCTGGGTTCGTGTTCAAACCCAGCTTCTGGGTTAGATCGCAAACCCAGCTACCAGCAATCGAACCCAGCTGGGTTCGATCGCGAACCCAGTTCATCTGGGTTCGAAGATCATCTGATTTTCATTTTTTTTTTCCTTTGAGGGGCATTCTCGTCATTTTGCCTGAATCCGTTTGGTCAACCGTTACTCTAACGGTGGTCAACGGATTACAGGGTATTATAGTGCAATTATGGTAAAATTGGCATTAAACGTGTAATTATGATAAAAGTCAGGTACTTGAGTGCAATTCACCCTTTTAAAAAACATTTAAAATTTTTTATCTTGGATCTTGATCAACTCCTCAGATCAATCCAACGGTGCAGAAAGCGCATGAAACAAAATTATATCACAGGTTCATTTTGAACTTTTGAGACACCAAACAAGCAAGCCTACAAGCTCTTTCAGTCACTTGTAAGTTCCCAAATCTCTCTCCCACTCGCAAAATTGCGATTCGTATGCATTTTTTTTTTTTTCTTATTGGTTTTTTTAACTAACATTTTTAGTCTCTATAAAGAATTATCGGTGTTGTAGATTTATATTAAGTTCAGTGTCAATTTTAAAAGGGTAGTTTCTATTCGACTCGAAGAATGAAAATTGTGCTTTGAAAATGTGTTGGGTAGATTGAGGGATGTGGGTTTTGTAGATTTTGAATTGGGTTTGTGTTTTGTGGTGTTTGTGTTAAGGTGTTCGATGAAATGCCTGTGAGAAATTAGTGTTTATTATTGTGTAAATTATGAAACTTTTGTTTGGTAGGTGAGAGATTGGAGAGATGGTTTTTAGCGTGTGAAGAAAACTGTAGAGGGCAGACTAGTACTTGGTTTGCTCGGAAATTGAATCATTATAGGGAAGGAAAAGGGAAGAATTTATTGTTAAGCAAAAATTGAAAACTTAGTTATTCAATTATGGGCACGAGAGGAGTGAAAAGAATAAATCAACCTATGTTTCGATACATAAAGTTTTGCTCTTTGAAGTGTTCGAAAAATGCGGTCTGGGCGGCCGGCCGCCGCACCGAATATGGCCAAAGCGGCCATATTCCGCGGTCAACCACTTAGGTGGTCAACGGTGCGGTCAACACATTGACCCACCGAGGAACCACCTAGCGCATTCTTGAACAAGAGCCTCTTTCTAATTGACATATAATTGTTTCTCTTACCTTTCCTCTTAGGATAGCAGAGAATGATTAGCTACAACTTATCTTTTTTGCGGCTTTTCTGTTTAATCAATCAATTACTATCACTACATAGCGAAAGTGCATGAAAAATTGAAGAAACAGAATTAAAGCTCCCATTTTTAACAAATCCATGCAAAAAAGACCTTATCTTTGGGTACATTTTCGCGGTTGCTAGCAAGTGTAATAGTCTACAAGCAAGTTCTAAACTGTATGTCAACCTAAGTTGTTTTGTCGACCAATTAAAGTACCCGAGAATCAGCTTCGGGTCAGCTCCCGAGTCGAAGAGCTGTTGAAGAAGTGAGGTGGGGTTTGTGGTTTTGAGATGGGTACTCAGTTTTGACCAGTGTTGCTTCCTTATCAACTCTTGAATCGTGGGTGTGTTTTGTGTTGTTGAATCTGCAGAGCAGAATGGCCTGAGAGCCAGTTTGTTTCTCGGGAAAGTTTTTCCATGAAAAAAATTTCTCTCAAGGGATTCTAGGATCATGACTCGTGAGTGTGGAGCCAGATAGAGAGAGTACCTAAAATTGCAGCTATAGTTATCATTAACATGGAATACACAACTTTTTTTTATTTTATTTTTTGTTATTTTTACATTTTCCTCGATAGAGTGAGTGATTATCAATAATTTTTCAAAACAAATAATCACAACAAAGGAAGAGAAACTACCCAAAAAAAAAGACACAAATGAAAATACTTTAAGAAGAACTTACCGGATGTTGTGTTGGCGGCGGCAGCCAAGCGGTGGCTTACGGTGGCGTGTGGTGGTTTTTTTTTATGGATGAGAAGACAAGATGGAAGAAGAGAGGAGATGGAAGATGAAGATCCTCAGTTCCTCACCAGTCACCCTAATATTGTTGTTGGGCCGTTAATGGGCCGGGTCTATTTTTAGTATTGTCAACTAGGCCCAATTTTGATTATATATGAACAAATTGAAATAAAAAATTATTTAAAATAATTTTGAGAAATAATTATTAATAGTACCTAGAAAACTAGTCTCATTATACTAGAAATGTCTACACATACTATTTTTTTTATTGGTAAAATGGAATTTGAAACCTCGTTACAAACAGGAGTTGAATGGCCAAAAATTAATGTGCTACAAATTGTTTTGATAATATAATACATAATTTCATATATGTTTACATCCAAAATTAGAAATTGATTTATAGATAATTTGTGGTATAATCAACAATAAAAATAAAAATAAGACCCCCACCTAATTTAAATAAATTTCAATCTATTTTGTTGATTGGAACTCTCTTCTTCACTAAGTTAATTAAATAAGCAAATGATAATAACATCAAATTTGACAAATAATTAAATATATACATGATAAAAATGTATACCTTAAATTATAAACCCAAATGTCATATTAAAATCAACTTTTTTATTACACGATAAAAATTTATACCTTAAATTATAAACCCAAATGTCATATCAAAATCAACTTTTTTATTGACTTAAAATTATATAAGCTCAAATTAAATAAATAATTATTACACAACCACTCATAATTTAAATAATTAGTATATTCCCTTCCACTTTAATAGTAAAATTTTAAATCTCGCTATACATATTTACCAACATCTCGAATAATTTTCTCTTCTTACCCATTCAAATAAAAGCACGATGTTCTATCCAATATTTAATTTTTAATAATTTAAACTAAAATGGATAGTTAGAATTATTTTTTAAAAGCAAAGTTAAATAAAATTTAAAATAAAAATAGAGAATTAAACACATTTATTTATTTGTTTATTTTATTTTGCGGGTCTATTCCAACATCCATAAAATGAATAAAAACATTATTCTCATCAAAAACTCCAAATTTCAAATATTGAAACATAAAAAAAAATTAAAAAAAAACACTTAATTATTGAACAAGTTGCAGAAAAAGCCCCTTCAACACAAAACAACTTCTTAAAAAGTTTCTTCTTCTATTCATTTTCACCCCTCCTGCGGTAGTCAGCTCCTTCTTCCTGCTTCTTGAACCTGTTCTCGATTGAATCTACATTGGAGTCACCAATGGTGGCCTCTTCCGCTCCATCGTAGACCTTCTCCGACGTCTGGTTTGCCATGCCTTTCTTCAATTCTCGGAGCTTCTCCTCTGCAACCCTTTTGAACTCCTTCGCCGTCGAGGGAGCTCTCTCCTCTACATCATGGCTGCTGTGTTCTCTGGTTCCTTGGCTGTACCTCTAGAAATGGATCACGACAAAGATTACAAGTAACTTAATGAAACGGTCATTATAATCCTGAACCGTAAACAAGCCATAAAGGTTCAACTCGTAAGTAATGTATATATTATTTTTACCATTTTTTTTATAAAAACGTAATTGTATGGGTAGATTCCGAATACGAATCTTCTCAAATAGAGAATGATGATCCGATAAGGTAATCCTTACTTTTTGGGAAATTTAGAACCTCATGTTCAACTTCACATACCTAGCTAGCTCACTCAATTCATAAAAATAAATTTGTTTTTCTACTTTACGAATTGAACCAAATTGATTTTATTCGGTTCGATTTGTTAGTATTAGACTTAATAAAATTTTTTAATATGTATTTGAATTTAATGGATTTTGAATGTTAACTTTGAGTCATATTTGTTGATTTTGTTCTTTAGGATGTTAATTTTCATTCAAAAAGTCAAAAATCAAACATTATAAATAAATAAATATATAATTAAAATATAAAACGGTTTTAGCAAGTCAAACCGGTTTTGAAATCCCAAAACCAGTTTGAACCGAAATCAATTAAATTTTCAAATTTGAAAATCTGTTTGAGCCAAACTAAATGGGTGAACCAAATTGAATTATACTTTTCCGTTCGATTCTGAGTCGATTCGGTTCAATTCCGATTTTGGTGCTCACCACTACATATGTTAGTGTTTGCATATTGTGAGATTTGATCCTAAAGCAAATAAAAAATATCCTATATATATGTTAAAATTTTACCTTGTGATATAGTTATATATAACTCACATGCCTTAAGTTATGTGTTGTATATGTCTATATCCACATGATGCAACTGACATACCTAAGATACTGTGTTACACGTAACCATATCCATATACAGCATACAGGAGCAGTTCCAACCGTCATCTTGAATTAAAGACTAGATGGAACTCATTTTGTTTTAGTAATTCCATTGAGTTTATAGGGGTAAAATTGTCTAAAACTATTTAAATAACCAACAAAACAAACATGTAGTGTGTTGTCACATCAATCTGATCATCCCTTTTCACTTTAAAGGGTATTATAGTCTTTCTGCATATATAGTGAATTATTACTTCTAACTGCTGGTAGGAGATGTTTGTGTAATTTTAGATAAAAAATTCATATGTGTGCAATTAATCTAAAACTCTGGGGTGTTTGTGCAATTACCCCTTTTCCCTATTTATATATATTAATAATTACTTTTGATAGCATAAGTAAAAATATTTTTACCTATTTTTTTTTTTATGTGACGAAATTTTTACACCCACGTTAATAAAATTTTAGATTCGAGCCATAACCCTTTTCTAAATTTATAATAGCTATGAAAAGAAATCTTCTTTTTTTTATAAGGAATAGGCATTAGGGTGGGTTCACCAAACAAAATAAAAAGTATGACTAAAATTTTATTATTATTTTATGACTAATTATTGGTAACATCTAATACTATTTTTTTTTTTTCTTCTTTTTTCATTTTTCTTTTTTGGGGGTCCAGCTGTCCAAGTCCTACCAACTCCTTGAAGTGGGGAGGTCAAAAAAGTAGTTAATGCTGAGAGGGGTCCAGTTGAATAAAAAATCAAATGATGAATTGTTTCCATCACCATTGCCAAATTGCTTATGTAACTTGTATGATGTTTGAACATGTATGGAATTGAATCTAACTTTTAGATATGATAAAAAAATCTTTTGATTAAATTATACTCAAAAGAGACCTAATAATATCATATAGGAAACTTGAAAACCTAAAAAACATCTACTGATTTTATGCCAAACTTCAAATAGAGATTCTTGAAATGTAAAATGTTGATTCATATTCGAGACTGAGTCTATAAACTTTAGTAGTGACATGGTTGAGAGATTTTATATATCTCAGGTGGCTAATCTCGAGGGAATCAGAATATGACAATATCAATCATTAAACGGACGGTTTAGATATCTACTCTCATTACGAGATATATCTATTTTTACAATAGGAGAGAAAATTAACCATACATATCGATAAATGGGATAGAAGGACTTGAACCCTCGTCATTAGGGTGGAAAAAATGTGTGTTAATCACTTGAGCTATAAGTGAATGTACATTATAAGATCACAAAAATCTAATAGAGAGAGAGAGAGAGAGAGAGAGGCAATTATAAGATCACAAAAACCAAACAATCTAATTTACATGATCACAAACTGCATATAAACAAGTACTACACAATCACCAAGCCAGCAGGCTGATTATAGAAACCGAAAAAGTCGCAGTGCAAACACAGTTTGCTTATTCAAGCAACACCCAGAATCATACTAGCAAAGTCTGGGATGATACTACACACTATGATAAATGAGCCAGAACCATAGACATATACTAGTCTGACCAACAGGCCATATTCTTACAGCAGAACAAGGCATTCATGGGTCCCAGGCACCATAGCAGGGCCGGAGCTTGTGGTAATGGCATCCACTTTACGAGATTGGGGTTGGGCGTCTGCATCTGCCTCTCCATGCAAGCTCTCAGAAATGTCTGCATTGGCATTATCACCACAGGTGATGGCTTCAAAGATGAAAGCATTCACTTCTTGGAACCTCTCTTCAGAGAGAGAGACCACCGCAAGCAGCCTCCAAGCATTTTCTTCGGATGCCTCTTCAAAGTCCTTCTTCCTCTTCAACACCATATGCCCACTAATTTCCCACACAGCTGGGTTCACTTGGGTATCCAGAAGCTCGGCACTCACTTCGCCAAGAGCTTGTTTCTCAGCATAGCACTGCTCATTCATTAGACAAATCATAAATCCAAAGGGTAAGAAAACAGTTTACGTACATATTGAGCAGAAAACAACGTTATGTCAATTCTGGATCTGAATTAATTACCTGTGGCAAGAGGAAGACGCGCTTTCCACAATCAGAAATGAGAACATTGTAAGGTATGTTGTTATCTTGAAGGCAAATGCAAGCATCCGAGACTGTGTTGGACAAATCTTGCAGAGCATTTCCACCCTCGAAAACAAGTCCTCTGACTGGATAATTCAAAAGCTCAGATATTTTCACTCCACCAGCCAAAGTGGTTATCTTATTGGTGGGGGCCTTCTCAATTGGGAAGGGCACGGCCAAGTAGTAAGCCTGTAGCAATCAAAATAATTGATTTGCATTTCAACTACCAACAGCTACACAAAGTACTGGTAACAAAAATCCTGAGACAAATCTGAGTTTTAAGTTCATGGAACAATAAATTATGAGACATAAACCTGGAAATGAAGGTGGTTGATGGTAGCAAATGCACCCAAGCTATTGTAACCCACACGGAAGTAGGGATTCCCAGCTTCAGCAGCCATGTAAAGCGCAAACGAGAAACTATCACGGTCGATCCTCTGCGGCAAGCACTCAAGAATGCGAGGAATCAATAGCACGTGCCCATATTCAATTGGGCTGACCTGTTAAATTACATACCATTCAGACAATAGCTATTGCACAACAAACTCTTTAACAACTAAAAGAAGAAAAAAGAAAATTTAGCTTTCTTAAACAGTACACAATAAAATCAGAATCATTGGATTCTCCTTTATATCAAGTATAAACAAGCTCTTTAGGTGTTGAATTAAGGAAAAAGAACGTACGTTGATGGCAACAACGCTTGGAGAATTCTCAACATCAACAGGGGCATTTGGGTGGAACTGGACTTCACCATCTTCACTTGCTTCAAATTGGAAGAGCACCTCTTCTTGCCCAACTTTGGTGAAGTTGAATTTGTTCCCATCGAAAGGCTGGAGGACCTTATCAACACGGAATTCAGTTGGCCTCTTCTTCAGGTGGCGGCCCTCGTTCAGCTGGGCTATGAAACCACACTCACCAGGAATCACCTAAACCAAGTAACAACAAAGAAACCTTGATTGAACCCCATATCTAAACTAACTAGACTTTCTGGTTTTCTCCGAAGAAAAACATCCTCTTTTTCGATCACATATTACATAAAACAATCAAGATAAACAATAAGAGGAACCCGGAAAAGACCTTGGTTTCACAGGCAGTGACATCATAGCGAAAGAGTCCTCTTTGCATGCGATCCTCCCACTACAATCAAACCATAAACTAGTTTAGCCTAAATTACAGGTAAATTTAAAACAACCCTATTCAATCTTCTTCATTTTCTCAACAAATTATACCTCCCCGAGAAGAAGCGAGTCAAGAAACGCGACGGGAGGCTCCTTAGTGTCATGTCCAAGCACATCCTTCTCAGATTGAGTCTGGTTCACCCTCTTGAAAGCATATAGAGGAAGTTTTGCACCTGTAAATTTTAAACATATACAAAACCCATCTATAATCAACAACTCTCAAACAAATCACAAAGCCCTCAAAATCTAACATATAACAACAACACAAGAAAGAAATTTTAAACAAACAAAAGTACCTTGAATGCAACACTTGTTGAGGCAATTCCTGCCGCACCCGCCTACGCGACGAGCACCCTCTTCCGCCTCATCTTTCTGGTAATTCGAAACAACGGTCGGCACCCTCTTGATCCTCAACATCTTAAAACACTTTTTTTCAACACAACAAAGAACGACAACGAGAACAGAGAACACCAACAACAACAGCAGCAAAAGCAACAAAAGCAAAAGCAAGATCTAATGCTTCCAAATACTTTTAGAGAGAGAGATAGATAGAGATTCTAAATATCTTAGAAATTACAATGAAAAAAACTAATCTAATCTAAAACAAAGCGGGAATCAAAGAGGAGCCGCCGCCAGCAAGGAAGAGGAGGTCGGAGGGGCTACCGCCTTCGGAGGGCAGAGCGCCACGACCGCCGTGCGGCGAAGGGTTGCAGCTCTCGGTCACACAACCCTTTCGTCGTACTGTCCGGACATGAATTAGAGGCCGAGAAATCCCGTGTATAGCCGTGATGTCTGCAACGTGTTCTTTCCTGGGTATTACCCCAAAACAGCCACAACAATTACAATAAGAAGATTGAAAATTTTCAACACACACCAAGAAACAAGAACCCTCGATTCAGAGAACCCAGAATCTCACAATATTTTTTTTTTTAACAAGAAATCGAATTTTGGGTGGTGTAAATAAATAGAGGAGGATAAGAGGCTAGTGGAGGAGAGTTGTAGGGTTGTGTCTGAGGTGGGTGTGGCTGAGGATTGGCCGTGAGTGTTGTACTAAAAGGGTAAGTGGGTCTCTATCTCTCTCTATACCGAGACAATTATTTGAGAGAGATAGTGAGAGATAATTTGACCCCACAGCACGTACGGCTGGGCAGGAGACAACCAACAGGACAAGGAATCTGTTGTGTGATTCATAGCATATACCCAACCCAACCCAGCCCAACCTACTACTTTATCCCAATTAGTTTGGAGTTAAAGTGAGATTGTGTATATTCTATATTAATAAGGTGTGTCAATAGCATCGTATTGTATTCTATTGTATTATATCGTATTGTATCGTAACGTATTATTTTGGTTAAATTCGAATCGGATTTAAATAATAATTGGATTGGGTCCTAATCTTAAAAGGGTTTAGTTTGGTCTAGATATTCAATTTTAATTGTATACAATACGGAGGCAAACTATTTGTTAAAAAAAAAGTACGAAGACAAACCTTTATTTCGTAATATTTATATTATAATTATATCTTTAAATAAAATTATATTTAAATGGTAAATCTTTTATAACATTTGATTTGATTGGTATTAGCTTAATCAAAGAGTGAGTTATAAAGTTTTAAATCACGTTTTAAACTTTAAATTAACTGCGTGGATCGTATTGAATTAAATTTAAACCGTAGATAATCGGGTCAGAGTTAGAGTATACGAACAAGAGGAAACGAAGAGGGCGTGATTCACAACTTTAACCGAGTGCGTTGATAATCCCAATTGGTTTGGAAAGAAAATGAGATTTTGATTTTGTTAACTATACAGAATCTATATAGTAGTTAAACCTAATATATATATATATATATATAATTAAAAAAATTGAGCCGATGATTATTAATTTGCATTATTATTTCTTAAAATGAGATATTAGTAAATAAAATTATGTGAGTAGAAGTCATTTTTTATTAAAAAAAAACTACATTAAAAATAAATAAATTTAAGTGCGGGTCAAGTTTGAACTTTGAAATCAGCCAGTTTCATTTTATATATAATAGATTTTAGTCAAACTTAAAACTTATATATTTGTTTTAGAAAGAAAAACAAAAATGTATAAGAGAATCCTGTGTAAATGTTTTTTTTATTGTTTTTAAATGGTACAATTATAATATTACGATCCGAATACCCCTACATATGGGTGTAAATAAATATGATAGGACTTAAACCCTCATCATTAAGGTGAAAGAAATATGCATAAATTATTTAAAATACGAGTGAATATGTAAATCATGAGTAAATTTTAATTTGGGTGAGAAATGTATTCAATTTAAATTGAAATTATATATATATATATATATATATATACATCTCATGTTACGGTAACTTAAATCTAAGATAATTTAAATTAAAATTAATAATAATTATATCTTTAAATAAGTCATTTGTAATAGCTACTCGAATTCTAATATTTTATTAATATAGATGTGAGTAACTTATCATAATCATCTCAATTTTTATTTTCAAATATAATAACTATAGCTCAATTAATCTTCTTTAATAAAAATACATACATTAGCTAAAAAGCAAGGTAAACTTGTCTTAAGAGATGATATAGAAAATCCTATTTTTAAGTTTGACATATTAAATTAATATATTACGTCAGTGATAATTACAAAATCAATTATCAAGTAGTCTTACACGAAAGAAATTATCTAATTCTACAATCATATAATTATTTTTTGATGTCGACTTAAGATTTTTTATTTATTTAAAATCAAAATCATATTCAATGATAGTTTGATAGATAATGACATTCATAAAAAAATCAGTCTATTATAGCATTAAGTTACCTAACAATTACAAAATCAGTTGTTACGTGGAACCTTTTCGAACCAAAAATTTTAGAAAAAATTTTCCATAACCTAAATGCTATTATTATCTTCCAAAGACTAATGAATTTAAATTGAAATGCAAAAAAAAAATAAAAAATGAAAAAGTTAAAAGATAAAAGTGAAAAGAAGCAAGGCAGCATTTTCGTAGCATTTTCTTGATGGGTGCCCCACCCTAGGACCAAAAAAAAAACACGAGGAGAAATTTCTTGAAAGAAAAAGCCAAAAGAAAAAGAAAAATTATATAAATCCTGTAAATTTAAATAATATTATAATCAGTAATAATTTTTACTATAATTATATAAATATTTTTTAAAAACTGTTAACTATAATTAAATTTAAAGTTTAACGAACTATAAACTGAAAAATAACCAAACTGTTATTGATATAGTTATTTACTTATTATTTTATTTTTTAATAAAAAATTATTAAATAACTATTTAAAAGATAATTTGACCAACTCTTAATCGATAAATAATAATTTGAAGGGTAATTTAACCAAATTAAAAAATAATTTATTAACCAAATTCTTAAATTAATTAGTTAATAATTACTCTATTTATTAATTAAAAATATTTTAAAAAATAATTATATAATTATAATAAAAATTACTGCTACTTGTAATATTACATTTGAAAAAAAATAACACACAACAAAACAAAACGTGTGTGATGCTGAGTTGGGCTACGCTGGGCCAAGTATACGAAAAGAAATTCAAACAACAAATAAACAAAAGAAAAAAAAAAAAACACACACACATGCACACTCGTGATATGTGAACTATAAACGATGCCATATTTTGGGACCACCTAATCAACATCACAAATCACAATCTCTTTGCTTTACTTTTTTCTAAATTTTTGGTGCCAAATCACCATCATTCCGGCCAATTGAGAACGTGGAGTGTTTTAATTGAGAAAAATTTTACACGTTATATATGGTGTATCTCCGACTATAATATTGTTAGGTGGTAAATTTTACCACATTGCAAAATTATATTGGACAATACATCATATATTATGATATATAAATTTTTTTTTGGTTTTGATTTACTATTTTAATAATTGGAGGACAAGGATGGAATAAAAGTAATTATGATAATAATAATAATAATAAATAATAATGAAATGGTTTTATATTATTCTATCTTTATATCAATTATGGATTAGATTTAGTATTAGAGCTAGCAACTCGGGTTTTTTTTTTAATAATTTAGGAATGTGAGATTTGAATTTATGACATTAACTTTATTAAAAGATATGGTTATTATTAGACTATATCTGCAATTTGGATTAATAGGTTAAATTTTTAGAACATGATACAGTTAAACAATTATATTAGACTATTTAACAATAATATAGACACGAGATTTTTATATGATTTGATGATCAATGTGATTCTTACATCCGTGAAATGTACTAACACTTAATTTCAATATCAAATTATTGTTCACAATATAAACATTCAAAACAATCATATTTATCTCTTATATAATCTCTAGAATAAAAAAAAATTAGATACTAAAACACTCGAATGCGTTAGCGCAACGTAACTAAACTTATTATGATTTATAATCCTACATCACATTATTCTAATTTTATGTCAATGAGATCCTACGAAAATTCATGTATTATAAGGTTATGAAAATGTGTGTATCAATAACACACTTTTTTTTTAATGACATTCATAAAAATATAAAATACATGTTAAATGTAAAATAATATATAAAAAATTATATATTTATTCTTTTAAACACCAAGAAGAACTCTACATTAATTTATTAAATAAATGAATGGGGCTATTTTTAATAACATTTTGTGTATTAAAATGAGCATAATTTACATAATAGGGGTTTAAAACTCATTTCAATAAATGAATAATGTGTAATGAGATAGGGTTAATTGCACAAATATCCCGTATTGAATGGTGTTATTGCACTCACTGGCAGGTTTTACATTTATTGCACAAATATCCCCTCAATTTCTTTGACCAAACCGTTGACCGACGGTCAAATTAACAATATGTTACTGTAGCAAGGACAAAATTGTTCTTTTCCCATTAAACCATTAAAATAATTAAAAAATAAAAATAATTCCAGATTTCCTCAGTCTAAATTTTTATTTTCAAATTTTTTTTCTAGATTTCTCATTAACCAAACAAAAAATAAAACCTTATATTTTTTTTCCAAATTTGTTTTCCCAATTTGTCAATATTTTCTCTTGCATTTCTCATGAACCAAACAGAAAAAAAAAAAAAAAAGTTCCCTTCATGTTCTTCAATTTTTACAGCAACCAAATAAAAATAAAAAATTTGCATGTTCAAATTTCGTCCATTTTCTTCAATTTTCTAAACAACCAAAATATTTTATTATTTTTAATAATTATTTAATATATGAAAAGTAATTTTTTTAAAGAAAAGGGCACTGTCCATCTTCTTCTTCAAATAGATTCTCATTAACAATCAAATATATTCTTCTTCAACCAAACCCAAAAAATTTTTTACCCAAACATCTTCTTCTAAAATTTTTTTTTTTTTACCCAAACATCTAATTCGAATTTTGAATTTTTGGGTTTGTTGAAGAGAATTTGTTTGGAAAATAAAAAATTCAAAATTTTGGATTTTTGGGTTTGTATTTTTGGGTAGAAGAAGAAGAATGAGGTTTGGAGAAGGATTTGTATTTTTGGGTTTGTTTTTGTTTGGAAAAAAAAAATTTGGGAAAGAAGAAGAAGAAAAAGGAAAAATAAATATGAAGTTTGATTTTTATTTTTTTTAATTGTTTTTTTTTTTGGGAGATGAAGATGGAGGGAGCCATGGAAGATGGAGATGGCTTTGTGGAACAAAAATGAAGAGAAGAAGAAATTATGGAACAAAAAGATGAAAAAAATGAAGAACAAGGAAGAAGAAGATTCTAAAAAAATGAAGAAAAATGAAGAAGGAAAGAAGAACAAAAATGAAGAATAAGGAAAAAGAAGATTCTAGAAAAAGGTTGAAATTTCTTTTATATATTAAAATATTATATAATTATTAAGAATAAAAAATTAATAACACAAGGTCTCTTGACTTGGTGGTTGGAGAATTCAAAATTCCCCAAGCTACCAAAGCTCAAGTCCTCATGTGTAGTCGTCTGGGCCGTGTTAATTATGATTAATTTCGATTAGTTCCGGTAGTCCTCTGACCCGTAAAAGATGTCAGATTTAAAAAAAAAGAATAAAAAATTAATAAACAGAAATAGAAATAAAATAAGATAGTAAGGGTATTTTGGTTATTGTGTTGAAACGGTTAATTTAACCGTCGGTCAACGGTTTGATCAACGAAATTGAGAGGATGTTTGTAAAATAAATGAAAAATTTATCAACGAGTGTAATAAAGCCATTTAATATGGGATGTTTGTGCAATTAACTCAATGAAATATTTCTAAATAATAAGAGTCGTTTTTTCGAATACTAATGATTGTAATGATTGTAATAATTAATTGCTTACCAAAATCAGAACTGAAGATGGGTCCCTCATCTGAAATCCTGAATCGCAAGCGTACAAAATATAATGAAAAAAAGGTGTTAGATTCGGAATCTGCGGTTGGATCTTTCTGGAGTGATTCGGTGCAGCTGCATGTGAAAACAACATGATGGTCCACCATTACATGTGGTGGAGATTCACTTCAAATAATTACATGACTTTGATATCATACTTGAGGTCGGTTGTCTTTTGATAAAATCTTATAACTCATATACTATCAACATGATTTTTTTTTTAAATTATTCTCTATTTATTAATTGATAATCAAAATTTAATTCCAAAAAAGAAAATCAAAATTATACAAAAAATTCGAGATAATTTTTTTTTTTTAAATTTGACATAGACTTTCAATAAAAACTTCTTAATTTAAAATATTTTCAACAATATCAAACTCATATTGAAAAATAAAAATTCTCCTTTTGAATAACGTAATATAAGATCTTGTACTATTATATAACTATTAAAAATATTATAAAGACAATTAATATCTATTAAATTTTTTTTAAGAGTATAATTAATAAGTTTATTGAAATCTGTCGAGATTAATTAATTATTAAAAATATAAATTTATGGTTCGAATGTCTATTTTTATAATAGAGAATAACAACTATCTACTGTATGTTGTTAAATTGATGAATTTTATATATAATAGTATAATATTTGAGAAATTGTTAAAAGTCAAATGATTCACATTTATTATTCAAATTATTTTGAACTTTTTTTCAAGTTAGAAGAATTTTTTTTTTAATACAATAAAAGGAAAAGTTTTCATAAATTGTGAAAACCACTGCCAATTTTCACGGATTATTTTTAACTTATTTTATGGAGAAAGTGAAAGGCTCCAAAAACTTGTCATCATGAAATGACATGCAATTTTTTTTATTTTTTTTCAAATCCAAATTTAGATATGAAAGAATCAATCAAGTATCGGAGGGAGGAAAAGTAGAAAATGATATATTTCACTTATAATTCAAAGTTTAGTAAACTTTCTTATATAATTTTATACTAAAATTTAAATATTATTATACATATTAATTATATTTTATAGAGAATTTTATCTCTCTAAAGTTGAAGTATATGTGTTATATTTATGGGATAGATATATAGATCACATATTTAATAACTGATTTTGATAGGTTCGATAATATTGTAATTGTATAATTAAAAGGAAAAGATAAAAAAGACAAAGTAGAAAATGACATAGGAACTTTCCTGCTCGATCGAACACATGCATGAAGACTTTTAGATAAAAAAAAAAAAAAAGGAAAAATCAATTAAATAGCAAGTAATTGGTTGCCATGTGTTAGCTCATTTTGGTCTTAGTTTAGATTGAGATTGTAATTAGTTGGAAAACTTTTCTAGGTCTTTCGGGATATTCTTGTCTCTGATAACGAGGATTCTGGTTAGCTTTTGGTATTTTATTATATTGGTTTCTTTTTAAAAATATAATAATAATAAAATAAAACCATTTTGTAACAAGTGTGAAAAACGTGTCAAGTACTTATTGTCTCTTCACTTAACAATAAGGCAATAATTCAAGAATGGTGGTACCTATTCATTAACCATGGGGTGGATTGAAATTCAATGATTTGAAGAAAATATAGAACTTTTGGTTAAAATTTCAAAAATAGAAATATTTAATGGAAAGGTATGAATCGAATTCATCACAGATGTATTTTTTAAAGTTGATATCGAATAGATCAGAGATTTATTGGGATCTGTCGAGATTAATTATAACACGTACAGTTCAGATATTTACTCTCATAACCTAAGATATTTACTCCCATAGAATGAAGAGAAAACTCTCCACACATACGGATAAATAAGTATTGTGAAACAATCCATTACAATTGTTATTAACATGGGTGTTGTTATGTGTCAAATTTTATTAGACCCAAATAGGCCCATAAACATCGAGGAAGCCCAACGAATCCGGATGAAGCAACAAGGCCATGTAGGCCCAAGAAGACCAACAAGGCCCAATGCGACGGATAAACCCGTTCCAACAGATGTAGAGATACAAGCTCTATGCGAGCTGCTACACTTAAAGCAACAGAAATAGTTAACGCGCCACCTCCCATCAACGACATAGCTCCAGCCCGCATGGCGATTAGCTTGAAACTCCAGTTAGAAGGAATCCCAATAATAAAGATAATCGACCCGGTCAACTCGCAGAGTCCCAATTAAACTCAATCTCCTTAATTTTAGCAATCATGTTTCAATTAAAAAAAGATTCTTAGGGATATAATTTAATCCCTAATTTCTCGTAATTAGATTCTATATAAAACAGAATGACTCCAACCTCTTCACACTATAAAATGGATGAATCATCACGGTTACAAAGGTTACCAATTTTTTCAGAAAAACACATACAACGAGTTCCGCATACACACATAGCGAGCTTGATTTGAATACCAAGAATAGTGGATATAGGCATTCATCGAGGCCGAACCACTTTAAAAATCTCGTGTCAATCTCATTTTATTCCTTTTGTCATTTTATTCGTTGTTAATTACGTTGACCAGATTTGCACGTCAACAGGTGTGAAATGTTTATCATTAGGCAACTAACTCACCTTTAATTAAAGTACAGGTGTTTCGAACTCGTATTCTTAAAGTATACGTTAAGATAATATGTACATGATCCAAGAGTTTAACGTTTATCTCTAGGTATATATGGTAACAAAAACATTGATTTAGGTAGTTATTTTAGCAATTATTGCATATATTTTTTAATTGAGTTAATTACTCCGACCTCCTTTGAGGTTTTGCCAACTACAAGCGGAGTCAAATTTATCGTTTATTGACAACGACCTCCTCTTTCGTTAGTTGACTTAATCAAACTTAACAGGGTCAGGGACATTTTCGTATTTTTAGACTTTTTAAATTTTATTTTATTAAATAAAAATTAAAAAAATTAAGAAAAAACTTTATCCCTCCATCTTTAAAATGATAGACGGTTAGGATTTATTTTAAAAAAATTTTAAAAATAATAATAACAAAATTAATAAAAATAAAAAATAAATCTTAGAGGAGATTGGATATCCACCAAGGAAAAAAAAAATTTGGAAGAATGTTATTGGAGATCCAATCTGGAGAATGGATATCCACCAAGAAAAAAAATTTTTAGAAGAAAGTTCTTCGAAAAATCCAGATTGGGTTCTTCGAATGAACCCAGAAGGTTTCGAACCCTTATGGGTTCGTTTGAAGAACCCAGAGAAGAACCCATTTCTGGGTTCTTCCTCTAATTTTTTATTTATTTTTTTATTTTTCAGATCTGGATTCGCCTTCAAAGGCGAACTTAGAAACCTAGGTTCGCCTTCAAAGGCTAACCCAATGACAAAACCAGATGGATTCGTCTTCGTTGACGAACCTAGAAAGGTTCGTCACACTTGGAGATCCAACAAATTTTTTTTTCTTTCTTGATAGAGATCCAAGCTTCAGATTGGATCTCCACAATCCATTAGATTATAGATCTAATCTGGAGATTGGATCTCCATATTTCAAACACAAATTTTTAAAAAAAAATTAGTGATAGGTTCTATAGGAACCGGACGCAAATAAATTTTAGATCTCCACCGTGGAGATCTAACCTTATTTTTTTATTTAATAAAAAGATTTAACTTTAGGGGTATTTTGATCTTTTTAACAGTTAAAGGTGGTCAAGTGTTAAGTCTAATAGAAGTGAACTAACGGAAGGAGAGATATTTGTCAATAAATAATAAAGTTGACTCCGTTTATAAATAGTAAAATTTTAAAAAAATCAATACAATTAACTCTTTTTAATTAGTTCATGGACTCTTTGAATGTCGACACATGTTAGTAATTGCGTCATTTCATGTCTCTACTTTAAAATAAAACTTGAAAGGACATGAAACTTTATCCAAATCAAGAGACGTATCACTGAAATTTCAGACTTTTTAAGTACATTGATTCCCACATGGGCGGACACCATAAGATCCATAGCACATTCACGAGACTTCTCTTGTTTTTATTCTTTCTACAAGAAGATCTTTAGTGCAAATGACGAACGGTGCATCTTCCTGAGATCGTATTGGGTCAAATACACCGTACATCTGCTACATCTATTGAGATCGCGTTATGTGCCAAATGGCGTGATTTTAAGCACCAGAGTTTTTGTAGTCCTCACAATGAACGCCATGGATATTTGAGTCATGCTATAATACTTTGGTAAAGCACTACGAGAAATTAGATCGGTCGGGACTAAACTTTTTGAGATTAAATAAATTTATCCCTAAAAATAATCTATTGGAATCAAAATTGAAATGGTGACAATAAAATCCTCATCTTGTATAATACCCTTAGCAACCATACATTTAGTCCCAATAAGATATAGGGGATGAAATTTGAGTCGTTCCTAAAAGCAATGGTGATTCTAAACTCCTCCTCTGGTTCAATGCCTTTAGCAGCTAAACATTTGGTCCCAACACGATATAGGGGACGAAATATGAATTGTCCCTAAAAGCAATAGTGACTTGCTTTTAACAACCAAAATTTTGGTGCGAATAGGATATAGGGACGAAATTTAAATCGTCCCTCTAAAGCTTCATATATTTTGACCCGTCCTGTATAAAGGAGAAAACAAAAAAAACCTAAATTTTTCTTTCATTTCTTCTTCAAATTTTTCGCACTGCACCATTCTCACCGGTATAAATATGTTTAGTTATGGCCCCGGTTCGTTTTGAACTGGGTGGTTAAAAACCGATTCCGAAACCGGTCATCGAAATCAGGACACCCGATCTTGATTTTTTATTTTTTGGAGTCGGAACAGTCGGTTCAAAACCGGCGGGGAACCGGAACCGACAGTTTCCCCAGTTCCAGTTCCTTTTTTTTAAAAAAAAAAAAAAAAATTTGTGTCTTGAAAGTAAGAAAAAAAAAAAAAAAGAACCGCTGGTTCTGGTTCTAAGAAACAGTTGAACAACCGAACCGGCGAAGAACCGCCAGTTTAAAATCGGAACCGGAACTCCCACGGTCCCGATTCTGATTAGGCTAAAAATAGAACCGGAACCGCCAATTTCGAAACCTTGACCATCTCTAAATACGTTAAAACTGTGAACTTCAATATTGCCCATGAGAATTTATTTGCTATCATTACTTCAATATAAAATTGTGTATTTTAATACAATCATTGTAGACACATATATTACTGTCGAAAACGTTAATACAGTAATAATAAAAAAAAACTACGTTGTTCATATCGAGTTAAGTTAGAGTAGAGTTTGACACATGTTAGTAGTTTCGAGTCATGTATATTATTATTTTTCGTTTAGGAAATCAGATCTCTAATGTTAGAGATCATTTTTATCTTCTAGTTGTTTTATGACATTAACGAACTACTGTCGTAAACGAAAAAACGTGCCAAATCCTTGTCCAAAAAACATAGATAATAGTGTAATAAAATTTTTAGGGGCACCAGTGGACTTCACACTATTGACATGTATCGTTTTACACTATTGATCACATGTTAATTGGTAATAAGATTAATGTGAAATATTTGGGAAGCAAATTATTCATGATATTATCATATACCATTCATGATCATCTTGTTAATAAGAAACTTAAATGACAAAATTTTGAAAATCTGAAGTTTGATATCATAATGTTAATTGAATACGAATTTTAGTACTTGAGATATTGGAGAAAATTAAAAAAATATTCCTTGAATAAATGGTAATAATTAATTTTCTTTCTTAACATATTATCGATTAAAAATAATCTTCATAATTAATCTGTTTGATCATTTCTTTGAATGTTTTGTATTTATGTACAGGTTTTAGAAGCCTACATAGAGCAAGCAATGCATTTTAGCATGGAAAGTGATTATCTGTCAATCGAAAAGTTCATTTTTTATGGGGTGAAATCGATCGAGATATATTGAACAAACAAATAATTGGGTTACGGATAAAGCCATTTATGTCTTCGTTCAGCTTTTTCTGAATGATATCACTAAAATTCATTTTATATGAAAAATATATTTATTAATCAGCTAATATTGATATTTGTAAAAATTATGTACTTTATATATTTTTTAATATAATCATTATAAATATATGTTAGAGTTGAAATTATGAGATCATCTACTACATCTTTTATATTGATCCAGACCTGAGGTCATGCATATAATTGAGTGGTAGACATTCATCAATCATCTAAAAATTTAAATAAGTAATGATTTCGAAAACTAGAAAATTTCACACAAACAAACTTGAATACAACGAATTTACATGAAATGATTTCATCTTTGTTGTGTCAAAAGAACATCGCTAAACATATACCATGAAACCCAAGATGTCATCTCCATGGGAACCACCGCAACAAACTCTTCAAACCCTAATATGAACGATTTTGTGTGACATAAATACAGATAATAATGTAAGCTCGTGCCGTGTTAAAGATCTATTTCTATACTCCCATAATATAAGCTCGTGCCGTGTTAAAGATATGGTTTCAAGAATCAGTTGACCAACCGAACCGCCGGTTTAAAATTGGAACCGGGACCCCCACGGTCCCGATTCCGATTAGACCAAAAATGGAACCGAAATTGCCGGTTTCGAAACCTTAGCCATCTCTAAATACGTTAGAATTGTGAATTTCAATATTACCCGTGAGAATTTATTTGCTATCATTACTTCAAGATAAAATTGTGTATTTTAATACAATCATTGTAGACAGGCATATTACCGTCGAAAACTTTAATAAAAAAAAAATAAAAACTACGTCATTCATATCGAGTCAAGTTAAAGTAGGGTTTAACACATATTAGTAGTTTCGAGTCATGTATATTATTATTTTTCCCTTAGGAAATCAGATCTCTAATGTTAGAGATCATTTTTATCTTCTAGTTGTTTTATGACATTAACGAACTACTGTCGTAAACGAAAAAACATGCAAAATCCTTGTCCAAAAAACATAGATAATAGTGTAATAAAATTTTTAGGGGCACCAGGGGACTTCACACTATATATTGACATGTATCGTTTTACACTATTGGTCACATGTTAATTGGTAATAAGATTAATGTGAAATATTTGGGAAGCAAATTATTCATGATATTATCATATACCATTCATGATCATCTTGTTAATAAGAAACTTAAATGACAAAATTTTGAAAATCTGAAGTTTGATATCATAATGTTAATTGAATGAGAATTTTAGTACATGAGATATTGGAGAAAATTAAAAAAAATATTCCTTTAATAAATAGTAATAATTAAGTCTCGTGTCTTTCTTTACATATTATCGATTAAAAATAATTTTTGTAATTAATCTGTTTTATCATTTGAATGTTTTGTATTTATGTACAGGCTTTAGAAGCCTACGTAGAGCAAGCAATGCATTTTAGCATGGAAGTTGATTATATGTCAATGGAGAAGTTCATTTTTTGTGGGTGAAATCGATTCGAGATATATTGAACAAACAAATAATTGGGTCACGGATAAAGCCATGGTTTAGTTCAGCCTTTCCTGAATGATATCACTAAAATTCATTTTATATGAAAAATATATTTATTAATTAGTTAATGTTGATATTCAATATCGTAGGTAAAAATTATGGACTTTATATTTTTTTTAATATAATCATTATAAATATATGTTAGAGTTGATGTCTATTATATCGATTCAGACCTGAGGTCATGCAGATAATTGATACAATAATAAAAGGAAAAGTTTTCATAAATTGTGAAAACCACAACCAATTTTCATGGGTTGTTTTTAACTTATTTTATGGAGAAAATGATATTAGAGTAATATATATATAATAAATGTATTATTATTTGTGTAATTAATTAGACTTGTAAGGTTAGTTTAGTCTTTTCATAGGTTAGTATATATATATCTCTTCTTGTAACCTAATGAGATACTATTGCAATTATATGAAAACCTAAGATTGGTCTCTCAAATCTCTCTCAAATTCTCTCTTAAATCTCTCTTGGATTATCACATGGTATCAGAGCTTTGGAACTTAGTTTGATGTCATCCACAGCTTTGGAATTTCAGTCGTATTTTGCTATCTCTGTATGTGGATGATATGATTATTACTGGTGATGATGTTGATGGAATTGCAGTGCTCAAGTCAGAATTAACCCATCAATTTGAAATGAAGGATCTGGGCTCTCTGCGGTATTTTTTGGGTATTGAAGTTGCAGTTTCTCCAAAAGGCTATCTTCTTTCTCAGTCCAAGTACACCACTGAAATTCTTGAGCGTGCTCACCTCACTGATACTAGGACTGCTGATACTCCCTCTGAGCTTAATGCTCGGTACTCTCCTTCTGATGGTACTCCCTTGCTAGATCCTACATTGTATCGCACCATTGTCGGCAGTCTGGTCTACCTCACTATCACTCGTCCAGATATTGCCTATGTTGTTCACATTGTTAATCAGTTTGTTGCTTCTCCTACTACCATTCATTGGGCGGCGGTCCTTCGTATCTTACGGTATTTACGGGGTACTATCTTTCAAAGTCTTTTGCTTTCGTCCACATCGTCCTTACAGCTGCGTGCCTACTCTGATGCTGACTGGGGCCATGATTCCACTGATCGCAAGTCTATTACTGGTTTCTGTATCTTTTTGGGTGATTCTCTTATCTCATGGAAGAGCAAGAAACAAACTGTTGTTTCAAAATCTTCTACCGAAGCAGAATATCGGGCTATGGCATCTACTACCACAGAGATTGTTTGGTTACGCTGGTTACTAGCTGATATGGGTGTTTCTCTTTCTCATCCGACTCCGATGTATTGTGACAATCAGAGTTCTATTCAGATTGCTCATAACTCAGTTTTTCATGAACGAACCAAGCACATTGAGATTGATTGTCATTTCACTCGCCATCACCTTAAGCATGACACTATTACATTGCCTTTTGTTCCTTCCTCCTTGCAGCTTGCAGATTTCTTTACCAAGTCGCATACAATTTCACGTTTTCGTTTTCTCGTTGGCAAACTCTCGATGCTTTCTGCTGCCGCATCGTGAGTTTGTGGGGGGATATTAGAGTAATATATATATAATAAATGTATTATTATTTGTGTAATTAATTAGACTTGTAAGGTTAGTTTAGTCTTTTCATAGGTTAGTATATATATATCTCTTCTTGTAACCTAATGAGATACTATTGCAATTATATGAAAACTTAAGATTGGTCTCTCAAATCTCTCTCAAATTCTCTCTTAAATCTCTCTTGGATTATCACAAATGAAAGGCTACAAAACATTATCATCATGAAACGACATGCAAATTTTTTTTTTTTAAATCCAAATTTAGACCTGAAAGAATCAATCAAGTATCCAAGGGAGAAAATGTAGAAAATGACACATTTCACTCTTAGCCTCATTGTTTAGTACACTTTTTTATATATTTTTATAGTATTTTTTAAGTTTTACTATACGTGTTAATTATTTTTTATGGAGAGTTTTATCTCTGTAAAGTTAGAGTAGATATCTCTTGTTTATGGTATAGATATATAGACCGTGTATTTAGTGACTGATCTCAATAGATTTCGATAATATTATAATTGTACAATTAAAAAAAAAAAAAGGGCAAAGTAGAAAATGACATAGGAACTTTCCTGCTCAATTGAACACGCACATGAAGACTTTTAGATCAAGAAAACCAAAAATGGAAAAATCAATTAGATATCAAGTAACTGGTTGTCCATGTGTTAGCTCATTTTGCTCTTAGTTTAGATAGAGATCACATTTGGTTGGAAGACATTTATGTAGGTCTTCATGATATTCTTGTCCCTGATAATCAGTATCCTGGTTAGCTTTTGGTCTTTTATTATATTGGTTTCTTTTAAAAGAAAAACCATTTTGCAACAAGTGTGAAAAACGTGTCAAGTACTTATTATCTCTTCACTTAACAATAAGGCAATAATTCAAGAATGGTGGTACCTATTCAATAACCATGGGGTGGATTGAAATTCAATGATTCGAAGAAACTATAGAACTCTTGGTTAAAAATTCAAAAACAGAAAATATTTGATAGAGAAGTACGAATTGAACTCATCTTAATTGTATTTTTTAAAGTTATACCGATCAGGTCGAAAATTTATTGGAATCTGTCAAGATTAATTACAACACATACAATTTAGATATCTATTTTCATAATCTAAGATATTTACTCCTACAAACTAAAGAGAAAACTCTCTATACATACGGATAAATACATATTGTGGAATAAAACTATATGATTGTCTTTGAATGTCGACAAATGTTAGTAATTGTGCCAGTTGATTGTCCCCGCTTTAAAATAAAACTATATGGACTTCACATGACATGGAACTTTATCCACATCAAAAGACGCATCATTGAAATTTCAGACTTTTTGAGTACATTGATTCCCACATGGGTGGACACCATAAGATCCATAACACATTCACGAGACTTCTCTTGTTTTTATTCTTTTTACAAGAACATCTTCAATGTAACGGATATACGTTGCATTTTTCGTTGAGATCACATTATATGTCAAATGGTATGAGCTCAACTGATAAGATACACCATATATCTGTACATCTATTGAGATCACACTACGTATCTAATGGTGTGATTTCATGCACTGAGTTTTTCTAGTCCTACGACAAACACCGTGTATATTTAAGCCATGCTATAATACTTTGGTAAAGCCGGTATAAATACGTTAGAATTGTGAATTTGAATATTGCTAGTGAGAATTTATTTGCTATCATTACTTCAAGATAAAATTGTGTATTTTAGTACAATCATATAAACACGTATGTTACTATCGAAATTATTAATACAAAAACAATCTACTTCATTCTTATCGAGTCGAGTTAAAGTAGGGTATGACATATTAATAGTTTCGAGTCATGTAGATTATTATTTTTCGTTTAGAAAAGCAGATCTCTAATGTTAGAGATCATTTTTTTATCTTTTAGTTGTTCTTTGACATTAAATCCTTATAAAAAAAACATAGATAATAGAGTAATAAAATTTTTAACGGACACAAGTGGACTTCACACTATTGACATGTTAATTGGTAACAAGATTAATGTGAAATATTTGGGAAGCAAATTATTCATGATATTATCATATAACATTCATTATCATCTTGTTAATATAAAAATTTGAAAAATCTGAAATTTGATATGATAATGTTAATTGAATTCGAACTTCTAGTACATGAGATATTGGAGAAAATTGAAAATTATTCCTTTAATAAATGGTAATAACTAAGCGTCGTGTTTCTTGACATATTATCAACTAAACATAATTTAGAAGCTCGCGTAGCGCGAGCAGTGTATTTATACGTGTAAATAGATTATAGGTCAATCGAAACATTATTTTTTTATGTGAAATCTCTATATCTTAAAGTATCTTCAATGCAAATATATATTTATCGACTCTATATTTTTTAATATAATCATTATAAATATACGATAAGAGTTGAAACTATGAGATCATCTACATACCTGAGGTGGTGCATATAATTGGATGGTGAATACTCATCAATCAATCTAAAAATTCAAATAAGTTATGATTTTGAAAAGAATTTTTTTTTTAAAAAAAAAGGGTCATGACTATAAAATCGCACAAACGAACTAGAAAATTTAACACAAATCAACTTGAATACAGCGAATTTAAATGAATTGATTTCATCTCTGTTGTGTCAAAAGAACATTGATAAACCTATGCCATGAAACCCAAGATGTCATCTCCATGGGAACCACTAACAAACACTTCAAACCCTGATATGAACAATTTTATGTGACGTAAATACAGATAATATCATAAGCTCATGCCGTACGTGTTGAAGATATTTTTCTATAATTGGCAAGAAAAAGTATTACAAGAGCAAGAAGAAAAATTGGCAGCTCAAGGAATAGAATTTTGCAGTAATAAAGAAAAGATAGTAAGTATGGAGGATCGATTATCTCAAATGGAGGATTTAGTTCGAGTATATCTTTGTAATCAATGACCTTTTTATCTTTTATTTTGTGGTAATACTCTTTAACATCTTTTGCACATTACAGTGGTGGTATGTGCGTGTTTTGTATATTTGAATGTTAGTGACATGTATAATATTTTTTGCACATATTTATATGGTTTCTCATAGATGTAAAAATGTTATATGTTGCTATATAAAAAACTTATGTAGATTACTATTTTGATGTTGAATATATATATATATATATATATATATATATATATATATATAAAGTAATATATGTTGATACATCTTTAATTTTTTTTTATTTTGAACTGTAGGGAATAAAAATAATTACATATTATAATAGCAAATAAAATTTTTAAAAAATAAATATACAGTAACCGAACATTGGGATCAAGATAGAGGCTAAATAATTAGTCCCTCTAAGATGTCTACAGGACCAAAAACAATCTGGTCCCAATATACCAAAATAAAATCTATTAAGATGTCTACAGGACCAAAAAAAATTTGGTCTCAACACAGTATTTATAGAGACAGTTAAAAATTGGTCCCCATATGTCACTTATAGAGACCAACTTTGTTTGATCTCAATACAGAACCTATAGGGACGGTTAAAATTAGTCCCAATATATCGCATATAGGGACCAAACTAGTTTAGTTGTAACACAACACCTATAGGGACGGTTAAAATTAGTCCCAATATATCGCATATAGGGACCAAAATGGTTAGGTCTCAACACAGAACCTAGAGGGACGGTTAAAAATTGGTCCCTCTACAATACATATAGCGAGCAAACAATATTGCGTCTCTTTACAATACCTATAGGGACGGTTAAAATTAGTCCCAATATATCGCATATAGGGACGAAAATAGTTTCGTTGCAGCCCAACACCTATAGGGACGGTTAGAAATTGGTCCCTTTATAATACATATAGCGAGTAAATGATTTTCGTCTATATACAATACCTATAGGGACGGTTACAATTAGTCCCAATATGTCGCATATAGGGACCAAATATGTTTAGTTGCAACAAAACACCTATAGGGACGGATAAAAATTGGTCCCTATACAATACATATAGCGAGCAAACAGTTTTCCGTCTCTATACAATACCTATAGGGACGGTTAAAGTTAGTCCCAGTATATCGCATATAGGGACAAAAAATAATTGGTCCTAATGCATCATCTATAGGGACCAAAAACTCGTCCCAATAAACGTTTTATAAGGACGAAAAGTTTTTGGTCCCTATATTTCAAGATCTGTAGATTCGTCGCTATCGCGTTTTTATTGAGACCAATTTTAGTTTTGGTCCCAAAACATATATTGCGACCCACCTATTGGGACCGAATTAGGGACGAATATTTTTCAGTCCCTAGATGCTGTAGTGACCGGTTTCTTACTATAGGGACCATAAATGTTGGTCCCAACAGGCCTAATTTCTTGTAGTCCGTGTTGAAAATATTTTTCTATAATCTCATAATTAGGAGAGTACGTATGATATGGATTAATTTAAGAATAAGAAGAATAAAGAAGATACAGATAAATAGAGAAGATTTTTAATTGTAATTCTCATGATCCTTTCATTCAATCTCACTTGGCTATTTATAAGCCTTACGATGAAATAAAGCAACAACTACTAGTACTAAAAACAAGGGAATGAAACCTAACTTAATGCATCCACTAAGCATAATGGACAGCCAATAAAAGCATAAATTAAGCAAGAAATAAAGGCACTAATTAAACTAATTGACTTAATCTAATCCATGACACATAAATTGCATGACGCCCGCCACTTCCCATTAACATATTGGCCTGCATATATAGTACTGCTCTATTGAACACACATCATTCCATCCTCTCCAAATTATCCTTCTTCACAAGGATATATTCCGAATAAGTATGCCGGGAGTTCTAATACGTTGGATTCGCCACATTTAAGAAGTTATCCAAATTTAGGTGATTGTATGTGCTTGAATTCAACATATTGTGCCCCTTCGAAAATCCATCCATGCGAGTCGTCGTCGCTGAAAGTAGGGAAGGATAACTTCAGCTTGGTGTTACTGCGATTCAGTATAGTGCAGAGGGTCGAGGAAGTTGATTGCATGGTAAGGGAAATGCGTGACTCATAAAAACAATCCATAAAATATAAATTGTTTTTATATGAGACTTTCTTAAATACATAATCGTCAAATATTGGTGGTTTATCAAAATCGATAAAAACCTCCGCCGATATATATGTATCATCTAAAAATATCGGGAGATAGGTGGCTAATTGTGTTTGAGAAAATAATAGAGATTGGAGTTCATCCCTAATGGTTTGGAGGGTATTTTGGATTTGGATGAAGGTGGACTCATGACGAGTCAGAAATTCATAGACCCTGTTACAAAAAAAAGTGTCCATGAGACCGAACGACTCTGATACCAATTGATATGGATTAATTTAAGAATAAGAAGAATAAAAAAGATACAGAGAAATAGAGAAGATTTTTAATTGTAATTCTCATGATCCTTTCATTCAATCTCACTTGGCTATTTATAAGCCTTACGATGAAATAAAGCAATAACTACTAGTACTAAAAACAAGGGAATGAAACCTAACTTAATGCATCCACTAAGCATAATGGACAGCCAACAAAAGCATAAATTAAGCAAGAAATAAAGGCACTAATTAAACTAATTGACTTAATCTAATCCATGACACATGAATTGCATGACGGCCGCCACTTCCCATTAACATATTGACCTGCATATATAGTACTGCTCTATTGAGCACACATCAACGTAATCGTATAAAATCAATAGGCCAATATATATATATATATATATATATATATATATATATATATATATGCGGATCCTAATTCTAAAGTCAGAGAAGTTGAAAATTAACAATTTTTTTTGGATATGCTATAGGTTAAAGTTAAATAATAATGAATAATAGGTAATATCATAATAGTGTAATATTAATGTGTTTATTGCTAATGAGATTAACGTGAAATATTTGGGAATAAATTGTGAAATTATTAATATTATGTCATACAACATCAAATGATCATCTTGTTAGTGATATATCATACAACATTGGTGATCATCTTGTCAATAAGAAATTGAATGATATAAATATGAAAATCATACAACATTGGTGATCGTCTTATTAATAAGAAATTGAATGATTAAATATAAAACCCAAAATTTAGAGAGTATAATGTAATTGAATATGGATTTACTAGATGAGATATTGGAGAAAACTATAAGATTTCCTCATAATGAGAATTACGACAAATAAAATCTTATAAGTATTCAAGATATTCTGAGTTGAAGATAGAAAGATGTATGTGTTGAAACTTTGTTAGAATGCCTGCGATGAAGATAAAAAAGATATCAAATTTATTGGTTATTTAATTTGAAATTACTACAAATTTAGACGTAAATAGGCACAAGGAGGTTTTCACTTTTTAGATCAAAAATATGAAAAAAAAAAATCAATAACACTTAGAATAATTATACTTTATTTAATGATATTATTGGATTGTAATTTAAAGAAAATAAAAATGTAAAAAAATTGGCAAACTGTTGATTATATCAATACGATCTAATTAATAATCTTATAACATGTTTAATTGTTTATGAGATCAAAGTGCATTTAGAAAATATACATTTTTTTTGGTATATATTAGTATATTATTTTTAAAGTATTACAAATTTACAAATTTGCGTAGAGAGACATAACTCGATTTTAAATTCACAATGTCATGGGGTATGACTTATGAGAAGCTTATTATTGAACCACCTAAATTTTTGTTTGTCCTATATTTTGTAACTAATTTATCGTTTCATTGAATTTAAGTAACGCTTCACACTTTTCACTTAATATAGAGTTACTATCATTTTTCCTCTATACTTTGAAAGTAATATCATTTTATCTTCAACTTTCAAAATATTAGTGAAAACAATCCTTACCTTTAAAATTCCGTTGAAAAAATGAGATGGTTGTTACTAATAAGGGAGTATTTTGATTAATACTTAAAAAGTATTGGGTAAAATGATATTACTTTTAAAAGTAGAGGGTAAAATAATATTTCTCATACTTATACGAATTGTGTGTTCGATTCATATTTTCTTCTCTCAATTTTCGAAGTAATTGTAATAACTCAAAAAAAGAAGAAGAGAAGACTTGTGCTATTGGCATTCCACTAGTATTATCTTTGACACCCCTTTAATGATTATATCCAATAATTGACCAATAAAAAAAAATTCAAATGAAAAGGGTGCCAAGAAAATATTGGTGGGGTGTCGAAACATAGGCCCAAGATGAAAAACTCAACAACTTGGAAAAAAGCCCAAACCCATATGAAAATAGCCCCAAGCCCATATAAAAAAGCCCAAGCCCTTCAACTTTGAAGCCTAAAGATAACAAACATTGAAATTCTTCAAGCAGGCGTCTGTTTCAGCTTTCAATAGGGAGGTTTCGATTTCATGCGCGCTTCAAACTTACAGGTTAGTTCTCAAACTTCTTCTTATATATCTGCCTCCATAAATTTTTGTTTTTGATGTTCTTGCTGTTGTGGGTTTTTGCTTTCGAGACTTGCATTTCTCAGCTATTACAAACTTCATGTATGTATTTCTCGGGAGCATTCTATCGAATAGCTGTCGAATACATTGAGGAAATAACATTGTAATTGTTTATGTATATGAACTTATGGAGTGGTTCTATGATGGTATATATATGTTTTTTATGGCTGTATATGAAATAGCTCATTCTGCATATAATTTATTTGTTATGGATTATAATTGTAATTTGTATTTTGTAATTGTACTCCTGAGAAAACAGCTGGGGAGGAATAACATTAGTGGAGGCGGATGCTGCGCGGTAATTTATGGTTTCTCACCAAAATCCCCTCGCTGTTAATGTATCAGAGAAGTTGCCGCACATACCGGCCACTACTCCATTACCGTACATACCCTTTGACCAAACCCGCCACTCATGTCCAGTGCAATTGCTTCTCTATGAACACAAGGACCCGATTCTGCACCGTAGCAGCTCTCTCTAAAAAATCATCTGTTCATGAATCCTCGGTCCCTTCTTCCAATACCTTGTCGAATAAGTCAAAGAAGAAAGCACGGCGGGAAGCACCCGAGGGAGTGCTTAAACACAAGCTAGATATGTGCTCCAAGCATGGCGATGTTGTTGAAGCCCTTCGGTTGTATGATGAGGCGCGGAGTAATGGCATCCCACTTAGCCAACACCACTTCAATGTATTGCTGTATTTATGTTCTTCTGGTTCTGGTGTTGAATCGAGTGGAGATGGCAATGATGCAAATGCCTCGAATTTGGGACTCAAAAGGGGTTTCGAGATTTTTCAGCAGATGGTTACTGATAAAGTTGTTCCGAACGAGGCTACATTTACGAGTGTGGCAAGGCTAGCCGTTGCAAAGGAAGACCCAGAAATGGCTTTTGATTTAGTGAAGCAGATGAAGACTTTTGGTATACCACCAAAGTTGAGGTCATATGGACCGCCCTTGTTTGGCTTCTGCAAGACGGGGAATGTACATAAAGCTTATGAAGTTGATGCACACATGGCTGACTCTGGGGTGATGGCTGAAGAGCCTGAGCTTGCTGCTCTTTTGAAAATCAGTGCTGATGTAAAGATTGAAGCCAAGGTGTACGAGATGCTGCACCGGTTGCGAGCCTCAGTGCGCCAAGTCACAGACTCAACTTTAAGTATTATTGAAGATTGGTTTCACTCTGAGGATGCTACAAAGGTTGGGGAGGTAAATTGGGATGTGAACAAGGTAAGGGAAGGAGTGGTTAGAGGTGGAGGTGGTTGGCATGGGCAAGGGTGGCTGGGGAGTGGGAAATGGAGGGTAGCTAGGACTCAGATAAATGAGAACGGTGTCTGCCATTCTTGTGGTGAGAAGCTTGTTTGTATTGATATTGATCCGAGAGAAACAGAAAACTTTGCCACCTCCTTGAGCAACTTGGCTTGCCAAAGAGAGGTTAAGAATGATTTTAAAAGGTTCCAGGTATAACAATGTCTCCTTGTTTCTCTATAGTTCTGATATTCAAGTAATGTATGTTTTATATGCATATGAATCTGCAATGCATTTCACTTGCTAGCCCTTCCACTTTCCTTAAATCATGTAAGTTCTAGACGAGATAAGAAAAAAATATATTCCTCATTATTAGCAAATGTAGTTTTAAAATTGTAATATGATCTTGTTATTTCTTCTATAAAAATTTATTTTAAGTGAAATCCTGATTGATCTAGAAGCTAAACTATTCAGGAATGGCTTGATCGACATGGTCCATGTGATGCAGTTATAGATGGTGCCAATGTGAGTATGGTCCAACAGCATCATTTCAACTTTAACCAGGTAAGAGAAAATGACGAGGAAAAGCTTTGAGACCGCCCTTCAATTTCTTTAAAGCATGTTACTGAGATGGGGTTTTTGATTTGATTTTTTTATTTGTTGCAGCTTAAGACAATTATAGATAAGTTACGTCAAATGAGTCCAACAAAGAGAATGCCACTTGTTATTTTGCATAAAAGTCGTGTAACTGGTGGTCCTGCTCAGCATCCTAAGAACAAGAAGTTGTTAGAGATGTGGAAAACGTCTGGTGCACTTTATGTTACTCCACCTGGTTCTAATGATGATTGGTATGTCCTTGTTTGGTGAAAATTAATGACTTGATTAACTTTTATAGAGCAATTTGTATACTGTGCTATAGCGTTTTTTTCTTTTTTTCACTTTGTTAAGTAGATCAACTTATTTTTGAGGCTTAATATTAACAGATCAGAGAGTTATGGAAATATAGAATCTTGCATTAATTAACAGTTTGATATTTTAAAGAGGAAAAAAAATGATGTTGGAAGTTATAGTGATTGAATGCCATATTCATTAAGAAAAATCATGTTTATTTAAACTTAGATTTCTGGAATATATTACTGACCTCAATATGGGCTGTTTTAACTATATAATTAGGATATTTATGCTTACTCTTTTTGCTAGAAGTTTCTTCACATGTTTATTTGCAGGTACTGGTTATATGCAGCCGTTCGTTCCAACTGTTTATTGGCGACAAATGATGAGATGAGGGATCACTTGTTCCAGTTACTAGGGACTTCATTTTTCCCAAGATGGAAGGAAAAGCATCAGGTATACCACCTTTTTTTCTAATCGCATTTTATTACACTGTTCATGAAAATAGCCTTGCTCTTGTGAACCCAAAATACTTGGAATATTCATGTGACTGACGAAAAAACCAAAGATGAAATTTTTGTGTTTTTGTTGATAATTTGCAGGTTCGATTTTCAGTCTCCACGAATGGTCTTGACCTGCTCATGCCTCCTCCTTATTCGATTGTCATTCAGGTGAGATGTTCAGGCAATTTTTGACATCTAACCATTTACAATTTTCAGTAATTTACAAATTACAAGCTTCTTCTACCCCCAGATTATGGGATTAATTACAAAAAAAAAAAAAAAAAGGATAAAAAAATCTTCAGCAGGATGAGCATATAACATCATCCATATGCTTGTACAATAAAAAATATTTTATATATTGATTTTTACTAAAAAATTGCATATTTCAATTACAGTACTAGCTAGTTTAGTTGCTAAATGATCAAGTCGCTGCATGTTTTGGGGGCGTTTGGTTTACATATGAGTTGTATTATCGTATCATATAATCCCGCTCACATATGGGTTTGGGATGGTCATAGCATCCATAGTGAGATAACTGGGTTATGCAATTGCAGGAATCTGAGAATGGTAGTTGGCATGTACCAACAATTACAGATGATGATATAGAGGCTCCAAGGCAGTGGTTATGTGCAACCAGATCCAGAAACAAATAATTTCTTTCCCAGTAAACAGGCAATTGTTCTTGAATGTACTTTGAAGGAGAGAGAGAAGAGAGAGAGAGAGAGAGAGAGAGAGATCAAACATAGATAGTCATGGAAAGATTCATTTGCAAGGAAGTGTAGAAGGCATTGATTATTATCAAAAGTAGAATTGTCGATTGAAAATTGTATTACGTATTAAGTTTTACGGTCCTCTTTTAAGTTATAACGTGTCCAAAAGACATATGAGAAGGACCTAAATGTAGAATTCGACATCTTATTGTATTTCGAAAGATCGGTCTTTATTATTTTAATACAATCTTAAGTTTTTTATTCTTTTCTATGAATTGTATGTGTTTTTAGGGTGATTTCTTTATATGTATTAAACTACCCTATTCTTTGACCTTTTGTACTCAAATTTAGGTAACATGTTGAAGTGAAAAAAATGGGAGAACTCAAGTCTATTTATTTGTTGAAATGAAAAGGAAATTAAAGTATAATGTGAAAAAAAAAATTAGAAGAGGTTCACAAAAAATTGAAACGTTGCTACAGTAAACTGCTACAGTGGTTTTGCTACAGTAACATCTCTCTCGAATTTGACTCGCTACAGTGAATCAAAATCCAGAAAAATCGCAGCACTTCCATCTCAAGCTGGCTCCGCCGGCGAGCAAGAGAGGAAGTCGATCGGGATCCTTGAAGGCTGGAGAGGACCCTGAAGCTCTCCTTTGTTCGCGATCGGGCGGAGATCCATCTCCGAAACTAGCGCAGCCGCTGTCGAAGGCTGTGCAGGCGACGCCGAACCTACCTCCGAACTCGATGGACTCGTCGGTGACGACGAGAGGAAGACGATCCGAAGGTTTGCATCCTGGATCCGGTCCAGAAACCCTCCCTTTGACAAACCCAGGTGGTGGGCAGCAGCTTCCTTCAGCCCGAATCCATCAAATCGGCGACCACCCCTCCTTCCCCATGGCTGAGCACTTGGTTTTCTCTGCTCAACATCCGCCGGAGAAGATGGTGGAGGGTCCAGGGGGAGGAGCCAACCCAGATTTCCACTGCAAACGTGCTCGCAGTGACTGTGATGATTTGTCGGCAATGCCGCAGAGGGAAAGAGTTGATAGTTTCAAGACCAAGCTTCTTGGAGTATCGAATCCTAGCAACTGGAAGGGATTTGGAGATGGTAAAGAGAAGATTACAATTGAGGATTCTGACTTTGTTCTTGTGGAAGGATCCAATGGTCAAGATGTTATTCTGTCTGAAGAATTAAAATCCAAACTTCGCAAACCTTGGGTTAACGCCTTGATTTTGAAGATCATGGGGAGATCTCATTCCCTGAATTTCATGATCCAGAAACTCACTCAGAAATGGTCGCTTGTGGGTCAATGGCAGCTTACTGATTTGGAAGATGGTTATTTTGTAGCTAGATTCCAGTTTGTTGCGGATCTTGAATATGTATTGACTGAAGGTCCATGGATGGTCACAAATCAGTACTTAGTTGTGCAACGGTGGAGACCTAACTTTGTTCCAGGAGAGGAACCTATTCGTGTGATGCCAGTTTGGCTTAGACTATCAGGACTGCCTATGGAATGGGTAGATGCTGGTTTTCTTTGGAAGCTGGGAGGTATTCTGGGAAAAACCTGTAGAGTTGATCAAATTACCGAAGCTCAGTCAAGGGGCCGGTATGCAAGGCTATGTATTGAGATTGATATATCCAAACCTTTGAGAAGCTATATGAAAGTTGATGGGAAGATTATAAGAATTGAGTACGAAAATCTTAGTATGGTTTGTTTTATATGTGGTAAGGTTGGGCATGTCCAAGGTAATTGTAAGGAGGGGGATATGGATCAGGGGACTCCTATTGAAAAGGTTGTGAAAAATGCTGAGTTGGTGGATCCGGCGACACCGTATGGTCCGTGGATGATGGTTTCATATGGAAGAAATGGCAAGTATGGGGCAGGTGGAAAAACGGGCTTCCGAGGTCCTCTAAATAACTCAGTTAAAGGGTCTACATATGGCAAAAATCTGGGTGGCAATACTGGAGAAATCCCCCTTAATAGGGAAGATTCGGATGGGAAGGTGAAGGATAGGACCGTGGGTAAGTCTTCTGTAAAGGTGCATTGTGGTAGCCGCCCTCCCGTGGAGGAAATGTGTGGTACTAGTAAGGCCACTGAGACTGGTATTAAGCAACGCCCAATTGTTAGCAAGCCTATCTCATCTAAACCAGTAGGGGGTAATGGCTCTAGATTTGATGTGCTTTCTGAGCAGATGGTTGAGGAAAGTGATGCAATCATGGAGGGAAAAGTTCTAAAGGGTAAGGACCTTTTGACTACATCTGGTGAACCTGACACCCCATTGGCTGCGGGTAAGACAGTCCTGAGGGACATCCCTAACAGGGGTAAAACTCCTCGAAGGGATCAAATGGCTCTCAAGGCAGGTACTAGTAAAATTAAGAAGGTCCCTTTCCCTAAGAAGGGGTTGCTTAATTTTAGAAGTCCCCCTATTCTACTGCAGAAGGAAGTTGTCTTGAATCCTAACCCAGTGGATGACATGGAGGATGTATGTGAAGATTCAGAAGTTTTGCAGAGCTTACATAAAGATGTTCTTAACTCAGATATGGCAGATAAGGAGAAGATGAGGGCTACCTCAGGTGATCCGCAGAATCTTATTGGTGAACTTTTTCCCAGTATTGTTGATCTTAATGCTGATGTGGAATTTGTTGAAGTGGTCTCTAATCTCAAAGAGGCCATGGTAGTGGCCCAAGAATAGGGTCTGCAGGTGTGCTGTTCCTATCCTTTCTGATTGTGTTTGATATTTATTTAACTAGCTTTATCTTGATGTTGTGCGTGTGGAATGTTAGAGGAGCTGGTAAAAAGAGTCTTGTTAAAACCTTATCGGATTTTAGGAAGATTTACAGATTCGAAGTTCTTGCTGTGTTGGAACCTAGAATCAGTGGCCCCAGGGCTCTGTCGGTGGCCAATAAACTAGGTTTCTCTAGTAAATTTATTGTTGATGCTGATGGTTTTTCGGGTGGGTTATGGCTGCTCTGGAATAGCTCATCTGTCTCGCTAGAGGTTGTGGCTAGCTCGCGACACACGATTACTTTTGTTGCTACTGAGTCTAAGAAGTGTTGGGTTACTACTGTTGTTTATGCCAATCCCAGCTGTGGTATTAGAAAGAATCTTTGGCAGTATCTCAATCTTATCAGGGGTTGCTTTGTAGGCCCTTGGGTTGTTCTAGGAGACTTCAATGAAATTACTCATCTTGCTGAAAAAAAAGGAGGTAGAGCTTGTTTTTCTGACACAGGTTTCAGAGACTGGATCAATGCTAATTGCTTGGTTGACTTGGGATTTGTGGGACAAAAGTTTACTTGGATGACGAAGAGAGGTGTGGATGACGATATTTGGTGTAGGCTTGACCGTGCTGTGTGCTCCATTGACTGGAGGATGATGTTCCCTGAGGGATTTGTACGACACCTGCCTAGGATCAACTCGGATCATTGCCCTATTGTGCTTAACTTGTATAGTGCTCATATCCCCAACAATTCTCTTAAACCGTTTCGTTTTGAAGCTATGTGGTCTTCGCATGCTGAATATAGTGGGCTTGTTTCGAATTGTTGGACCAGGAATGTGGGAAGCTTATCTGAAAAATTGAATGCTCTTGCTGCCAATCTTAAAGATTGGAATCGGGACAGTTTTGGTTGTATCTTTAGGAGGAAGAGAGTTTTATTGGCTAGAATTCTTGGGATCCAGAAAAGCCTCAGCTTTAATTATAATTCTAGTCTTGTCTCCTTAGAGTACCATCTCTCTAGAGAGTACAATGACATAATTAATCAGGAGGAGATGTTTTGGCATCAGAAATCCAGAAACAATTGGCTTAGATGTGGGGATCGTAACACTAAGTTTTTCCACTTATCCACCATGATCAGAAGAAGGCGGAATAAGATTGAAGGTCTGCGGGATGTGAACGGGGATTGGGTTGATGATAAGTTTGGTCTGAAAAGGATTGCTTGTGATTATTTTATATCTCTTTTCTCCTATAAAAATGCTAGCTTTGATTATGCCAGTCTCCCTGCTTTATTTCCTACTATTGATGACATTTCTAGGGAAAATATGTGCAAGGGTATTTCTGAGGAAGAGGTAAAGTCTAGTCTGTTTGACATTGGGGGCCTTAAAGCACCTGGGCCTGATGGGTTCCCAGCTGTTTTCTTCCAGAATCAATGGCCGCTCTGTAAGGTGGATTTAGTGAATCTGGTGACAAACAGCTTCAGACTTGGGCATTTCTCTCTTGAGCTAAATCAGACTCTCATTGCTCTCATCCCTAAAATCCCTAGTCCCCTGGAGATGGCTAATTTTCGCCCTATTAGCCTTTGCAATACTGCGTACAAAGTCATCAGCAAGATCATTGTTAGCAGACTGAGGGGTGTTATGGCAGACTTGGTAGGTCCGAATCAGGTTGCTTTTATTCCTGGCAGACAAATCCAAGACAATATTGTGGTGGCTCAAGAGGTTCTTCATAAATTTCGTGTCTCTAAGAGTAAGAAAGGGTTCTTAGCTTGGAAGATTGACCTTGCGAAGGCTTATGACAAAATTCAGTGGGATTTTATTGAGAATGTGCTTTTAGAGGTGGGGTTGACCAAACATTTTGTTGATTTGATCATGTTCTGTGTCAGAAGCGTCAACTACCGTGTTGTTCTGAATGGGGAGATCTCTAATGCTTTTTCTCCAGGGTGTGGTATTAGGCAGGGGGACCCTATTTCCCCATACCTCTTTGTCCTATGTATGGAAAAGCTCTCTCACCTTATTGTGGATTGTGTGAATAAGGGGTCTTGGAAGCCGATTGCTGTCTCTAGGGGAGGACCTCTAATTTCTCACTTGTTCTTTGCTGATGATCTTATCCTCTTCGGTCATGCTACTTTCCAGCAAGCTGAGAGCATGAAGCTTTGTCTTGATAGATTCTGTGGTAGTTCAGGTCAGGAAGTGAGCTTCAGCAAATCTCGGGTGTTCTGTTCTAGTCTAGTGAGGGATGGAGACGCTAGAGCCCTTGCTAGTATATGTGGCTCCCCCATCACCAAGGACCTGGGAAAGTACTTGGGAGTCCCTCTCTTACATAGTAGAATCACTAAGCATACATATTGTGAGATCCTAGAGAAGACCCAGAAAAGACTTGCTTCTTGGAAGAGTGCCACCCTCTCTATGGCCGGTCGGGTTACCCTAATTAAAGCTGTCACTGCAGCTATTCCTGTTTACTCCATGCAAACTATTAAACTTCCTAATGATCTGTGTTGTAGGCTTGACAAAGTTAACAGGGATTTTTTATGGGGGCATACTGTGGATAAGAAGACTGTCCATCTGGTGAACTGGAGGACCGTATGCACTCCTAAGGGTAATGGTGGGCTTGGAATCAAGAGCACGAAATTGATGAACCAGTCCCTTTTGGCTAAGGCTGGGTGGAGGATCCTTCAAGGTGACAAAGGTGTCTGGAGCCAGCTTCTTACTTGTAAGTACTTGAATAATGCTAACTTGTTGACTCCTGGTGATAGTGATAAATCTGTTTGCTCGAACACTTGGAAGGGCATTAAATTTGGAGCTAAACTCCTATCCTCTGGCATTAATTGGAGGATAGGGAATGGTAATTCTGTTCACTTCTGGACGGATGTCTGGGCTTCAGATTGTGGCTCCCTTGCTAATCATGCTGCTGTGGCTCTAAATGACACTCTGTTGTCTGAGAAAGTTAAGGAGTATGTGGTGGAAGCTGGCTGGAATCTGCGAAAACTAGCGACTGTTTTGCCTTGGAACATCATTCATAAAATTACTAAAATCCATATTGGGAACATCCCTGATAAAATTATTTGGGGAGGGTGCTCGAAGGGTAATTTTTCGGTGAAGACTGCCTACAACCTTATGCTTGACTCCGATTCTCCTCCTTGGCAGTGGAATTTTATCTGGAAACTGAAACTTCCCCCCAAAGTTCTGACTTTCCTCTGGTCCCTTTTACACGGAAAGATCCTCACTAATGATCATCGCAGGGCTAGGTGTTTAACCACCGACTCCTCTTGTCCCAGATGCTTCTCAGGTCTGGAGTCCATTGATCATCTCTTGAGGGGCTGCAAATCTTCAGTGGGTATTTGGAACCAGGTTTGTACTGGTTTTTCTTCTTCTACAACATTCAGTGATAGTTTTATCTCTTGGATTTATGCTAATCTTAAGAATACTGCCATCATTGTTGGTGATGCTCCTTGGTATATGGTGTTTGCTTTGACTGTCTGGTATATTTGGAAGTGGCGGTGTTGTAAAGTCTTTGATATCAATTTTGTCATTCCTGTTAATTCTCACATTCCAATCTTTATGTATGTTAAGGAGTGGTGGAATTGTATGGGGACAGGAGGGAATTTTAAGGAGCCCTCTCTTAGGCTCATTTCGTGGATTCCTCCTGTGGAAGGATGTGTTAAGTTGAATGTGGATGGTAGTTTGAGGGCGAGTGATAGCTCCATCACTGCGGCTGGTGTTTTAAGAAACCATGATATCTGCTGGAAAGGGGGTTTTATTATCAAGATTGGTGTGGGGAATATTTTGGAAGCTGAGTTATGGGGCTTATATGAAGGGTTAAAATTTGCTTGGGCTTCTGGGTTTAAGTCTATTGTGGTGGAGTCTGATTCCAGGGATGTTGTTAGCCTTGTTAATACAGGGCCTTGTTTAAATCACCCTTGTTTTAATTTAGCGGATGCTTGCTGCTCTTTGCTGAAAGCCAACTGGGCGTGTTCTATTGTGCATATTTTTAGAGAAGCTAATAGGCTGGCGGATGTTTTGGCTGGCATGGGTCATGATTTGGCCCTTGGTGTTCATGCGTTGGAGACTATTCCCCCCCAAGCGGCCCTGATTTTTGAGGATGATCGCAGAAACCTAGCCATGGCTAGACTAGTCCCTGGCTAAGTCTCTGTTTTCTTTGTGTCTTTTGTTTTTGCTGGGTTTTACCCTCTTTTGTACCAAAAAAAAAAAAAAGGAAATTAAAGTCATTTTTCTTTAGAATTTGCTATTGGTTTAATGGTAAAATTAATGTTTAAATACCCTAATAATAGTGAAGATAATTGTAAATATATTCTTTTCTTGTACTCTCTCATTTATTAGATTAATTATGTAATATAATATAATATTAATTTTTGATTGTTCAAGATTAATCACTAAATATGGTTCAGATATATACTTAAAGAGAAATCTACTCCAGATATCCGGGCCGCGCGTTTAATTGTTAATCTCGACAAGTTTCGACAGTTGTTGATATTGTAATTGTAACAAAAAAAAAAATAATAAAAAAGAGAAATCTAATCCCAATATTATAAATAAATGAATATTGGGCTACAATTATTGAATTGGTACCTCACAAAATTCTCCAAAAAATTTAGGATTTGAAATTTATTCCATATAATATATTAAAAAATTTACATATTCATTCATAACTCAAGTGGTTAGTGTATATTTCTTCTACTTCAGTGATGAGGATATAATTCCCACTATATACATTTATCAGTATGTGTGGATATTTTTCTCCCCTTATTATAGAAGTAGATATTCGGATCGTACATTTAATGATTGATTTTGATAGGTTCTAACAGTGATTAATCAAAAGATCAAAATACCCAAAATAATTACTATATTCATTAAATTAAAAAAAACTATAAAAAAAAATTAAAAAGATGAGATGGACTCAAAGATTGATGTCGATTATAGATAAGCAAATCTTAAGAGATTTAAGATCAAAATTTAATATAAAATAATAATTTTTTAAAAAAATTTAAAAAATCATTAGAAAGAAGAAAAAGAGGATGAGTCAACAGGCCACTACTGGGCACTGGCTGCTTTACCAATAATCCCACCTTTTTAATTTTTAATTAAGTCTAATTAAACACGCCATTAAAAAAAATTAAAATTTAAACACAAGTTGAAAAAAAAAAAAAAAAACAAAAGTTTTCTTCACGAAACTGTCCGTCTCTGTACTTCCATTGAAAGATTTTGATATTCGATGGACCAAGTGTTCGCAGCCGCTGATGGGTCGTCTTCAACCTCTCGATCTGCGTCTCTCATCCCCTCCAACGTCCCTCTGCTGTCCGCTTTTCTCGCCTTTGCTCTCGCTCAGTTCCTCAAAATCTTCACCACCTGGTATTTTCTTACCTTTCTCTCTCACTTTTCTGTTTGGTTTCTGAGAAGTTTCCACCTTTAGAGACCAAATTTTTTGTTTTTTTGGGTTCACAACCTTCGCACACCCATGTAGCTTTTTCACAGTTTTTCATGGGTTTAGATATTTTTTGGCTAGATTGTTGTCAAATTGCTGTAAAGATTGAATTTTGTTTAGGTACTTGCTGTTTTGGTACTTATTATTACAAAAATCCAACTTCATACTTGTTGCTTTTTTGTAATTTTAGGATCAAATTATGTGACTTTCACTCTAGTTTTAGCTGGTGAAATCTGTAAAAGTCAGTGACTGAGTATCTTTTTCTTGACAAAGGGCTCTTATTTTTAATGAGACATGTATCATTGTTGTTGCTTAGTTCTTATATATGTGGTCCTCCTAGATGCAGGTTCAAGGAGAAAAGATGGGATGCTAGAAGGTTGGTTAGATCAGGTGGAATGCCCTCGTCCCATTCATCAACCGTGACAGCTCTCGCGGTTGCTATCGGTTTACAAGAAGGAGCTGGATCACCAGCATTTGCGGTCGCAGTCGTTTTGGCATGTGTTGTATGTACTTGTTAACCAGGTCTTGTTCATTCTTTTGTGTTCGGGTGCTTATTAACGTCTACTCTAGAGAGTCTTATATGCGAATTGGTTTGTATTTCATATAAGGGTAAACTCTGGTGTGGATCGTATCTGCTTTGCTTTCATAGAACATTTAACTTCTGTGTATAATACTTCAGTCTGGTGATTATATGAAAGTGAACCATCTTCATGTTAGATGATGCATTTGGTTTATCTTAGTATTTCACTCTTTTGGCATCATTAAGTAACTTTTAATGGCAGCTAAATAATGAAATAATTTTTCTTGGTTCCGTAAAAACCATAGATGGAATTTGGAGTTCCAATTCTCCAATTAGAGGTCAAATAACTCTGTAATTGAAGAGAAGAAAGGATAATCCAGAATAGGGTCTGTTCTCTCTGGTTTGCTGCAGATTTCATTATTTTTAATGCTTTCTCTAAAGCAGATTGATTTTTCTGCTTTGGTCAAGCAGCTGGTTAAGCTTTTTTTCATTTGTTTATGCTTACTCAAATTGTTAAGTCTGGTTGGTGAGACTCCGGATTAATATTTAGATTTCTTTTTGCAGGTGATGTATGACGCTACTGGTGTAAGACTTCATGCTGGTCGTCAAGCTGAAGTAAGATCATTTACTGAAAAATACTTCCATTATTGGGGTTCATATCCAATTTTACAGAATTTTCGTTGACGTGATTGAAGTTTGTAAGTTAAAATAGGGAAAAAGACGTATAAAAGGAGGACGAAATAGAAAAGGCCTTTTCATGGTTGCTATAAGCTCTATGTACCGGTCTTTCCTTGAATTTTTACAGTGATGCTGTAGTTGTGCCCATACTTTATTTGTCATACTGTATTCTCGAGTTAATTGTATATGTTGCTTTTTGCAGTTATTAAATCAAATTGTTTGCGAGTTACCTCCTGAACACCCTGTCTCCAACGTTAGACCTCTACGAGATTCACTCGGTCATACTCCACTTCAGGTTTGTGGCATTTGTTCTTATTTGTTCACATTCTTACAATTGAAAAATTGATGCTATCGGTTGTTCATATCGCATATAATGAATACTCAATCAGTTGAATCAATTAAGTTGTTTCTTTCTCTCGGTTATTAGATTGAAAGTACATTGAGATCATAAGATGTAGGGTTCTCCTCATATTCTTGTGTTGCATGATGAACTTATCAGAAGGATGACTTTAGTGGTCTCAGATGCTAACTTATTTTTGTGTAATGAATAAGATAATAGAAAGGTCATCATGTGTATCCGTTGACATATTAATACGACGATAATTTTCCTTTGACTTCAATATTAGTTGAATGTGTATTATTATCATGTTTTACAGTTTTATATACAGTAACTCACCGTAATAAAAGTATAAAACTGGTTTGAATTGATGACCAAAAAACTTTACATTTAACTATCAAATCTTTGACTCATGAAGAAGAAACTGTTGGAAGACCAACATGTAGAAGAAAAGAGAAAAAACTCTCAAAATCAAGTTATATTTACGTTTTTCTGCAGTTATCGTTTAAGCAAAGTATATGATTAGGAATGATGTTGTGGGAAGCAACTTTTGAGGCATACGGTGCCCATTTTTGACTGTGCTTCATGCAACCCTCGATCACTAGTTCCCCATTTTGCGCCTTTTTAATTCGAAGTCAGTATTTCATTGAAATCATTTGCAGGTTTCTGCTGGTGCTGTGTTGGGATGTATAGTAGCATACCTCATGAGAAGTTAGCAGGGATGATTTGTATTGTATAGCAATTCTGTGGTCATACTAATGAACAGTTGCTAAGCATTTGTTTTTGCTTCTTCAAAGCAAGCTAGAATTCGAAAAGAATTACGTTCCAATGTGTCGATTAATGCTAATGTGATTGCCCCGGATCTTCATCAGACAGAAGTGTAAAATATTTTGACAACTTAATGATGTTGTAATCAAACTCACTCTAGCTTTGGCTTTGGCTTTGGCTTTGATTTTAGTTTTTTGGACTTTGTTCAAATGTATGCTCTCTTGGCTGTGTTGTACTCCTGATAGTGATTGTATCAAGAAGCTGTTAGGTTGGTAATGTTAATGTAATATTCACTTTCTTGTTTTTGTTTCTTTTTAATTTCTTTTCAAGTGATTTGTTTTATGAAACATTACCTAATTAGTCGTATCGATACAAACTTTTTCTACTGATCCGAACTTTTTAGGGGAATCATATTATTCGGATCAATAGAGGATGCTAGTTATAATCGGACAAATATCAACTTTTGTTGTTTTATAATAATCAAATTTGAAGTGTATATAATGTTAGGGTCTGTTTGGAAGAGTTTTTTAAAAATAGATTTATTCAGTTAAATTTTTTAAAGGTAGAATTTAAAAAAAAAGATGTTGGTCGTTTAATTATTAATTAAAAAAAACTCATCGAAATGATAGAATTACTAAAGGATATGATTTTACAAAATATAGTGGGGTTATATTAGACATTTTAGTATTTTTAAAATCTCAAAAAGGTTAATTGGAACTCTAATTAGATGTAAAATATTTTTAATCGTTCAAAAACTCTATTAGGAGTAGTAACTAAAATCGTACGTACACTTAAATTTATAAGCAAAATAAGTCAAAAAAGATAAAAAGGAAGTGTTTGTTATGAGAAAATTATAAAGCATAATGAATAATACTATTTTAGAGTTGCACTTAATGTTACCAAACAGGTCCTTACACCAAGACGACGTCGTTCATGTTTAGTTTTCCGTCTTTGCTTTACTCTTTATAATCCTCTGATTTCAAATTTCTCTCTCTAAGTTCCCTCTTATTTCTCTCTCTCTAAAGATGACGGAAACGCTGAGCCCGAGGCAAAGGGCCGCCGCTATGTCGAACCGCCTCCATTCACCGACGAGGCCGTTCTTCCTGGACTCGAACAACGACGAGCTCGAACGCGCACAGTCACGCGCTGCCCGCGCAGCCGCCATCCGCCGCAAAGCCGCCGCCATTCCAGAGCATCAGCCTCCCGACGACCCTTGCCTCAGTAGCGAGCAGATCGTCGAGTTGTTCCAAAACTGCATAAAACTTGCCAGCGAAAATGTCAGTTAACACACACACAATCACACATTATTTAAAAATATATATGTGTGCGCGTTTAATTTCTCTCATAATTCCAAAAGAAACTGTAAATTTAATTTTGCAAGTATGATTATTAGTAAAAATTTAGTGAATTTGGATAATTGAAAGCATCGTCTAATTTAAATTTTGAGTAATTGTTTTTTTGTTATCTCTTTACTGTAGAAAATAAATCAGAAGAATAGTTGGGAGCTGAAACTGATAGACCATCTCAGCGAGATTATTAAAGTTGAAACGGTAGGAGATTCAGAGACTAATTTCCAAAAGGTCTGGATCGTGTTTAAAAAAATTAATTAATGGAGATCTTCTATGCGTTTTTGTTTTTTGGTATTAATGATTTTTTTTTTCAATGGATAGGCAAGTTGTACATTGGAGGCAGGAGTGAAAATCTATTCTGTGAGGGTTGATTCCTTGCACGCGGAGGCATATAAGGTCCTTGGTGGGATAAATAGGGTAGGACAAGAACATGAACAAGGTAATAACATTGAAGAGGGGATGCCATTGGAGTTCTTCGTTGTGTTTTTGCCCATCATAGTGACTTTTATGGGTCTTTAGAAAAAATCGTTGTGGTGTTTTACACTTGATTTGTAGATGAAGGGAATTCAATGGACTTTGTTACTTTAATGGCTATTTGTGATTCAACTGTAATCTAGGTGGTTTTGAGTTATCAACTTTAAGTATTACTGTCATAGATTCTCTTTTTTAAGTTATAGCATTTTGTTGTAAAGAGAGATTGTTGATTTGTTCAGTTCCCTAATTTAGTGCTTTGGTGACAGAGACAACAACAGTGTGTAACAATGTCGACAATGGGCAAGATGGAGGTTATTCTAAGAAAGAGTCTGAGAGGAAGGTTGATACTTTTTCTGTTTATTGGAAGGTTTGGCAAATCAGGCTGCTAAGTCTTATAAGCGGTTTATGCAGATTTCACCCCTATCGACGCTGGAGTCTTCTTTTGAAGCCCTTAATGTGAAGAAGTTTGATGGTGGGAGCAAATACTACATGATTGTTTGTTCGAGTTACAAGTTTCTTTTCCCCGCCAGTTATTCATTATTTCCATGGTTTTCCAGTTGCATTTGCTGTGGATCCATTATATCATCAGACATCTGCACAATTTGATGAAGGTGGAGCCAAGGGTCTCCTCCTGAATAATCTCGGTGTATATGGAGGATGTCGTGTGCTTTTTGATTCTTTTGAAGTGCCAGGGAAGTGCAACTCATATCCACTCCAAAACAATACTTCAGATATGATTGATATCTCGTTCATCACAGGTGTGACTTTCCCAACCATAGAAATTTTAGTTCTTATACCTTAAAAGTCAGGCTTTTCTGTTCCTGGTTAATCATTTTCTTTGAGTTTCATCCATTTATATACTTTCTTTGCAGAATTTACAGGGCAGATGGTAACTAACATGCGTACTATGAGTGAAATTTCTCCAACTCTCAAGGAGATTATCTGCCATTTTGATGAAGATAATCAAAGATCACAAACAGTTAATTTGGGTGAGAAATTTGACTCTAGGGAAGACTCATTAAATGCCAGTCCAGAAGCATTTAATGATGTGGCAGATGCCTTTGATGCTAATGATGTTGGATTGGACGATAATTCATTTGGCAACTGCGAGGCATGGAGATTTGATCAAGGTGGGGAGGCGTGTTTTGTTAATGAGAGCTTTGGTTCTGGTCCTACTTTTAACGGTCATTATGAGGTATTTGCTACATTCTACGTTGGAGTTCCCATATACTTTGCATTCATATTTTATGTGGTCTTATTTTACTTGCAAGAAAAGAAGAAAATGACTGTTTCTTTAACTCCTTATCTCCGTCTTGAATCCTGTACTGGAATGATAAGAAACATGAAAAGGCCTTAAATATGGTTGGTATGTATGTTTAGGAAAATGATCCATATGCAGCATATGAACCTGATGTAGAAGACAGATTTGAGGATGTTACCATGTTTCTGTTTCAAGGGCTAGAATTTACTTCAAAACGGAATGCATGGGCAGGTCCTGATCATTGGAACTTTTGGAAGTTTAAAGGTAGGCATCAGTAGGGAAGTGACATTATGAGTTTGTGCCATCTGTCCTAGTTATTTACAAGTTTCACCATCTTGTCTGCATTTTTTTTTGGGCAGGGTCGGACAAGGTTTCTACTGGAAAAAGTGGACCAGCATTCAGTCCCAAGAGACAGAAGAAAAGGACCAATGCAGAAGTTGGTATTGAATTCATGAAATCCTTGGACAAAGAAGTGTTTGACATCTTTGCTACACCCAAAAGTCTAAAGTCTCTACTTCTACCTGCAAAGAGAGCACCATGTATCATCACACTTCCAGAAGATTGCCATTATCAGCCTGAGAATCTTGTCAAGCTGTTTCTTCTTCCTAATATACTGGTAATACTTTTTTCTTCATCATAATAATAATTTATTTTGGTTTCGCTATGTCTATTTTCCAAACTTGAACTCCAGTCAGATGGCCTGAGGTCCGTTTGATACCACTACAAACAATGGCATGATATCCGGTCTGAGCTCAGCCTGTGTCTATCATGTAAAGCATTAGGCGGAGCCTGTCTTGACTGAAATTTAAAAGTTTACGAAGAATGGGTGTAATGTCCTTGCTACAGCTCAAAAAATAATTAAATACTATGTGTACCACAGTATGTTATAATTAATGATACTATATATCCAATAATTATTATTATGTTACTACTCTTATTTGACATTTTTTTTAATTGCTCCTAATGTTCCTATGGTTTATGATTAAGTACCTGTATTGATTGTAGTGTACGGGGAAGAGGAGAAGAAAATTTTCAGGTATGGTCTCTCACTCTCTCTCTCTTTCTCTCTTGATTTACTTAATCATGCAATGAATTTATATTTAATACCTGATCTTTGATATATAGGAAGTCCCTGCAGCTATTTTGCACCAGAACAGATATGAAGACTAAATGTCTATGATTTGCTACTGTAATATATGAAGCATTCAGTTATTTTTTTTTGGAACTACTTTTCAGTTGCCTAATGGCCTGTGTAGCATGCACATACAAACTTGTTTTACATTTAGTTTGGTTCTATGGTTTTAGATACTAATCACTTCACCCTTGGCCTTGGGGAAAATGGAGCCATATTTCTTCGTGTTTGCTAATGGCATAAACTTCTCTCTACTCGTGATATCTTATAAAGTACTTTCCAGGCACATTGGTAGACAGCATATTGATCATATTCATGACATTTCCCTATCTACCTCTCTTTATTTTCCTTTTTTCAGATAATAGCTCGTGGCAACAAAACTATGGTTTCACTGGAGCTGTGCCATCGTGGGACAACGAGAGTGTGCTTAGTGGCCAGTATGATGATGACTGTAGTCCTAATGATGTGGAAGTCCCAGATGGACTTGTCTCTCAGCCTCGCCAGGTTTGTACTTATTCTAACCTTTTCTATATCCAAGTCAATGCTGCTTCCCTTCTGAGTTATGCCAGGAGGTGTTCCAATTAGCTGTTTGGTGTAGTATCGGAATTAGGTTGGTCATTTTTGTTTTTGTTTTGTGTTTTTGGTTTTAGCTAGAAACTACATTTATTAACTGAAAGTTCTAAGTAATGGAAAAAAAGGGGAAATTTCCTCTCAAAAAGCAGCAAGGACAGACTACTTCTAGATATTGAATCATATTCAACAATTTAATTTTCTTTGGTATATTTTGGGCCTGCTGTGATCTGCAATTGGGTTTTGTTTCTGAAGTATATTCAGAAGATTGATGTGTAACGCTTGTCTCAGTAGCCCACTGTATCTGAAATGTTTACGAGTGTAAACTAATTATATACTGGTCCTGATGTGCAGGTGGATAAAATTGAAGTTCATTTTGACAAAACTGCTAAGCAAGTTGATGTACATGTTCTAAAGGAAACACTTTGGGATCGCTTGAAAGATTTCATTGAAGTTCCTGGAACAGTGAGCATCATACTTTTCTTAGTTGTTCGCAGTTCATTTTTGAAAATCCTTTTCTTTTCTTACATTTACCAATCTTTTGACATATGGTATGGGTGTTCAACTTTAAAAATATGGGTGCTAAGTTCAATAGGACCAATTTACTCTGAAACTTCAAGACATTAGTGATCGATTTAGGCAAGAAAAATTTTCAATTCTCCACCAATCTGTTGAACCTTATATCTGTTATATCAAATTGTATAAACTTTTATGCTTATTCCTTCCTTCAAAGTTCCCATTTATTCTCTCTTGTGCAATTATTGGAGGTTCGGGATCCAATCATAGTTTTAATATTCGATTTGCAGCCTACATATTTAATTCATAGATTTAAACACCGTTTCATATGCACCATGAAAAACACCATTTTGTTACAATTTATAATGTGATTTCTATGGGAACTCCTTAGTATCTTCTTTTTCCTGCATCAGAATTTAACTATGAAGACTGTTTCTCAATCTTGGACCGCCTTGAATTATATTATTCTCATTATGGTTGGTTTTCTTCTTATCAAAAGGTGAGTGATGACACAATATCTTTTAAACGTGTATTGGCCACATTTCCTGTTGACTGCCAAGCTGCAGCTCCAAAAGATATTTCGCCTCATTTATGTTTCATTTGCCTTCTGCATTTGGCCAATGAGCACGGTTTAAGCATCCGTGACTGTCCCAGTTTAGACGATCTCAGTATCAATCTCCCCTCATCTCACCAAAACACCCGACTGAGTGGTCCATGGTTCATCATAAGCTAGAATGCCTCACGTTCTGTTTGAATACGTGTAGTAGAGTGGTAGCGTGCTTCTCAACATCCAGTTTCGGGTGCCTTATCAATCTATACAAGGGGAGAAAAAGATGTAAGCCAAATGTAGTTATCTTTTGTTTTCATTGTAACATGATATTTACTGCTTGGTGCTTTTTGTGCATATGGTCTCGAATTATAGTTCCAGAAGCAATGTATTTGATTTGATTGCTTGTGATGTAATATGTGTCCTTTTACTAATCACTAAACAATATGTGTATATAATCGAGTTCTCTGTTTTATTCGAAAAAGTAATATTTGACGATTGAATCTGCTTAACGTTCCATTTTTTCGTTCAATGAATGCGATGAGGTCTTGGTGCCGAGGCAAAGATAAACCAGTTCAAGATTGTCTAGTATCAGAAGCAACTTTCTCTTGTTTGTCTTGAAATCTAGAAAGAGAGAAAAGGCAACCTGTTTTTCTTTTATTTGGATAAGTGACAATCTAACAAGGACAACCAAACCTTTGATTCGAACATGAAAAAGAGATGATTTCTTCAATGTAAATCAATGACTTTGAAACTACAAAAGATTCAATTGACAAGTAGATTATATACGCTTTTAATTTTATCTTAATAACCTTACTTTTAACACGGGTTAAATACATATAGATTCCAATCATTTTAAAATTTATTAAAAATCCTTCAAAATATCTTAAAATTTGTACAACATTTACCTGTTACGAGGGTTTCGATTTCTGTGAAGAAACCTAAATGGGATATTGATAGAGGTTCCTTGTGTTGTAAGAAAGCATGAAAAGAATTATCATGAGCTAAATGTCACGCTCATTAAAGGAGGATATGCAAGGAGAGTATCTAAGCAAGTGGGTGCGGAAGGATCATGGAAGCAATAGAAAACCTCATTGTCATTGGCATCACTTCATAGCAATTTGAAAAAACAATCCTGAATTGAGTATCACTTCAAACCAATTTGGGCATAAGCAGACAGAAACAATCCTAAATGTGGTTAAAGTTCACCAAAAGTAAAATTGGGATTAGTTGGCATTTTCTTGGATCATGGATAAGGAATCTCTCTCTCTCTCTCTACATAAATAAGGCTGATCCGTTATGAGGTCCTGCATATTTATTATACGGGATTTTTAATCTGTACTGGTACAAACTAAATACAAAACAATTTATATTTCGGTACAAAATGAATACAAAATGATCATTACAAAAATATGTACAAAATCCTCCACCCGATAATTATATATATAGTTTCTAAATGTATTTCATGATCCGGAGAACATTTTTGCTTTTCCTATTTAGGGGATAAAAGTGAATCCTTTTACCTAGAAAGGAAAGGATATCCTTGTTTAGATAACTTGTTGAAAGAAGATTTGCTTGTGGAGGATTATTAAAGATTATGACACATGTGGGGTTGGTTTGTTAGTAGTAGATAGTAGTAGTAGTACAATATAATTGACTACAACTGTGTTGATTTAATCTATTGTCACGGATAAATGTTGAATATTTCAAGGCAAAAAAGAAAAAGAAAAAAAGTAGAGAGAGCTTTTTTGGGCACAATATGGATAAACTTATCACATGACACAAAGGGTTACTATATTTATTGATGGACACAATTGCTTCTCTCAATCCACTTTTCTTGGGCTCATAAATACATAGATAATAATAATCTTAGAAAATGGAAGAAAACAATTTGAAATTTTTGTTTTGTATGTCCATTTGTATGTATATATGTCTACATGGGCATGAGAGAGAGAGAGAGAGAGAGAGAGAGAGAGAGAGAGAGAGAAAATAGAGACAAGGTTAGATACTTAGATTAATACAGCATAAAATTTTATTTTAAATTTTGGTCGTCTACACACTCTCTATTGTTAGTATTTATATACCAAAAAACTATATGTATTTGTTTTGACATGAAATTTTGTATTTAAGACTTTTAAGAGAGTACTTGTCTGGTATTACTAAAATGGTTATTATATATATATATATATATATATATATATATATATATATATATATATTGATATGCCACAGGGCACTTACGGTGGTACGACTAAACTTTAGAAATTGTTAGATCGAATGAGCGTTTTTTACTATCAAACTATATTGGACGGTGATATATATTATATATTTGAAGTGTTTTTTTTAATAATTATTTTTATAATATATAGTTAAAGCAAGAGGAAAAGAGAAAAACCCAAAAAAAAAAAATTTGGAGTTCTCTTATTATCATATGCCTTTTAAGTTTTAACAAGTAACCATAAACATCTTTTATAATTTGGAAGCGTCAACCCAAGTTCAGATGATTCAATGATAAGTCTCTAACACTCACACCAATGAAATTAAGGGTTCGAATCACGTTCTCTGTTTACTCGGACCTATCAAGATTAAGCACTAGATGAGCGATCTGGATATTTACTTCCATAACCCAAAGACATATACTTCTGCAATATGAGGAGAATACTCCCCACACATGAACGTATATAGGCATAGTGAGACTTGAATTATACACTAACCACTTAAGTTAAAAACAGATGCAATTCCTTTTTAGTATTTTGAAATTCACTATTTTGTAATTAAAAGTACTTCTACTTTATATTTTAGAAGAATCGTTTTAATAAGTGTTCAAAATAAAAAAATTGAACTCTCCAGCTGGGCAACGAAAGTTGAAGTGATGTAAAAGTAAATCTCTTATAGTCACATTAATGAAATTATAGTTTCGAATTATATTATTCTCTTTCAACTTTTAAAATTATAATAATTTTTTTAAAAAAATTGAACGAAAATCTATTCGGCTCATATTTGGGCCCATAAAAGTGCTCAAAAAGTGGGCCGTAAAAAGCCCATGGGGGACCACAAATGCATTTGAGAAACCAAGTGGGGACTATATATGGTGGTTGGAGGGTGCCTCCAGAAATCAAATATTCTCTAATAAGGCCAAAGGCCCTTTTGTTGTGGGACCCATGTGCATCCGATGTTGGACCCACATGTATTTTTCTCTCCCCCAAGTTATCGTATGTTAGCATCTCGGACTCTCAACGGGGGAGAAAATTTTGGATATAAGAGGTGCATCAATTAAAATGTATATTGAATTATTCAAGTATTGATACGTTTCGAAATAATATGAAAGAAGTATTTGTTTGAAAGCTTTTTTTTTTGTTCCTTTCCCTTTAACAACTTTTTTTTCTCACTCTTTTACTAAAATATTTTTTATATTGACTTCATTACGTATCAATATTTAAGTAATCCCGTATACGTAACCCTAGATATACTATGTACACCCAAGATTTCTTTGCAATAGTAGCAAGAGCTACTTTATGTTTGATCAATTGTTGGAAACAGACAAATCAGAGGAAAAGAAAAAAAAAAGTGAATTCGTTTGGGAATATATGCTTTCACCGACCTTATCATCCCTTGTCCAATGACGTTTCTACTTCTCCTCCCATTTGCATGTTCTCTCCTCTCTAAAATGACATGTCAAATTCGGATTAGGATTCTTTCATAACCTAAGTTTTTACGTATCTAAAGACATGTGGATTTAATATTTTATTCTCTTTCTTTTGAAAAAGTTTTTACACATCTAATAACACGTGGCACATAATCAATTTAATGGTTAAGATTTTGTTAAAAAGTTTAGGAAAAACTTAGGTTAGGAGAGAATCCTGATCCGTCAAACTCAAGTGGGTACGCAATTTTAGATTTTTCTATAAAATTACATAGCGACATATGTATTATAGTAGGAGTTTCTTTTCAAACCGTATTTATAGCAGTTAATTTTTTCCTTTACATTTATAATAGGGTTTCGACTTTCGAGTATTATATTTGTCTATAAATTCATAAAATCAAGGAAAATACCCTTGCTCTATATGTGTCATGTTTGTAACAGTTGATTTCACTATATTCCGAAAGATCCATCTAATTTCAAAATATAAATGACTACTTTATAGCCAACATACTGTGTATATCTTAACAAGTATTTATCAATGTCTTAATCTAATCATTTAAGCGTTGTATTTATCATAATTCTATGTCGATACAAAAGATAAAACAAAACAGAAAAAAAAAAGTCATACAAAATGAATTAGATGACCTATTGATACAAATAAACTTTAACCAATAGATTTGATTTGTACTCCTTTTTCTCAATTTTTTATAATAATATCCAGCCGTGCAATTGTTATCGTCGGACCTTCTCGTTGTCAAGAGAGAAACTTGCATGCATCTGACATATCTTGCATCTCCTACTATAATATTGTCATATAATAAATTTTATCATGTAATAAAATTATAACGAAAAATACACCGTACATAATGATACATATAAGTTTTTTTCCAATACCGACTTTTTTTTTATATATGTATGTCGACCTCTCACATCTATATATATCTCCACAAGCCTTTACTTATCTCTACTATCAAAAACTCTTCCAAATCTCTGCTGCTTAATTTCATTCTTCAACAAACTTCTTCTCACTATTTTTTTTTGGATGAAAACCCTGAACTCTAAACCCGAAACCATGAATGACAAGTTCAAGAAGTCTCAAATCCTGATGCTTTCTCTTCTGGCTGCACTTCTCTTCATAACCCCACTTTTATCTTCCTCTTTAAGGCCTACTTATCTCTACTTCATCATCAATCTCCTCATTGTAGCTCTTGGCGCCGAGGCTGGTCTTCTCTCAGTGTTCTCCAAGCCTCCAGAGGAGAAGATAGCATATCCTTCTGCTGTTTCTGTTCCAGCAAAGCCTGTAATGGTGTCGACGCAAGAGGGATCTTCTGAGGCTAGTGATAGTAGTTATAATTATAATAATAAGAAGGTTGTAATAAGTGCTTCTCCAGGCAGTGAAAAGAAGGGTACTACAACTACTAGAGTTATTGAGAAATATGCTTATGAGAAAAGTGCTTCTTGGGTTGTCAAGGTGGTGGACAATAATGATGATAAGGTGAAGAAATGTCCTTCAATGCCAAGTCTGTTCTTCATTGGAAGTGGGGAGATTGAACAAGAAGATGATCAATTTGAATCACCACCACCATCACCACCACCACCGCAAGTAGCAGCAGAAGAAGCAGAAGAAGTGCTTGCTGGGAAAGTGCTTAGTGGGCAAGAGCTGTATACAAAAGCTGAGAACTTCATAGGGAATTTCTACAAGGAGTTGGAGATGCAGAGGGAAGAGTCATGGAATAAAATTCATGGATTCTATCAAAAAGCCTTCTAATATATATATATAATTTAATTATTTGATCTCATCATAGCAACAGCCATGCATGCATATATGCTTGTTTTCTCTTTCTCTTTTTTTTTTTTTTTTACACAAAAGCTGCTTCTATATGTAGAGCAGATGATTTAGTCTAGTTAATGAGACACTTCATAGAATATTTGAAATGGAGGTGTCTTGATGAAACCAGTCGAAATTATTTGCTATATTAATTATTTGTTCTCATATTCTCTTTGAAATATATATACATATATTTATTTGTGTTTTTCTTTTCCTTCTTTTATCAACATAAGAATCATGTTTGAGTTGCGAATTTCGATTTGGAGTATTAGCTGAGCAAGAACAACTTTACTTGGATAATCTCATCAGGGTGGATTTCATGTAACACCCCCCCGACCCGACCCGACTAGATCGACACAGGGAGCGTTACCTGTTTCAAAACTTGACTTGACTCACTGTATAATTGAAAAAAAAATCATTGAAAATCAAATAAATTATTTCTCAAAATCCTTTCTAGTGAGCGCATTCAAAAACTGTTTTAAAAAATTTTTGTCAGAGTTTCCTTTATTTTTCTGATTTTCCAAAAATTCCTGTTTTCCACAAAAAACTCAAACAATATAATTTCAACACTTCAAAATCAAACTTTCAAACGTGTGCGCACTCTGCCGTATAGTGCGACTTTCCAAACATTTTTAAATAAAACATATATAATCAATATTTACAAACTTTAAAAGAAAACATAAACCATAAAACAATTATTTACAAAACCAGTATATCACACTTTTATAAATTTCTGTATATGCATGCGTAGCTGAATATAATATACAAAAATATATAACTATCCAAAGTTTGGTGACTCTGATCCTCAGTTTGGCTATCACCTCTTCAGTCTTTTTCTCCCTCTGTATCCTTGTTACCTACGCGTGATAAAATCAATGCGTTAAACATATCGCTTAGTGGGTGTACACTAAACTCATTTATCAAAATCATAAAATAAATTTCTTAATAAAAATATCACAATACTATCGTATAAAAACATGTCATTATTCAACTCAATCACTGAAATAAATCATATGAAATCAATTTAATAAAAGCAACTAAATTAAATTAATAATTCATACGAAATCAAGTTCTCAATTCTTTTATAATCATTTTATTCCATTCATTCTCAATCTTGGCACTTTGGTATACTCAACATAATTTCAGGACTGGAATATGGGTCTAGTCTCTGTAATATCGGTGTGACGTCCGGGGTTGCCCCGCAACAACAGTCACTAGTATTAGTGTGATTGTCCGGGGTTGCCCCGGTACAACAATCACTGGTATCGGTGTGACGTCCGAGATTGCCCCGCTACAACAGTCACTAGTAATAACGGTGCAGTACTGCTGAAATAACCCAGCTGGTATACCAACCTCCTATATCCGTTTTCTATGTTCAAGTATCCTAGGGCCGTTTCACAATTCATAATTTTCCAGCTTTCATATCATTTTATTTCATGTACTTCAAAATCAACAAACTTTATTTCACAATTTTAGATCAAATTCACTATCAAGCAATATTCATAAAACAAGTTTGAAAGTATACGATTTCACAGAGATTCAGTGATACTAATATAAATTACATAATTATTTCGAACAATTTTGAACAATATTCTTAAAGGAAGTATAATTATATAAAATCCGTAAATAAATCTTCAAACTCGTCTAATCAGAATATGGAAATTCAAATCAAAACATATAACGAAAATCGTAACTATTTCAGAAATCAGTGTACACCAACATGGATACCCTTTTTACAACAGTTTCTCTTCTGGGTTTCCTTTTTTTTTTTCCTTCTCTTTTCCCCTTTTCTCTTTCTTTCTTCCTCCCTCCTCTTTTCTTTCTCTTTCTTCTTCTTCTTCTCTTCTTCTTCTTCTTCCATTCTTCTTCCTTCTTCTTCTTCCTTTCTTCTTCCTTTCTCTCTCTTCCTCTTTCTCCTCTTCTTCTTTCTTTCTCTTTCTCTTTCTTTTTTTTTTCTTTCTTTCTCTCCTCTCGTTCTCTCTCTATTTTTCTAGTTTGCTTCCTTGTGAAGCTTCCACTGCCTCTTATTTTTTTTTTATAAAATCTGGCCATCGCGACCGCTCCTCGCGACCTGTGGTCGCGTTACTCACTGGAGTGATTTCACCGCTTTCATCGCGATCAACCATCGCGGTGTCTGGTCGCGATGTTGGTCGCGTTGCTCACTGCCCAAAATCAACATTTTCACCGCAAGCTGCTCATCACGATCCCTGGTCGCAGTGCTCACTGCCAACGTTTTCCGTTTCTTTCATGTATTCTTTCTGGACCGCTCCACCTGTTCCACCTGGAAACCTACATTTAATTACATTTTTCACCCCTCAAATTATAAATATCATATTCATATACTCAAAATTAATTCATCCATACTTTTCATATTTATTTGAAATTAGGGATGTTACATTTCAGAGATCATTGGATTGGATTATTGCATTTAATTGCGTAAATCACTACAAAAAAAATATATATTTTACAACAGAAAAAATATACTGTAATCCGCGATAAAAGATCACTGCAATGATAAAATGTTTTACTATGGGTGATAACTGTTACAAAAACATTTCTGCCGCTAAGCATTCGCGGCTAAAAATTTAAAATTTTTAATATTTATTACGGATTAGCATCCGTAACAAAAAAGGTTACGGTAAAACTATCATCGATCAATCCTCTAAGCTCCCGTTAAGAGGAGAATCTATCTATTTAAATTTTGTTTTTTTCCTAAACGAATCAGGACCAGTCACTCAAGATTGTTAAGATATTCACATTCATCATCATCTCTAACACTTGCAAGTGCAACTAACAATTTTCACTTTTAATTGGAAGACAAGACAACAAACAAACTTGGTCTATATTTCCCACCTAATTTGCTAATTATAACAGACCATATATTCAAGAGCATGATGATGCATTACCATATAATAGAAGAGAATTAGAGAGATACAATGAATTTCCTGTTCCATCTCACAAGCTATATGTATATATATGTCTATTTATTTAGCAATTTATAGGTGGAATCTTTTTTTAAATTTCCATAGTAGATTTAGAAACCATTATTTAGAGTAAATAACACACAGGCTTTCTGAGATTTGCTCTTCTATGAGCGAAATAACTTTTGGGTATATTGATAAAGACTTTCTCTGCTGTTAGTCAAATTCCATTCAATTTAACTTTTAATAAGGTTTGACTGGAAAAAAGATCAAAATATCTCCAAAATATATATAACATTACTAAAATTCATTACATAAAAAATAGTTGAGACGGACGGTGGAGATCTTAACTATTATGTCTATTTTCTTTTTTTATTTAATAAATTTTAATAATTTTATATATTATTTTGGGGTATTTTGATTTTTTTCACAGTCAAACTTGCCCAACTATTAAATTGGATGGAATCTAACTAACGTCAACAGATTTCTTTACCAATAAACTCAAAAATTATTTTCGTTTATAAATGAGCAAACCTCTAAAGATCTGTTTACTATTTACCCATATTTTTACTACTCTATATATAGTTCCTTTCTTTACTTAGAGGCAGGATCGGGAGCCCCTATATATATATATATATAGGGGCAGGATTGGGAGCCCCTATATTTTACATAAATTCCTACACACATTCTTGACCCTTAGATTAAGTGTTATGAATGGTTAAAGATCAATTAATACCTTATGGGACCTAAGTTGTTATACACCTTACTGCATATATTTTCTTTCTCTTCTTTAATGAAATGAATTTAATTTTATTAAGTTATCTTATCTTCATTTTTATTTATTTATTATTACAAATTTGTTATATTTATTTATTATTTTAATCCATAACAACTTGTTCATATATACATAAAAAAAATTATTGTTAGGATAAGATTTTTCTTAATTTTTTTTTATGCAACATTGACTCACTATTATTTTCTTGAAGTGTGTCTACTACCTATATGAAATTAATTTGAACAGTCTAATTAGCAATCTGTTAGTTTACCATAGAAGTTTTAAAGTCGATTTAATATAACAAGAAATAAACATAAAATAAAAAACATGTAGGAAAAATTAATTAAACAAATAAAAATAAAGATTTAAAATGAATCAAAATTGCTTTAAAAAAATTGAATAATAAGTACTAAAAATTTACCGGATTGAGTGATAAATCCTCCAAATGTTGTGACATTTTGGATTAAAAGTTTAGCAGTGTGGCTGATGAAAATGAGAAAGCTCTATTTTTAAGAAGCTCTATGTTTAAGATTAAAAATGATGCTTTTGGATTTTACTGGTTTTACATAGTTTGAAAGATGAAGAGTTTTGGTTTTTTGCTGGGAATGTACGGTGAGTAGAAAAATATGAAAGATAAAGGGCAATGTTTGAAGATATGAGAGAGAAAAAAATTAATCAGTAGTAATTATTTTATTAATAATGAGAGAGAAAAGAGATTGCATTAAAGAGGAGAGAGATGACAAAGCATAAGTTTTTAAGGTGTATAAATGTGATTGTAGTTGAGGATATGAGTGCATCTCAACTATTAAACTCCTCTTAATCTAAAAGTTAAGAATATATGTAAGAATTTGTGTAAAATACAGGGGTTGTCGATCCTGTTCCATATATATATTAATATATATATATAATTGATGGTAATTGGGAGATATTTATATGTATCTGTTATATATTATATTTACACACACCAACTCAGGAGTCAGGATTGACCCAGCTGGAAAGTTTCTGTAAACCACTCAATATTCCATGAAAAAAGTCCTTCAAGGAATCATTATCATGGTTTCAACATCAGTTGTTGAAGTATATTTTTCTTTCTTTCTCAAAGTTATTGATAACAACCCTACAGTACATCCTTGTCTACTAAGTAATCCTCCTCCACATATATATATAGTTAGTTAGTTAGTTAGTTATTGTAAATTTAGCATGTTGTTCTACGTAGAACCACATATACAAAATTAAACATATACCATCTATTAGATATATCTAACTATTGAGTGTTGCAGATCACGAATTTATATATAAATTAAGATTGTACTAATATAGTGAGAATTTTCTCACTCAAAAGCAGATATATTCCCACCAGCTCTCTTTACTTGGAATCATTAAAAAAAAAAAATTATTACGAAAAAAATATATTATAATTTACAGCAAAATATGTTATAAATATTACTGTGATAAAAAGTTTTACTGCAGAATATTTACTGTAAAAAGTTTAAAATTTACAGTAAAAAATTTAAATTTTTTTAATATTTATTACGGATTAGTATCCGCAGTTAAAAAATCACAACAAATATTAATATTATTTTATAGTACTGTTTCATGTTGCATCATATATGTTATCTTTTGGATTTGATATTTTTTTGAATGTATTTTGTTTTTTCTTTTTCTTTTTGCTGTAAAGGTGATTCCCTTTTTCCCATTTCCCATTTCCCATTTGTTATTTGTGTATGTGGTGGTAATTTGATTTGATAGACAAATTCTTTTTTTTAATTCCAAATGGACATTGTGGGGTGTGGGGTGTGGAGGGTCCATGCATCATGACATTGGAGGATATATAAAATAAAATTCTTATCTTACTTTTTTCTATGTTCCCACATATAATTCTCAGTATATTTTCATACGGAGACAGCCGACGTCAATTTTCATGCCCTACCCTTGAGAATAGATTCATAGTTTTGCTCTAAAGGTCTTAAACATGTGATTTATTACATTGTTTAAAAAAAAAAATGTGATTTATTACATTAATACTTCGATAAGATGAGATTAATATAGTAATATATCTTTTACGTTCACACATTATAGTTGTGGGTTCGAGTCAGATCCCTATCTCTCAATTTGTAAAAGGGCAAAGTACAATAGAGTATCATGATGTTTGATCATATTACAATGAAATCGTAAATTTAGCCTTAATTAAACATTAGTATCCTACTATTACTTGATTCAATCAAAAACAAAGGTTTGACCAAAAATTTTACATGAAATGATAAAAATACCCCTGATTAAAAAATAAAAAATAATATTAATTATTAAAATTAAAAAAATTTTAAAAAAATTTAAATAAATCTATCTATTTAAAAAAATTAAAAATTTTAATTTTAATAATAATAATAATAATTTTTTTAATCATAAGTATTTTTATCATTTTAGATAAAATTTTTGGTCAAACCGTTATTTTTAATTGAGTCAACTAACGGTAGGATATTAATATATAATTACAGATAAACTCATGATTTTATTGCAATAGGACAAAACGTTAAGGTTTTTATTATAATTCGCCCTTTATATGATGTAATAATTGAAAAATAAAAATTTCAATGATTTATTCTTTTCTCACAGATAACTCGGTTATGAATTCCATTGTTTCATGATGATGTATTGATTACCATGTCAACTCAAGCCAACGTAATATGTACTAGGATTAGCTATTTGATTGTGATATATATATATATATATATATATATATATATATATATTTATATTGCATTATATTTTTTCAACGTAGTATTTATTTTATCTTTCTATTAGCTTTATACGTAAATTCTCTAATTCTTATAAGGGGTCAATTAATTTCGGTAGATCACTCTCATTATTTTTTTTATTATTTATTTTTTAGTTACTGTTTGATAATGATCAACCAGACCGCATATGAACTAGTTAAAGACTCTAATACTTATTAAATTTTTATATTTATGATATTTTATATGCATGAAAAATAGTATATATATATTTGGTGGATAGCCTTAATTTAACGGACATTATCACACCTCAACTTTTTAAATCTATCGCGCCAAGTTGACTTGACAATCGAGTCAACTGCAACTCGATAATATATAGTCATGGACGAGCCAAGACAATGATAATTTTATGCCGCCTTGAGCCAACATGCATGTAAAGCTCCTTGTTTAGGGCCCAAGACAGCTATATTTTGGGCCACTAGCCCATTTTGTTTTTGTCTGATAGTTTTCATGGACCAGTAATCCTCCATTGATGATATCTTGGCTGCTGGTTGAAGAAGACTATATTCTGAGAAAGCAAAATTTATCTAACTACCAATCTTATTAAAAAAAAAAAAAATGGACACCAAAAAAGGTTGTGTTTAGACTTCTTTTGTCTTTGATGACAACCACTATATAATAATTTAAAATAGTAAATTAATTATCTATGAACTCAAGGCCCAGAGAATGAAAATATACTAAAATGTCTCTCTACAGCCTATAATTAGCTACAAAGAAGAAGTAAAATAAGTCTGCTTATTATTAATTTGATTGTTTATTCAAGCAAGTGAAATGACAGAAAATTAATGATTATTCAGCATATTACAGCTAACCTCTCTCTAACTAATGAATATAGAAGTTTTTAACAATTAATTTAAACAAATGTGTACTGACAGAAAGTTAAACAAATTGCAAAAATAAAAAAGAAAAAGAAAACAGATAGATCATAGATGTGAAATTTTGAAAAAAGGATTTGGACATCTCAACTGATGAAGAAGATTCTTTGTTTGATTAATATCATGTTTCTTTTCTCTTCACCTAACAGAAGTTTGAACTGGTTTTGTTTCTGCAGAATCAGTTATGGTGGTAAAGGAGCAACAAAGGCTGGTGATTGGTGCAACTTCATTAGCTTTCTTGCTTCTTCTTGCTTCACTTTCTGCTGTATTTTTTGATGTGAACCCATTTGAATCATGTAATCATCATATATATATATACTTTTCTTTGCATAATTTTATCATGAACAAGATTGGTTTTTTGTTTGTTTTGGTTTTGGCTAACTAGATTGATTTAATTATATGAAAAGGGAATCACAAGTTATCAAATTGGAGAGGTAATGGTCAACTCATCAGCAGCAGCAGCAGCAAGAAGACTAATACTACAAGCATAGAAGAAGTGAATGATCCTATAGAGTTTCTGTTGAGGAGACTTGTGAGAGGTTTTTTTTTTCCCATCTCTACTTGTTTTTCAAGTGCAATGTATTTGCTTTTTTGTTTCCAATATTTTGTAAAACCAAACAATGTTTTCATTCTTCAATGACGTGCATATTGTTTGGAAAATGGCATTTTGTATGGGTATAAGACCAATATCATAAAAATGATGGGTCAAGGTGGATTCGTGTTCTTCTCTTTGGGGAGATCGAATTGGTATATTCATATAATCAAAATGATTTTCGGGTGATGAGAAATTGTTAGTTGTTATTCAAAGTACATCTAAGGAATCGAAAAATGTAACAAAAATAAGCTTGTCCCACTTTGAAGAATATCAAGAATATATAAGCTTATATATGCTTGACCATAGTATAATTGTCAAGTAATAGTTGTATAGAGGCTCTCTAATGCGCAAGGATGCAGACCTTTGGATCGAAGACTTGTGTGCGAGCGCATCCTGTGAAAACGGGCCTCTGCTTCATATTGCAATTTTTTCTGTTCTTCTCATTCTGCTTTTAATTTAGTGTTGTTCTGTTCAATTTCTTATAATTTTTCAGTGTCATTATTATGTACTGTGTTACTAACGCACATATATATACAGGTGAAGACAGGATCCAGCTTGACAACACAGGGTTCTCTTGTCACTCTGATCTTCACTCTGATGTATGTGTCGTGAACAAACCGGTCAAGATAGATAAAAATGCATCAACAGTTTACATTTCCTCTTCTCAATCCCAAGTTGAAAGATTGATCAAGCCCTATGCACTTCAAGATGATCAGAGTGCCATGAAATGGGTTTCGCCTGTACGGATACTCAAGGAAGACTCTAAGAACTCATCATCATCAATGGCTTGTCAATGTGATTTTACTCATGACGTCCCAGCTGTGGTTTTCTCCTCTGGTGGCTTCACTGGAAACCATTTCCATGAAATTGATGAGATTATCATCCCTTTGTTCATCACTACTCGCCATTTTCGCTCGCGTCTGAAGTTTGTCATCACTGATTTTAAGCCCTGGTGGGTGAGTAAGTACAGCAAAATCCTGAAAAGTTTGTCGCGTTATGAGGTGATAAATCCAGCAGTGAATGGTAGTGTTCACTGCTTTCCTGCGACTGTTGTGGGGCTGAAGTACCATGAATATTTGGGGTTCAACATGACTGATATTCCAGGAGGGTACTCTATGTTTGACTTCAGGCATTTCCTCAGACAATCATATGGTCTGAAAATCAAGAATGTTATCAAAATCAGGAGAGAAAAACCTGTTCTGATGCTCTTGTCCAGGGAGAATTCAAGGGTGTTTCTAAACGAAAACGAAATGGTGGCTTTAATGGAGGAATTGGGATTTGAAGTTGTTGTGATAAGGCCTAAAAGGATGTCGAATTTGGACAACTTCGCGGAGGTGGTGAACACATGCAGCGTTATGGTTGGAGCTCATGGTGCTGGCATAACAAACGAGGTGTTCTTGCCTGATGGGGCAGTGGTGGTGCAGGTGGTGCCACTGGCGCTGGAGTGGCCTTCAACTTACTACTTTGGTGCACCAGCAAGTGAGATGCGGTTGCATTACTTGGAGTACAAGATTGAACCACAGGAGAGCTCTCTTTTGGAGACTTATGGTAAGAATCACTCTGTCATTACAAATCCTGAATCTGTGCTCTCAAAGGGATTCCAGGCTTTCAAAGATGTGTATCTTGATGGGCAGAATTTGAAGATCAATGTGGGGAGGTTTAGGGAGACACTTGTTCAAGCAAAGAAACTTATCGGTTGATGATCATCAAGTCCTTTGAATTTGAGGAGTGCTTTGCAAGTTAGTTTGTGGAGATGATTTGTGAATACTTTAGTAGAATAAGAAAAATGCATACAGAGATTTGTTTAACACATTTTCAACAATAAAGATAGTGTGCTATTACGATTAGACAGAGCAATGAGAATTGTGTCTCACAGAGTTATTATAAGTACAGCATTCATATACCAACTTGGAGTAATATAGCATGTAGTTTTATATATGATGATATATATATATATGACGTTTTATATTTCGTATTCAGTTAGTTAAACTTGATTGGCGCAATTTCAATGATAAAATTACGGTACTATGAGAAACCCCACCAAATTAGTGTAAGCCACCAAATTACAAATCGCTACTAATAAGAGGGGACCCTAACTAGTTTAAATCCGCTCTGAGATTCTTTAAGGTGAAAGATGTGTTTTGAACATGTAAAGCGCAAAGAAAAATATGTGAAGTACGGTATAGATGTCCAAAGGGGACAATATATATACACTACACTTCTATGGGATCGGACACCACTATATTACAATCTCGCAAATGACAGTATATATGTTCAAAGTGGACAATATACTTGTATGAAATTGGATGACAATAATACAAATCCATGAAAGAGGGTATGTTCCAAACGGATAATATCTACACTTAGTACGTAAATTGGACGACAATATTCCACTCATTGACATGCATATTGCAGAATTTGTGCGGTTAAAAGCTGTAGAGACCAGGTTCACCGAATTTGGATAGCAATATATATATATATATATATATATATATATATATATATATATATATATATATAGGAGTATATATACATAGCTGTTGCAAATGCCAGATCTTCAAGCAATTCCAAGTTGTCCACATTAATTATTGAGTATGCTAGTGAAGCTGCACAGGTCAGCTGTAGTTCACAGCAAAGAGAATCTGGTGAGGGCTTATGTCAAACATTTAGTGTACAACAAGAAGACCATAACAGACTACCTAACTCAGTAACTCAGAAACCCAAAGAAGACCTCATCATCAGTAACCATAATCATCACAGTGATGATCATGGTTAGGGTCTAGTCAGCAAAGGGGTTGTTAGGGTAGTTAGATCAGGCGGGAAAGTTTGTTATTCTCTAACAAACTTTCCAGCTCATCATCAGCTAAGTTGATATGTATATAAATCAAAACTGTGTAATCTATTCATTATTCAGAAAATAAAAGAAGAGATTTCAGAGAATGAAAAATACAAGAGAGAATATTTTACTTACCTGTTTGGTTGCTGAGAAAATATTCTCATTTTACTCTTAATTTCTTCACCTTCGTGCTTAGCTTCTTCACTGTCTGAATCAGATCTCTGGAACCCTAGCTTTCGGTTTTGAGAGAAAGCTTTCTCAAGTCTTCGAGTGATATTGATCAAAAGAAGAAAGAGAAGAAAATATCAGATGTGTTAATCAAGAAAGAGAGTGAGTGCGGGTTATCAGGAAAGAGAAAAACAAATCATAGTTAAAGTTAAAATGGTGTAGTTTTAAATAGAGTCAAGATAAACTCGGCAATTGAGTCAGGTGGACTCGTCAAATCAAAGTTGTCTGCACGAGACTGGTTGACTCGCCGAGAAGAGTTTTCTGGTCAAGGCTGGTGGACTCGTCGAGTCAGGCGAGCTTGTTAACACGTTGAGTCAAGATGTCCTGACAAGACTTTTTAACTAATCAAGTCGGGTCTCGACGATGAGTCATGAGAGTTGTCAATTTGATGAGATAGTTCTCAACTAGACATGGTGACTTGACTTTATGTCTCGTCGAGACAAAGATGAGTCTCAATGAGAATGCTGATTCATCGAGACACTTGCGTCTTGTCAAGACAAAATAGTCTCATCGAGCAGAATATGTCTCGACGAGACAAGGTAGTCTCATGGATACACGGTAGTCAAAACAAGAGAGTCTTGTCGAGACTCATATATTTCATCAAGACTGTGCAGTCTATTTTTGTCTTGATGAAACAGGACCAGCTCGTCGAGACAAGTACAAACAAACGTACTTGTCTCGAAGAGACAAAACCTATATCATTAAGATAAGTACAGACAACTGTACTTGTCTCGACGAGACGTGACTCTACTCTGTCTCATCCAGTTATGCGTCTCGTCGAGATTGATGATAGGATGACTGTCGAGACAAAACTTATGACTTTCCCCCTAATATTTTTTGGTATTAAAATAATAAATAAAATGCTTTTGGAACAAATATTTGAAGTGAGTTAAAACTATTTTTAAGTTAATATATAATTTGCATATTCACCCATATCTTAAGTTATTAGTGTATCTTTCTCCCACTTCAGTGGTGAGGGTTCAATTCCCACCATACACATTTACCAACATGTGTGGATAGTTTTCTCCCCTTATTGTGGGAGTAGATATCTCCAGTTATGAGGGTAGATATTCGGATCGTGCCTTTAGTAATTGATCTCGACAAGTCCTGTTGTTGCATATTACAAAAAACAAAAATTATGCTGCTGCAAAGTACAATAAAAAAATATCAAACTTGGGTTGAATCACGGACTAGGTTTCTTTCTTGGGTTGAATCACGGACTAGGTCGCTGTCTTTAAGACGTTTCGCCGCTCTATCCAAATTTTGTATAAATAGTATACAGTCCCGTCGTTCCCAGGATAAAACCGTCCAGAATTACCTCTGTCATGAAATTCTATGTACTAAAAAAAATCGGAATACTAACATTCCAAATAATGCTCGGAATCGGAAACACAACAAAAATATATAGAACATAATTTATTTATTTTTCCTTTTGTAGCCTGAATCCGGATATAAAAAATTTGAACTGAAATACTAAATGCACTCTGTTATTTGCAATAGAATTCGGAAGAGAAATTGGTTTGCTTTAACTGGGAACCGGAGCCAGAGCCAGAGTTAAATGCTGCTTGATTTGGAAATAAAAAAAATGCCATAGCTGTTTGCTTTGGTAAAAGAACCAGAAAGTGAAATGCTTTCGCAAAGAAAACTTTTGTGTCTCTGTGTTTTCATTTGTTGCACTGGGTCCGCATATATATATATATATATATATCACAAAAAATCATGACGTTGGAAGCAATAAAGTCAAATAAAACGTGTGCATGGTGGAAGAATTTAAAGAGAAAAATTAGGCAAGAGCTTGATTTTAAATAACATATTTTTATTATTTAAAAATTTATATTATATTTAATAGATCTAGATAATTATTAATCTTATAATTATATTCTTTTTTTAAAAATTAATATATAATTTAAAAATATTGGATGAATACCTTATCAAAGCACCATCTCATATTTTTATTTTCAGAGATCATAATATCTAATATTTCAAAGTTGTTTGCTTGTTCTTTTTCTTTTGAGCTAATCAAGTTTATTCATATTTTATAAAATTCGAACCGGACCCAATTAATAATTACTAATGAAAACACATCAAAATTTTATTATTATTTTTAATTAAAAAAAACCCATGGCTTTAATAAATTGCATTGGATTGCTTTGTGTATCTAACAAATGAGGCTTTCCCTTCTTCTTTTTCTTTTGTTTTTAGGGGATTCCGTTGGCGGGTTGGTAATAGTTTATCAATTCATATATTTTTAGACCTACGGTTTTCTCATCCCGTTTCTAGTTGCTTCAATTTTTATTTTAAAGGGTATAGATTATAAGATTAACAATTATCGGGACCTGTCGAGATTAATCACTAAACATGCAGTCCATATATCTACTCCAATAACGAAGAGGGGAAAAAACTACCCACACATGCTGGTAAATACGCATAGTGAGAATTGAACCCTCACCATTGAGGTGTGAGGGATGTACACTAACTACTTGAACTATGAAATGATGTATTTTAATTGCTCCTATTGATGTTCTTTTTTTTTCCCCGCTTAGAAGTAAGTTTGACTATTTATAATAGTTTTTAGAGATATTATTAAAAACCTCCCTGTAGTTTGAAGTATTCGTCAAAATTCCCCCTCTAATTTCATTAATAGCTAAAATCTCCCCTGTAGTTTAGTGTATTTGTTAAAATCCCCCCTGCCGTCAGTTTTAATTACTTAAATACCATTGACCGTTAACTTTTCAATTAGTAATATTATTAAAATATCTCTCTAATTTGATGCATTAGTCAAAAGCTCCTTATAGTTTCATTTATGATCGAAATCCCCCCATAATTTTATTGTATAGTCAATTTTAATTACAAAAATACTTTTAACCAATAATTTTATGTTAAAAATTTTAGCGCACTAAAGATATAAAGGTAAATATATATATATTAAATTAAAATATTTTAATTTATAATATTAATAAATCTCTACAGTTCATTATATGATGACATAAGAGATCAAATATAAAATTTAACAAAAATTAAAAAAATTTAAAAAGTTGGATCTTCGTCGTCCATAACATAAATGTTTATTTAAAAAAAATTACAAAATTTTTTTTTAAAAAAATTAAAAATAAAAAAGTGGATCTCCACCGTCCATTTCTATATTATGATTGATATTAGAGATTGTAACATCCCGGATTTCGGGTGATGAATTTTTGCTACATATGAAATATGTGAAAAATAAATTTTTACTATTTGAGGGGGTGTAAATATAATTAAATGATTTTCAGCGGACCGGATTGAATAGTGAAAAATGAAAAATTGGAAAACTGGACCAGAGAGCATCGCGACCTGGTCACCGCGACCACAGGTCGCGACAGCTCGCCCGCGGTGAAAAACGCAAAAATCTGGCAGTGAGTACCGCGACCAGTCACCGCGACCACAGGTCGCGATGGTTTGCTCGCGATGAAAATGGCAAAAACCTGGCAGTGAGCAACGCGACCAGCCACCGCGACCACAGGTCGCGACGAAGGCGGTGCGCGCACTCCAGTGAGTGTCGCGACCACAGGTCGCGACGGCGGTCGCGATGGCGAAAAAAATATAAAAAAAAAGAGAAGCTTCTCGCAGAAGCTAGAGAAAACAGAAACAGAAAAGAGAAGAGAGAGTGACCGAGAAAAAGGAAGAAGAAGAAAAAGAGAGAAAAGGAGAGAAAAGAGAGAAGAAAAAGAAGAAGAGAGAAGAAGAAGAAAGAAAAGAAAAGAAAAAGAGGAAGAAGAGGAAGAAGGAGAAAGGAAAGGGAAGGGAAAACGAAATCGTGGAACCGCGATTCTCAAACGAAAACTCGGATTTCCAAGTAGGTGTACTCTTGTTTTCGAAATCGTTTCGAGAATACTTTTTCGTTTTAGTTTTCGATTTCGTTTCTCGTTTTCGTTTCGTTTTCGATTTCGTTAAAAGTTTTCGATTCCGAATATTCGTATGAAAAATGTTTATATTATAGGTAAAATCGATGATTTGTGGATCTATGGTTGATTATTGTTGATTTCGATATTTATAAGATTATTGTTGATGCGTTTGAATATTTATATGATTATTGTTGATTTCGTTACATGTTGTTGATTTCAGAAAGATTCGGAAAGATTTTATATTATATCGTATTTGTTTGTGAAAATCGTTTATCGAAACGGCCCTAGGATACGTAGACATAGAAGTGGATATAGGAGGTTGGTATACCAGCTGGGTTTTATTGAGCAGTACTGCGCCGATATTGATTGATTGATATTGATGATATTGATGTACCTCCTCTTGGATTCGTCCAGAGGCTGGGAGATACGTACCTCCTCGGGATTCGTCCCGGGGGTTGGGAGTTAATGTACCTTCCCAAGGATTCGTTCCTGGGATAGGGAGCTATGTACCTCTCTAGGTTTCGTACCCACGGTCCTAGAGTTGGGAGACACGTACCTCCTCAGAATTCGTTCTGGGGGTTGGGAGCTTGACCCATATTCCAGTCCGTATATGTTTAGTATTCTAGTGGGCCAAAATTGATAGAATTGAAAGTGAATCGAATGATTTTATTGATCGAATTCTTATGTTGATTTTATTATTGTACTTCGAGAAATTGAAATTGTTTAATGATTTAACTTTGGAAATTCAATGGTTTTGAAATCGATTAGTGATGAAAATATTTATCTTGTGGTTTATTTCTCTTTAAAGACTAATTATATTGTAGTTTATTTAATTGAGTTTTTAGTACACCCACTAAGCTTTATGCTTAGCGCGTTAGTTTGTTTCTAACGCGTAGGTACCAGGAATCCAGAGGAGGCTAGAGATTGAAGGAGGAGCAAGTTGCAGACCGAGTCACAGGATTGTACAGTTGGGTAGCTATACTTTTGTTATGTGTATATATTCTGAAAGCATGCATATACAGGGGGATTGTAAATAAGTTTTGTAATATGTTTTTAATTAATTACATTATGCTTTTTGAATGTCTGTATATATATATATATATATATATAAAGTTTGAACCGTTTTATTTTATAAATTGTGATTAATAAGTCGCACTAAACGGCAGAGTGCGCAGTTGTTTGAAATTGATATTGAAGTGTTTGTGAAAATGTAATGTGAATTGAATCGTGTTAAAACAGGTTTTGGAAAGTCCGGAAAACAAACGGCACTCTGCCGAATTTTCGTAAAAAGTTTAAAATGTTTTATGGGCTCACAACGATTTTAAAATGAAAAATGAAGTTTTGAAAAGATGTGAAAGTCCGAGTAGCGCGCCCCGGATCGGTCCGGGCCGGGTCGGGGGGTGCTACAGAGATCAAATTTAAAATATTAAAAATTAAAAAAAATTGGATCTCCACCATGCATAGATGGACTGTGAAGATTATAAATACAATTTTTTTCAAAAAAAAATTACCAAAATTTTTTTAAAAAATTAAAAATAAAAATATTGATCTCCACCGTCCATCTTCATATTATGATGGACATTAGAGATCAAATATAAAATATTAAAAAATTAAAAAATTAAAAAGTTTGATCTCTATGGACAGTGGAGAAATTTTTATTAAAAAATTATAAAAAAAAATTTAAAAATAAAAAATAAAAAAATGGATCTCCACTGTCCATCTCCATATTATGATGGACATTACAGATTAAATTTAAAATATTAAAAAAAATTAAAAATTTAAAAAATTTAAAAATTTAAAAAAGTTGGGTCTCCACCGTCCATAGACGGATGGTGGATATCATAAACACAAATTTTTTTTAAAAAAAGGATAGATAGTAGAGATCATAAACATACAATATTTTTTAAAAAAAATAAAAAAATGGACATCCACCATCAATCTCCATAGATTTTAAAATTTTAAATTTTTAATATTTTATATTTGATCTCTAATATTATTATATGATGGATCATAGGGATTCATTAATAGTATACATTAAAATATTTTAATTTAATCTATATAGATATTTACCTTTATATTATTGGTGTCCTAAAATTTTTAACATAAAGTTAATGGTTGAATATATTTTGGTAATTAAAATTGACGGTAAGGTGAAAATTGACTATAAAATGAAATTATGAGGGGGGATTTTGATCCTAAATGAAACTATAGGGAGATTTTGACTAATACATCAAATTAGAGGAATATTTTAATAATATCACTAATGGAAAAGTTAACGGTCAATGATATTTTAGTAATTAAAACTGACAGTTGGGGGAATTTTAACTAATATACTAAACTACAGGGGGAATTTTAGTTATTAATGAAACTAGATGGGAGATTTTGATGAATACTTCAAACTACAGGGAATTTTAATAATATTCCTAATTTTTATTATTTTCCAATTTTTCACATCTCCTCCATTATTTAATTTTTTTTCAAATTTTTTTTTAAAAAATAAATCTTCTCATTTTCCATCAATTTTTAGATTGAAAACACATACACACTCTCTCAAAGAGTGCCGATTGTAACGGTGGTTTCAAGTCAAGACTGTTCAAATAATATTTAATTTCTTTGAATACATATGGGAAACCCCAAGATTAATCAAATTAATAAAAAAACAATTTGAACAGAAATGGACAAAAAGATATGAATTTAGATTCTTTAACAAGCAATGCATAATAATAAATTAATAATACTTGGACCCCAAAAAGCATTAATTAATTAAGTCTTGATATAATCGCATGGTCAAACAAAATAAAATATTTATTAAAAAAATGACTTCATAGCCAATAAGATTGAAAGAATAATATTATATTAATTAACCAACATGCTTGTTAAGTGATTAATTTAATAAACCGAGAAAAATGAGTTCTGTTTTTAAATTGTTGAATTACGTACCCAGAAGACTTTCATGCAAATTAATATAGCTACGTTTCAAATATGGTCATGAACGATCTAGTTCTCACACACACACACATACATATATATATATATATATATTGTATTTATCGTAATTTCTTTTATTGTTGATATTAATTGAAGGAAATATAATTTTTCATAGTAAATTTTAGGAAAAGCTTTTTATCACTATAGTATTTACAACACATTTTTACCGTTAATTTACTTTATGATAAAATGTCACTTTTTTTTTTATAGGGTCACAATTTAATTATCTCATCCATTACATGACCCCTCACTCGATTGTTGAACTTGTGTGCAACAAATTTTTGGAAGAAATTAAAATCAAGGTTGAACCATTAAACTATCAATACATAATCTCAATAATGGTTCATGGCAAGAAATTTTTATATGTTTGTATATGGATTTGGAAGTTATTATGTCAAGATCGTGTCGTTGGACAGCAAGAGAAGGAGGATCAGTTGCGTTTGATTCACAATCGACTAGAAACTGATGGTTTTTTTTTTTAAAAAAAAAATTTGGGGAAGGTAGATTTGCACTCGAAACTTCAATTTCGTTGAGAGATATAGTAACTGATACGCTCAAACACGTGGGAATAAATCCCAAGTATATAATGTGTTGAAGTAATAATATTTCCGTGAGTACGGAGTCGAATCCACAAGGAAGTGGTGGAACTAATTCTATAAATTAAATATTACCTAATGCAATAAAATAAATCAAGTGATGTTTGAGATTTTGATTAAACTAAAATTAACAACTAAAACAATTAAATAAGCGAGACAAATTCAAATGGAAGGAAAGCTAGGTAGTCACACGGTCCCAATCCCGGATAAGGAAACATTGACTATTATGAAGCACGTTATTAACATGATAAGACTTCTTCAACTAAAGTCACACCACATTGTATTGCTCCCGCAATGGTATGTAAATTCAATCAAATACACCTATTGGTCCTAGAGTGCATTTAATTGAAAACCGTCGTTAATCTAATACAAAGGTTAATTAAGTAATTTCTTATCGAAACTAACTTAGTATTGATTCTTGAGTCAATTAAGCCCTACTGCAATTTCAATGATTTCTCATATAATATTACAATAAATATCAAATCGGTTCTCATCAAAAAGCATGCAATCTACTTTCGCAATCGCAAAACACAAGAATTGAACACAAAGTAATAATATAAAATATGCTCAAAAATCAATATCATGAAATAACACATAGAAAATATTACATAATCAAATATCTAAATCCGTTCATGGTTCCTACGACCACCTAACAACAAAATTAGTTACTTATACAATCGAATAAGCATAAAGAATAGAAAAGGGATGCAATATAACCCATTCAGAGACGTGTAGAGTCGAAATCCGCTTTGTTCGGGCTGAGACTTCTCTTCTGCAGATCTTCGTCTTCCTTGATGAATAATCGATGTAATCGTGGAACCAATAATGTGTTGGTGTTTGATATTTTGGAGAGTGAAAAATGGTGAAAAAGGGCCCTAGGCCGCAGCTAAAAGCTGTTGGAACGAACCCTCTCTGTTTGATCTTCTTCCTTTTGATTCACAAATGGGGGCTATTTATACTGTTCACAGGCGGCGCCCACTATTCACGTGTACGCCCACATCTTCAATTTAATCCACCAAGGCTTCATCGATAAGCTCCTGTGCCTCATACCAAGAATACATATCTCGAATTGCCCGATTTTGCCTCGACTCATCGTGTATTCGCATTAATTCACGGGGCTCACCTAACATCTCCACATACTCACAAAATACATCAAACGTACCAAAAATACTCAAAAATATAATTAAAAAAAACGATCCAAGGGTCGTAAATATATAACAATAAATGACCAATCAGTTACCAATAAAAATTGATGGTTGGATTGAGTTTAAATTATGAATTGCGAACTTGAGTTGTGTAGATTGTTGCGGCTTAATATCATGAAGTTTAAATTAGGTAGTTTTTTACTTCACCTGCAATTGGTTTGGGTAGAAAAACAAGTTCACTAATTATCAAAAACTCTATTATCAAAAACAATATCATGAACAATTTTTTTTTTTTTTTATTTTTGTTCTTGATGTTCTTGGTGGAGATCCAATCTGGATCTCCACCAAGAACACTAATTTTTTTTTATATAAAATATTTTTTTAATTATTTAGTTTTAAATTTTTATTTTATATTTTAAATGTATCTCCACCATCCATCAAGATTGATGGACGGTGGAGATCCATTTTTTAAATTTTTAATTTTTAAAATTTTTTAAAATTTTTATTTAATTTATTTTTTTTTAAACCAGGGGCAATTTTGTCTTTTTACCAAAAAAGTCAAAGTCAACGTTCCGGTCAACTTGGTCAAGGGTACTAACATGCAATTAAGGCTAAACTCACGATTTCATTGCAATATAGCCAAACGTCAGGGTACTTCATTACAATTATCCCTTTTTTTAACTACTTTAAGAGCAAACTAAAAAGTAACAGTAACAAGTTATTTATTTATTATTTATAGATACTATCTACCTACGTGTATCTATTCGAACCTAAAATATTATCGGATTATAAAATGAGCACTCTTAACCACCAAGTTACATTGCAAGATAATAACAGTAGTAAGTTGACGAGCTCAGTAGCTTCTATAAGAATGCAAAATTATTTCAAAGCATTGATGAGACTTAGAAGCAGAACCCCTTGTTTTTCCATAATAACTTCTTTGAATATATATACACACGATTAAAAAAAAAAGGAAAAAAAAAAAGAGAAAGAAACACGTGAAAATGGGCCAATTGTATGGGTGCATCAAGGGACTGTACAGAACATGCAGAATCTTAAAGTAATATATAATTTCTTTGCATGAAAGACAAAAACAATCAATAAATGAAACTACCAATTGAGTAGAAATGGACACAAGAAAAGTTGAATTTTAGACTCTTTTTAATTAACAAGCAATTAATACAAATTAAATAATTTAATAACATGGTGGTGTAAGCAGGCATGGATATATAGAAACCATGCATAAGCCTTGATCCAAAAAAAATAAAAATAAAAATAATATTAATAAATTTATAAAGACTTGATAGCCCCACATATATGGTCAAACAAAAGAAATCAATTAAATTAAATAACAAGTTTCAATAGCCAAACAAGGAAAGTAAAACAAAGGCTGCTTGATAATAATAATAATAATAATTAAGTTGTTTGATTAAATCTAATGACCCATGAGAAAATGATTTCTTTGTTGAATTAAATTGCAATAGATAACCCAAGAAGACTTCAAGCAAATGCAGCTAATCTATCCAAATCAGTTAATAAATTTTAAAATTAATAATTGATACAAGCAATGTGGACAGCAACTTGGAAAATAAAAAAAAAAATTAAATTAAATAATGCAAAATTTTATTTTTTGAGAAGACTTTTCAAGTTTGCTTTATCAATATGTCTTCCTCATTTATGCGTGTCATCAATATCTCTCTATCATATACACACACAAAAACTTGAACTAGTTTTTTGCTTCTTAGTTCTTACAATAAATTTATCAGTGTTATGGGGAAGAAGCTGCAAGTGGAAGTGGTGTTTGGTGCAACTAATTACTCAATAGCCTTCTTGCTTCTTCTTGTTTGGCTTTTTGCAGCTGCTTTTTTCTATGTGAACCCACTTGGACCATGTAAATATACAATCTTTTCTTTGAATTTTCATTATTGCACTTAGTATGAAAAAAATTGATCAAATTTTAGGTATTTGATGTTTTTTTTTCTTTTCTTCTGTTTTGAAGGTAACCACCAGTTAACATACTGGAGAAATAGTCTGATCAGTAGCAGCAGCATAAAGGGTGATATAGCAGAAGAAAATCAAGTAATTGAAGTAATCAAACAAGACCCTTTTAAGTTTCATTTGAGGAGACTTGTGAGAGGTACTTAAATTTCTTATAATTCAATTAGTTTCTTATAATTATACGTCTTTTTAATTAAATGTTACTAGTTATATATACATGTGAAATTAATGTGTCAATGATCTTGCCTATATACAGATGAAGATAGGATTGAGCTTGAAAACACGGGATTTTCTTGTCACTCTCAAATTTCTGAAGTTTGTATTTCAGACAGAGTTTTTATAATTGACAACCATACGATCCACATCCCCTCCTCTCATCCCCAATTTACAAAATTCATGAAGCCCTACACGGAGAAGCATGCTCACCATCAAGTCTCATCCGTCCAGATAGTTGCCGGAGGAGGTGATAATCAATCCAACTCATCGGCTTGTCATATCACTCACGACGTTCCAGTTGTGGTTTTCTCCGGCCGTGGTTTTTCAGGAAACCTGTACCATGAAATCAGTGAAATTATCATCCCTTTGTTCATCACATCCCTCCATTTTCGATCCCAGGTGAAGTTTGTCATCATTGATTACAACCCTAGGTGGGTGAAAAAATACACCAGGGTTCTAAACCGCTTGTCAGGATATGAGCCCATCAATCCAGCCGAAAATGGTACTGTTCATTGCTTTCCGGGGGGTGTTATAGGGCTTAAATACAACGGCATTTTCGCCCTCAACAGCACTGATGACATTCCAGGAAGGTACTCCATGGCCAACTTCAGGAAATTCCTGAGGGAATCCTACAGTTTGAAGTACGAGAATGTTTTCCAAATAAAGAGAGAGAGGCCGGTCCTCTTGCTCATATCCAGGAAGAATTCAAGGATGTTTCTAAACGAACGCGAAATGGCGGCCTTGATGGAGGAAGTAGGGTTTGAAGTCGTGTTGGTAAGGCCTAGTGGGATGTCGGATTTGACCAAATTCGCGAGGGTGGTGAACACGTGTAGCGTCATGGTTGGGGTTCACGGCGCTGGCCTGACGAACGAGGTGTTCCTGCCGAGTGGAGCAGTGGTGGTGCAGGTGGTGCTACTGGGGCTGGAGTGGCCATCAACCCACTACTACGGTGATCCGACAAGTGACATGGGTTTGAATTACTTGGAGTACAAGATAGAACCAGAAGAGAGCAATCTATTTAAGAAATATGGTAGAGACCATCCTGTGATTAAAGATCCAGAATCCATTGGGTACAATTCTTTCAGGTCTGTGTATGTTGATAGACAGAATGTTAGAGTCAATTTGACCAGGTTCAGGGAGACACTTGTTCAAGCAATGGAACTTGTTGACTTGTGATCTTCTCATCAAATATATATTTTTCAGGTATCTCTGCAAGTTTGGAGATTGTAATTTTTTTGACTAGTCTTTAAATTTGTTGAATTCAACAATCAAGGCTGTGTACAATTAGGATTTTTCAAAAAGCAATGAAAATAACTTGCACTATATTATGGTGAAATACACATGCATGAGCATATATGACTATTCTATTATTTTCAGTCAAGTAAATACCAAACCAACAATAATCTTGATGCTTCTTGGCCATGTTCATTAAACCAGATCGCTAAAATATTATTGTTTCTGTATCGCCACGAAACCCTAATCCTAATGTTTCTATTAAAATATCGTGTTCATTAAGCTAGATCACTAAGATTAGCTCCACTCCTCGAGATATATATATATATATATATATATATATATATATATATATTTGAAAATAGAGTAGCGTATCAAACCCAAAAAATATGATCCTTTTAAAAGGTACTCGTTTCAGCATGCATCCACCATGAAACCCTAATTCTAATGTTTAGAGTTTCAACTCTAACTTAAATATTTATAAAATCAACGTTGAAACTCATAATTCTAATGTTACGGTAGTTGCGTACTAGCATGACCCGCATCACAAGACTCAATGATAACCTATTATTCCGGATCATCCATTGACTCATCACAATTCTTTCATCATATCCAAATGACGCAATCAAGTATACTTTTATTGGAAATAAAAACCAAAACAAATTTCAAAGCAATAGAAGTATTAAAAAAAAAAAAAATGAAGTCAAATCTTATATTCACATTCGAGGTTGATTTTGGAGTTCAATTATTTATACCAGAAACTTGTTGCTTAATTTACCAATAACATATCATAAAGGGTGGGATAGGAGTTGCTTTTCACATCATGCTTATAAATATTGGTCTTGATAGGTTTCAGCAGACTATTGACCAAGCAAAATAGTTCGTCCTTCTGTGGGGGTTCGCCTTCCAATTGACGGTGGTATAAGCTTTGGAGCAGTTGTTAATGTTGACGGCAATGGAAGATTGATAAAAATAGGTAATGAAGGTTGTTTTTGGTTAAAACGGGCTCGAAATTGGAGGGAACCCAAGGAAGTATAGTGCGGGGTATTTTAGTCCTACATGTTAAAAAGTGGACATAGAAGAGTAATTAATTAATATTAAATATAATTGTAGGACTATCATTTTTCAATTTTTAGATCAACTTTATATAACAAATTAAAAAATAATAATAAAAGTAAGAGTCTTGTTGAATCGCGATCACAGATATTAACTGATGGTAACCACACCTTACGAGTTCGAATCCCTCCTTCTCCACGTCAAAAAAAAAAAAAAAAAGAAGTGTCGTTGAATCAACTAATTAGTTACAATTTTATAATTAAATAAATATCTAAAAGTGATTATTTCTACAAATAATATGTTACATAATAAATTAAATAACATCTCTAGCTGTCAAGTTGCATAGAGCCATAAGCATGGACAAAAAAACAGTTTTTTTTTAAAATAAAAAAATTAAGTCTTAATTAATTAGCACATGTTCAAACAAAAGAAAATAATAGAAGAAAGTTTCCAAATCCAGTTATAAGCTTGAAACTAGAAGATTAAGCTGCCACTAGGTTGTCTCATTAAATCCAGTGAAGCAGTGACCATATATATATATATATATATATATATATATATTCATGCATGAGAATTGAGAAGTGAATTCATCTTATAATAAATTAAATTGCAACTAGTAGCTAGCTAGCAGAAAACATATATATGTATAGAAAGACTTTCAAGCGAATATTATTGCTTAGTTTTCCCATCGAAATTATTTAAATAATAAAAAAGAGTAATATATTCTATTAATTATAACATGCAACTGCCTTTATTTAAGTTAGAAGGAGACTTGAGGCGTTGATTAAGTAAAAACAGATATATCTATTGGCCGATTACTGAGAAATTGACATGTACATTCATAAAGTCAATTCGTCCTAAGGAGGGATTACACACCCGTACGGATTGATTATGTAAAAGCTAGCAAATATATCAATAGATTTTGGACTCCAAATTTGTTTTCCCCTGACGAGAAATTTTGTAAAATCGCTCTCACACCGAAGAATGTTTATATTTTTGTATATGTATATCTTTTTCATTGCATTTAGTATGAGAAAGAAAAATATTGGTCAAAAATTTAATTATTTATTTTCTTATATATATATATATATAATACTGAGAATGTTCACTGAATGAGCAATTCAATAAGATATTTCGGATCGAATTGGTAATTCAATAACGATTTGATCCTCTCTCAACTCGTTCTAAAAAAATGGGGTTTCGAGTAATAAGTTTTGATATTCAACAACCCTTGTTAAAAAATAGACATACAACCTTGGCAAGAACGATGTTATGCGGACTATATGACTCTTGCTGACTTGCTCCTTTTGGTTCTTTAAAATTCTGTGGGTGGTGTAGAGACACCCCTGATGACTACCGGTGGCTTGAATGTTGATGGTTCTTTGAATTGCATTGGTTTGATTATCTATGTATTAGTTTGACTTTGTCATAATATCTCTTCCAAAATTTTTTTTTTCCCATTCTCTTTGTGGTTTAAACAATTGATTTTACACATTTAGAACTAATAATTAGGTTTACAAAAAAAAAAAAACCTAGAAAATTTGATCACTAATCCATTTTTAAGTCCTTTTAACAGCAAACTAAAAAGTAACAGAAGCAAGTTATTATTATTTTTTTTATATATACTATACGCGATGCAGCGGCTCAAACTTATACATTATCAGATTAAATGGACATTATCTATTATAAAGTCACATTGGATGAGAATAACCGTATGAGTTGATGAGTTAAATAGTTTCTATTATAAAATTATTGACTATAAAAACATAGTAAAATATGAAGAATGCAAAATTGTTTCAAGCATTGATGGGAATTAGAATCAGTACCCATTGTTTTTCCATAATAATTAACTTCTTTGAATATTTTGATAAAACTCATCATATATATATATATATATATATATATATATATATATATATATATATATATATATATATATATTCTCTTAATTTATGTGGAAGTGTGCCAATTGTATGGGTGGATCAAGAGACTACACTCATGAAGATGCAGAATCTTTGCATGAAAGACAAAAACAATCAATAAATGAAACTACCAATTGAGTAGAAATGGACACAAGAAAAGTTGAATTTTAGACTCTTTTTAATTAACAATTAGCAATTAATACAAATTAAATAATTTAATAACATGTGGTGTAAGCAGGCATGGATATATAGAAACCATAAGCCTTGATCCAAAAAAACAATATAAAAATAATATTAATTAATTTATAGAGACTTGATAGCCCCACATATATGGTCAAACAAAAGAAATCAATTAATTAAAAACAAGTTTCAATAGCCAAACAAGGAAAGTAAAACAAAGGCTGCTTGATAATAAATAATAATAATAATAATAATTAAGTTGATTAAATCTAATGACCCATGAGAAAATGATTTCTTTCTTGAATCAAATTACAATAGATCACCCAAGAAGACTTCAAGAAAATACAGCTAATCAATCCAAATCAGTGAATAAATTTTAAAATTAATAATTGATACAAGCAATGTGGACAGCAACTTGGAAAACAAAAAAAAAAAAAAATTAAATAATGCAAAAATTTATTTTTTGAGAAGACTTTTCAAGTTTGCTTGATGAATATGTCTTCCTCATATATGCATGCCATCAATATCTCTCTATCACATACACACACAAAAACTTGAACTAGTTTTTGCTTATTACAAAAAGTTTATCAGTGTTATGGGGAAGAAGCTGAAAGTGGAAGTGGTGTTTGGTGCAACTAATTATTCAATAGCTTTCTTGCTTCTTCTTGTTTGGCTTTTTGCAGCTGCTTTTTTTTATGTGAACCCACTTGGATCATGTAATTATACAATCTTTTTTCATAGAATTTAGTATGAAATTCATTTTTTTAAAAAAAAAACCAGTTATTTGATGGTTTTTTTTGTTCTTTTGAAGGTAAGTACCAGTTAACATACTGGAGAAATAGTCTGATCAGAAGCAGCAGCATAAAGGGTGATGTAGCCATAGAAGAAGAAACTGAAGTAATTAAAGTAGTTAAAGAAGACCCTTTTAAGTTTCATTTGAGGAGACTTGTGAGAGGTACTTATATTTCTTATAATTATAGGTCTTTTTAATTAAATGTTACTAGTTATATAATCTGTGAAATTAATGTTTCAATGATCTTGCCTATATACAGATGAAGACAAGATGCAGCTTGAAAATACGGGATTTTCTTGCCACACTCAAATATCTGAAGTTTGTGTTTCAGACAGACCTGTTATAATTGACAACTATACGATTCACATCCCCTCGTCTCAACCCAATTTTACACGATTTATGAAGCCCTACGCGGAGGTGAATGCTCACTATCTAGTCTCATCCATTCAAATAGTCGCGGGAGGAGATGATAATCAGTCCAACTCATCACCGGCTTGTCATATCACTCACGACATCCCAGCTGTGGTTTTCTCTGGCCGTGGCTTTGCCGGAAACCTGTACCATGAACTCAGTGAAATAATCATCCCCTTGTTCATCACCACCTTCCATTTTCGATCCCAGGTGAAGTTTGTCATCACTGATTTCAACCCTAGGTGGGTGAAAAAGTACACTAGGATTCTAAACCGCTTGTCAGGATATGAGCCCATCAATCCAGCCGAAAACGGTACTGTTCATTGCTTTCCAGGGGGTGTTATAGGACTTAACTACTACGGCCTTTTGACCCTCAACAGCACTGATGACATTCCAGGAAAGTACTCCATGGCCGACTTCAGGAAATTCCTGAGGGAATCCTACGGCTTGAAGTACGAGAATGTTTTCCAAATAAAGAGAGAGAGGCCGGTCCTGTTGCTAATATCCAGGAAGAATTCAAGGACGTTTCTAAACGAACGCGAAATGGTGGCCTTGATGGAGGAAGTAGGGTTTGAAGTCGTGGTGGTGAAGCCTAGTGGGATGTCGGATTTAGCCAAATTCGCGAGGGTAGTGAACACGTGTAGCGTCATGGTTGGGGCTCACGGGGCTGGCCTGACGAACGAGGTGTTCCTGCCGAGTGGAGCAGTGATGGTGCAAGTGGTGCTACTGGGGCTGGAGTGGGGATCAACCAGCTACTACGGTGCACCGGCAAGTGACATGGGTTTGAATTACTTGGAGTACAAGATAGAACCAGAAGAGAGCACTCTATTGAAGAAATTTGGTAGAGACCATCCAGTTATTACAGATCCAGGCTCTATAGGTGCCAAGGGATACTATGCATTCAGGTCTGTGTATATTGATGGACAGAATGTTATAGTCAATTTGACCAGGTTCAGAGAAACACTTGTTCAAGCAATGGAACTTGTCGATTTGTGATCTTCTCATCAAGTTTGGAGATTGTCATTTTTTTTTTTATTGTCTTTAAAATTGTTGAATTCAACAATCAAGGCAGTGTACAATTTGGATTTTTTTTTCAAACCAAAAATCAACAATCAACAATCATGAACATCATGACTATTCTATTATTTTCAGTCATGTATAACCAAACCAAAAACCCTCTATATATACAAACAACAATCTCAAACTACGTGAATGATGCTTTATAGTGTTCATTAATACGGATCGTTAAGATATTATCGTTTCAGTATTGCCACGAAACTCTAATTCTAACGTTTCTATATATGAAAAATATTATATTCTGAATATCGCTAAATTATTATTGTTTTAGCATTCGCTATGAAACCCTAATTCTACCGTTCAGAATAACTCTAACATAAATATACGTAAAATCAACATTGAAACTCATAACTCTAATGTTACGGTATATGCGTACTAGCATGACCCCCATCGAGTAAATTAACATTATACATATATGCACCTACCGAGTCAAGTTGACCCCATGATAACCTATTATTCCGGATCTGCCATTGAATCATCAAAAAGTCTTTCATCATATCAAAACGACGCAATCGAGTAGACTTTTGTTGTAAATAAAAACCAAAACTAATTTCAAATCAATAGAAGTAAATAAAAATATATGTATGAAGTCAAACCTACCTTTATATTCTCATTCGAGGTTGATTTTGGAAGTTCAATTTTTTTATACCAGAAGCCTTTTGCTTAATCTACCTATAAAAAATCATGAAGGGGTCTCTATGTTTTTTTTTTTTTTGAAATCTAACACCTTTATGGGTTAGAGGACTATCGGGACCAACTGAGATTAAATCATATAAATACGGTCCGGACAGCTACTTTCAACCACGAGAGACGATAACTACCGGGATCAACGGCCCGGACAACTACTCCTAACAACGAGAGGGGTCTACTCCCAATACGGGGGAGAGGTCTACTGTCACGACCCGGGCCCTAGGCCGTGGCAGAGTTGTAAATAAAATCAATAGTGTCCAACTTGACTTTATTAAAATTTCATAAAAACCACAACAAATTTCTTCTCATACTCCGGAGTATCAAACAAAATGAAAATCTGTTTACAAACAAAATATTTCCAAATTTCAAAAGTCAACACCAAATAACCCCACAGATATGTGATCACCCATTAGAATTCATGGATTCAATTTCCAAGATAATAATCATACTGAAACATGTATAAATCCTGAAGTCTTAATCATCCACAACTACAAGATTTGCACATCAACAAACCTAACCCACAAACTGAGTTATCTCAACATTTGTTATAAGTCCATAACAAATACAAATTCTTTAATCACTACAAATCTCAAATAACATAAATTTAATAACTAATATCAGAAATCTAATCCTTAGATCTCACAAGCCTTCACCCACATCAACTAACGATCTTCTAATCCGCGTGGGCGCTCCCTGGGGGGAAAAGAAAATAAAAAGGGGTGAGCTAAAAGCTCAGTAGGGTATAATCCCCGATAATGTATGTGGAAAACATCATTTTTATAAAGTCATGGGATAATCCTGCATGGTTAAATACTTTCACAAAATTTTAAATAAACAGTAACACTTTCCTTCAGAAAGTAATATCCACACGTCCACTAGTCATACCCGGTGGCCTATCATTTTAAAAATATTTTGCTCACCGTGACCCTGGTACTACCCTCATATACAAGGTGTACGTACCAGAAAATACCCTGCGCAGTCCCCGACATAAAGTCGTATAATAATATATAATATAATGACTAGGACGGTTACCCTTTCAAAATCATCAAACCATTTAAGTAAATCTGCCATGCATCCCATATGTAAACTCATCATTTTTAATAAAATTTCGGCAGCATAACGGCTGCTTTTATCAAAATCCCAAAATACAAAACCTGCATAAAAATCATATTTTCCACACAATACATTCCAATTTGTTCCTCAAATCAATTCCACAATTCAAATAAACATTTCCTCAAATTTCCACAATCAATTTATATCCAAACCATTTAGGGAAAATATTCTAAAAATTTAAGTTTGAAACCCCTACCTCGTGTAAGCTACCCGCAACTCGCTGCGGCCTCGCTTTCAATCTCAATTATCCCAATCGGTAAAATCTACACGAGAATATAATTATTTAATTTATATACGGCGGCCATATAATCCAATTTACCTCAAAATAATATCCTACACTTAAAACGAATACGTAAACGGATTCGGAATCAAATTCTAAGTTCGGGAGGTCGGAAACTTACCCCCGCCGTGCGTGGCGGCCGGCGGCGACTTTCTGGAAATTTTCCGGCGACCTCCAAAAATGGTCGGGTTTTGTTCGCCTCGTCTCCCTCGTCAATGTTTATAACTGTCGCCGGAGAGGGAAATGGCTAGATTCGCCGGAATCGGAGGTTTTCCGAATTGGAAAATCCCTAACTTTCTCCACCAAATCGGAGACTCAAACGGCCATGAAAATCTCCAAAGTTGGTACCAAAAGATTCTTTGTCGCAAGAGCTTTCTATTGGTACCAAGAACGAACAAAATGGAGGTCGGATGTGGCCGGAATTAATGGTCAAAGGTTGAGGAAAACTGAAGAGAAAATGGGCAACAATGGTGGTCGCGTGTGAGAGGTTGAAGATGAAGTGCTATATATAGGACTGGAAAAGTTCCATTTTGTCCCTCAACTTTTCGAAATTACAATTTTAATTGCCAACTTTCAAATATATCTTTTACGTCCTCACACATTCATCAAAAATTTTCAAAAGATTTCAAATACACCCTTCATAATAATTTAAAATAAAATAATAAAAATGAGATTTTACATTCTACCCTCCTTAAAAGAATTTCGTCCCGAAATTCAAAGTACAACCTCAAGCTGAATCTCAAACAAGTGAGGGTATTTATAATACATTTCAGATTCTAACTCCCAAGTAGCCTCATCTCCCGTATGATTTTGCCATAGCACTTTAACCATACGGATTTCTCGATTTCGCAGCACTTTGATCTCTCTTGCCAGGATCCGCAAGGGTTGTTCCTCATATGTCACATCTTCTCTCAGAGGAATCTCCGAGTGGGGAACAATGTGAGATGGGTCTGCGGTGTACTTTCTCAACATGGACACGTGGAAGACATTATGAACATGTCCCAACTGAGCTGGCAAATTTAAGCGATAAGCAACCTGCCCAACTCTCTCGATAATCTCAAATGGCCCGATGTATCTAGGAGCTAACTTGCCTTTAACTCCAAATCGAGTCACACCTCGCATAGGTGTCACTTTCAAGAAAACATAGTCACCAATCTCATATTCCACCTCACGACGGTGAAGATCAGCATAACTCTTTTGGCGACTCTGGACCACTTTAAGCCTTTCTTGAATACTCCTAACTTTGTTCGTAGTCTCTTCAATAATCTCTGGCCCAATAGTAATCCGCTCGTCTAGCTCAGCCCAACACGAAGGTGACCTACAAGGTCTTCCATAAAGAGCCTCATACGGGGCCATACCGATACTAGCCTGATAGCTATTGTTATAAGCAAATTCCACCAAAGATAGGTGCTCGCCCCAATTCCCTCCACAAGTCCAATATACAAGAACGGAGCATATCCTCCAATATCTGAATAGTCCTCTCAGACTGTCCATCAGTTTGAGGATGATGGGCGGTACTAAGGTTCAATTCAGTCCCCAAGGCAGTCTGTAAGGCTCTCCAAAATCTAGAAGTGAAACGTGGGTCTCTATCTGAAATAATGCTGGAGGGTACACCATGTAACCGAACAATATTCTCCACATAGAGCCTGGCTAACTTATTAAGCTTGTAGTCCTTCCTTATAGGTATGAAGTGAGCTGTTTTTGTTAGCCGGTCCACAATAACCCATATTGCATCATATCTCTGTGGAGTCAACGGTAATCCTGTCACGAAGTCCATGGAAATCTTATCCCATTTCCATTCAGGAATTGGTAATGGTTGGAGTAACCCTGACGGTCGTTGATGTTCAGCTTTCACCTGTTGGCATACCATACACTTAGCAACAAATTCAGCTACCTCTCGTTTCATTCCGATCCACCAGTATTGCCTTTTGAGATCATGATACATCTTTGTGCTACCTGGATGTACCACAAACTTGGACTTATGGGCCTCAGCCAACACATCTCTTCTAAGTTCTGGATCGTTGGCAACTGCCACTTTTCCTTTATAATAAATAAATCCATCTGCCTTAATTTCCCAACCCTCCAGATGCTCACCATTTATCAAACGATTCCACAGAGTTCTCAATTCTTCATCCTGCCATTGACTCTGCTTAACACGTTGCATGACACTAGGTGTAGCCACCACATTGTAAACACGAGTTGTTACTTCGTCTTCGTGTAAACACAGATCATAATCTCCAATGACCATAGTTCTCTTCCAATCCTCCAATGCCAAATTGGCCAAAATTCCATGAGATTTTCTACTCAAGGCATCTGCAACCACATTTGCCTTGCCAGGATGATACTGAAGGTTAAAATCATAATCCTCCATGTACTCAATCCATCTCCTTTGTCTCAAATTTAGATCCCGCTGTGTAAAAAGATATTTCAGACTTTTATGATCTGAATAGATGTCAAACTTTACTCCATAAAGGTAACACCTCCAAATTTTTAATGCAAAAATCACAGCAGCAAGCTCCAAATCATGGGTAGGGTAATTCTTCTCATGCGGTTTCAATTGACGGGAGGCGTAAGCCACTACCTTTCCGCCTTGCATCAGAACACCACCTAAACCAGTACCTGAGGCATCCGTGTATACTACGTAGGGTTCATTGCTATCCGGTACTGTAAGGACAGGTGCTGTGGTTAATCTTTGCTTCAATGTCATAAATGAGGCTTCACAATCTTCATTCCATACAAACTTTACATTCTTCCTCGTCAATTGGGTCAATGGCATAGCAATCCTTGAAAAGTTCTCAACGAAACGACGATAATAACCAGCTAGGCCAAGAAAACTACGAACTTCTGTGACGTTTGTTGGTCTCTCCCATTGAAGGACAGCTTCCACCTTTGCAGGATCCACAGATATTCCTTCTTGGGAAATCATATGACCCAAGAACTTGACTTCGGTCAACCAGAAATCACATTTGTCTTTCTTAGCATAGAGCTGATTCATTCGAAGTGTCCGCAGGACTATATTCAAATGCTCTACATGCTCTTCACAAGTTCTGGAATAAACCAAAATATCATCGATAAACACCACAACAAATTTATCCAGGTAAGGCCTGAAAATTCGATTCATGATGTCCATAAAAGCTGCAGGAGCATTAGTTAACCCAAACGGCATAACAAGGAACTCAAAATGACCATAACGGGTCCGAAAGGCTGTTTTAGGAATATCCTCTGCCCGAACCTTCAATTGATGATAACCGGATCTCAAATCAATCTTCGAGAAGAATTTTGATCCTCCGAGTTGATCAAACAACTCATCTATCCTGGGCAACGGATACTTATTCTTTACTGTCACTTGGTTCAACTTTCGATAGTTTACACAAAGTCTCAGAGAACCGTCAGCTTTCTTTGCAAACAAAACAGGAGCTCCCCATGGAGAGGTACTCTCCCGAATAAATCCCTTTTCTAGGAGCTCTCCTAATTGTTTCCGTAATTCCACTAGTTCTGCTGGGGCCATACGATATGGAGTTGTGGAAATTGGTTGAGCCCCGGGAACTAGATTAATACAGAACTCAATCTCTCTACTTGGTGGCAATCCTGGTAACTCTTCAGGAAATACATCAGGATACTCATCAACCACGTATACCTGGGAATACTGGTTTACCTTACTTGTCTCCCAGTGAATGGCAAATACATTACCATAGGTTTCCAGTCTTTTCTTTCCACCAAATAAGGTCTTCAAAATTGGACTTAGCTGTTTCATACCCTGAGTCGCTTGGTAAACAACCTTGTCATTCTTTGTGTAAAGTATCACCCTTTTGTTGTAACAATCGATTTGTGCTCGGTATTTAGTTAACCAATCCATACCGAAAATCACATCAAATTGTTCCATGGGCATCACAATCAAATCATCAGAAAATCGCCTGTCATCAATTCTAATGCTCACTGATTTACAACATAGTGTTAAATCATGAGCTTTTCCCAATGGGGTTTCCAAACTCAATGGCATGCTAAGATTCTCAAAACCCAACCCCAAAGTATTTGCAAACAACAAAGAAATGAAAGAATGTGATGCACCAGTGTCGAACAAAGCATGAGCCCAAGAACGAGAAATTAGAACCATACCATCAATCACCCCTCTGCCCGAGTGATCACACTCATCCTCAACTGTGGCAGCATAAGCCTGTCCGGTGCCCCTTCCTTTTCCTTTTCCCTTTCCTGAGCGGCCCCCACTAGCATTAGAACCCATGTTGTAGCTTGAAGTGCCATAGCTCCTAGATGCTTGTGGAACCTGAAAATTTTGAGGAACATTCTGGCCAAATCCCAAAGTAGGTGCACGGTATTGATGTTGGTATTGCGGAACATACTGGCGCTATGGGTCAGGAGAAGCAAATGCTGGAGATGATGCATGGGATGGATGGTGCATAGGTTGGCCTTGGAAAGAAGCCGAATCTGAATGGCTCCCTGAGGCTCCTCCACGAGATGATTGGAATCTTCGCGGATATGGACAAGCCTTCTTTAGATGACCCTGCTGTCCGCAATTATAACAGTTGCCATATGGTGAACTCCGTCCCGAAGACCCGCTACTTGTACCACTCCCACTAGTAGCATAATTAGGGCCACGCCACCCTTCTTGATTTTTCTTGGTCATTTTCCTGTCTCTGCTGCCAGAAGGTTGATTCCTGGGAGGCTGGATATCCCTGAAGTTGGTTTCAGCTAGAATGGCGGCAGCCAAACAATCGGTTAGCTTTCTAAACTCTTGGGTATAGATCCTGTTCCGTATCGTCGGTCTGAGACGCATTAGGAACTTTGACAATAGCAGTGACTCGTCGGCTCTTCCAGCATACTGGGATAACTCCATGAACCTGGTATAGTATTCATTTACAGTCATCCCCCCTTGCTCAATATTCTCAAACATATCTGCCAACATCCTTCTATGGCCAGCATTAAAATAATTATCCCGGAATAACCCCTCAAAGACTTCCCAGTCAACACCGGTCATGTCTCGTTGAATTGACAAATTTTCCCACCATATCACAGCATCACCGGTCAACCTGTAAACAGCAAAATCCACCCAGAACTCACTAGGAGTATCAACTTGAGAAAAGGCCCTCCTGATGGCCTTCAACCATCTATCTGCAGCAATAGGATCTTGCCTGCCATCAAACTGAGCATCAAATATCCGACAGAAATCCCGGAGTCTTTCATTCTTGTCCTTCACATGGACAGTTTGTGTGGCAGACATCCTCATAACTGCTTCCAAGAGATTTACCACTTGCTCATTAATAGGTTGCGGTGGTGGTGGAGGTGGTGTATCAGTCCTAGACTCCTGCCCTCGAGTTCTCCTTCTCGGAGGCATCTTTCAGGCCTATAATTTAAACATCAAATCATCAGCAATCTGTGATGCATGTTCAGTGAAATACCATCCATTCATACTAGTAGGTGTCACATTCCGAGGTTTGAAAACCAAAAGCTCTGATACCATTTTTCTGTCACGACCCGGGCCCTAGGCCGTGGCAGAGTTGTAAATAAAATCAATAGTGTCCAACTTGACTTTATTAAAATTTCATAAAAACCACAACAAATTTCTTCTCATACTCCGGAGTATCAAACAAAATGAAAATCTGTTTACAAACAAAATATTTCCAAATTTCAAAAGTCAACACCAAATAACCCCACAGATATGTGATCACCCATTAGAATTCATGGATTCAATTTCCAAGATAATAATCATACTGAAACATGTATAAATCCTGAAGTCTTAATCATCCACAACTACAAGATTTGCACATCAACAAACCTAACCCACAAACTGAGTTATCTCAACATTTGTTATAAGTCCATAACAAATACAAATTCTTTAATCACTACAAATCTCAAATAACATAAATTTAATAACTAATATCAGAAATCTAATCCTTAGATCTCACAAGCCTTCACCCACATCAACTAACGATCTTCTAATCCGCGTGGGCGCTCCCTGGGGGGAAAAGAAAATAAAAAGGGGTGAGCTAAAAGCTCAGTAGGGTATAATCCCCGATAATGTATGTGGAAAACATCATTTTTATAAAGTCATGGGATAATCCTGCATGGTTAAATACTTTCACAAAATTTTAAATAAACAGTAACACTTTCCTTCAGAAAGTAATATCCACACGTCCACTAGTCATACCCGGTGGCCTATCATTTTAAAAATATTTTGCTCACCGTGACCCTGGTACTACCCTCATATACAAGGTGTACGTACCAGAAAATACCCTGCGCAGTCCCCGACATAAAGTCGTATAATAATATATAATATAATGACTAGGACGGTTACCCTTTCAAAATCATCAAACCATTTAAGTAAATCTGCCATGCATCCCATATGTAAACTCATCATTTTTAATAAAATTTCGGCAGCATAACGGCTGCTTTTATCAAAATCCCAAAATACAAAACCTGCATAAAAATCATATTTTCCACACAATACATTCCAATTTGTTCCTCAAATCAATTCCACAATTCAAATAAACATTTCCTCAAATTTCCACAATCAATTTATATCCAAACCATTTAGGGAAAATATTCTAAAAATTTAAGTTTGAAACCCCTACCTCGTGTAAGCTACCCGCAACTCGCTGCGGTCTCGCTTTCAATCTCAATTATCCCAATCGGTAAAATCTACACGAGAATATAATTATTTAATTTATATACGGCGGCCATATAATCCAATTTACCTCAAAATAATATCCTACACTTAAAACGAATACGTAAACGGATTCGGAATCAAATTCTAAGTTCGGGAGGTCGGAAACTTACCCCCGCCGTGCGTGGCGGCCGGCGGCGACTTTCTGGAAATTTTCCGGCGACCTCCAAAAATGGTCGGGTTTTGTTCGCCTCGTCTCCCTCGTCAATGTTTATAACTGTCGCCGGAGAGGGAAATGGCTAGATTCGCCGGAATCGGAGGTTTTCCGAATTGGAAAATCCCTAACTTTCTCCACCAAATCGGAGACTCAAACGGCCATGAAAATCTCCAAAGTTGGTACCAAAAGATTCTTTGTCGCAAGAGCTTTCTATTGGTACCAAGAACGAACAAAATGGAGGTCGGATGTGGCCGGAATTAATGGTCAAAGGTTGAGGAAAACTGAAGAGAAAATGGGCAACAATGGTGGTCGCGTGTGAGAGGTTGAAGATGAAGTGCTATATATAGGACTGGAAAAGTTCCATTTTGTCCCTCAACTTTTCGAAATTACAATTTTAATTGCCAACTTTCAAATATATCTTTTACGTCCTCACACATTCATCAAAAATTTTCAAAAGATTTCAAATACACCCTTCATAATAATTTAAAATAAAATAATAAAAATGAGATTTTACATCTACCCACACAATTGTGTTTTTATAGGCGATGATGGGAAAATATATTTACATGTATACACAAGGATTTAAACCTTAGTGGCTTGGAGGATTTTAAGGCCTCTAACCACCAAGGCAAATGACCCTGTGTAAAGAGGTCTCTATGTTAAGAGTTACTTTTCATGTGATACTGGTAAATGTTGATTTCGTTACGTTTCAGTAGATTACTGATTCGATGAAATGTCGCAAGCGAAACAGTTCGTCTTCCTCAACTGGCGGTTGGTTGTGGTGTCCATCCGCGGTGGTTCACCTTCCAAAGCGGTCGACATGGTTGACGTGGACGGCAATGGAAGATTGATAAATAGTAATGGAGGTTATTTTAGTCCTCCAGGTTAAAAAGTGGACATTTTTGCAATTCTTTATAGAGTAAATTACAGTAATGTTAAATATAATTGTACGACTCTATCATTTTCAATATTTTTAGATGAACTTTATATAACAAATTAAAAAATAGAAAAAGTAAGAGTGTTAGTTGAATCAATTGAGTTACAATTTTGTAATTAAATAAACATTTAAAAGTGATTATTTCTACAAAAATTTTGGACTAAAATAAGAGCAATATTAAATAGTGAAAGTAGTTAACACATTTTTATCACATTATCACTAAATAATATTACGAGACATTCATGTGATAAAAAAAATACGAATGTTCAATAAAGTGAATGATAATTTTATAATTAAATGAATACGGGCTAACAATTTAAAACGAAACCATACACTTAATAAGAGTGTGTTTAAAATGAATCAATTTGTGTTTAATATATATTTTTATAATAAAATAAACTAATTCATTTTATTATTTTTCATATAAACATTTGATAGATACTCAAATATTCTTCTTTACTTTTTTATAAAAATAATACTGTAGAAATTTAAAATAAATAAATAAAAACTTGATAAGAAAATGATATATTCACAAGTGCTTTTACAGAAAATATTTCTACTAAGAAACTTTCTATAAAATCAATCTCAATTCATATGCACCGACAGTGGTGGTTCAAAACTATATTGACTATATATATATATATATATATATATTAGAAAACAATATATGTAGATTATTTTATAAAACCCAAATAATACACCTAACATAATTGAATAGAAATGGACACAAGAGAAGTTATGTTTAGACTCTTTAACAACATATGTTAATAATTTAATAACATGTCACAACCGAGAATAAGGTGACAAAAAAAATTAAAATTTAAAACAATTAATTAATAGGAAAAATTATAATAAAATATCCTGACATTTAGTCATATTATAACAAAATCATACTTTTATTTAAACGATAGCTTAATACTTGGTCAATTATCAATGTGGTTCCTAATTAACTTATTTGAGAATATCACTTTTGGACCTAGTTTTACTTTTTTAACTCGTATGGTCCCTAAAGTTTCTAAAATACATTAATTTAATCCTTTTGACCAAAATTTTAACCATACATCAATTTAATAAATAATATTACTTTTAAATTTTTTTAATTTTTATATTTATTTTTAGTTTTTAATAAATTTTATCATATTTCTTTTATTATTTAATCTTTTCTAAGTTTTTTTTTTAAAAAAAATTATAAAAGTAATATCATTTATTAAATTGATGTATTGTCAAAATCTGTCAGGTTTAATCGTCAAAATTTTGATCATAAGAATTAAATTGATGTATTTTAGAAAAGTTAAGGATAATGTGAACTAAGTTAAAAAGTAAGAAAGGATTAAAAACTGATATTTATTAATAAATTAGGGATAATTACCCCCAATGTATTAAGTTGTTGATTAATAGTCCGTGTAGAAGAGCTTCTTCGAGTAGAGCTTTTAAAAGTAGATCTTTTAGAATTAGATCTTTAAGAAGTAGAGCTTTTAAGAAAAAGTCGTTGGCCGTTTGGTTGTCAATTAAAAAAGCTATTTAAAATGATAGGATAACCACAAAGGACATGAATTTAAGTTAAAATGGCATTGTAAAATTAGCAAACTTTAATGAAGTTATATTAGACATTTTAATATTTTTAAAAGTTCAAAAAGATCTATTTAGAAAAGCTCAAAATTTGAGCTTTCTGAGTAGACGAAAAACAGCTTTTTTAATTACCCAAAAACTCTACTGAGTGACAACCAAACGATCAAAAAAAAAATATATATATATATATATATATATATATATAATGCGATTAAATAAGCTCTTTTAAACAGTAGATAAGCTCTTCCAAACGTATACTAAGTAAAAGTATTGTTTCATTATAATATAACCAAATGTTAGGTTATTCCATTCCAATTGTATTAATTAATAAGCATCTATCAACTCAAAGCCAAAAAAGAAAATAATAATTAAAATAGATCTTGAGCCAATTAGAGAAGTACAACATGGCTGCAGATAAAGTTATTTGATTAATCAAATAATTAAGCAACAAAAAAAAATAATAATAATTAAAAAAAAACACACACACAAAGCAGCCATAAGAGAAGAAAATTCTTATAAATTATTGCTATAGAGTACAGAAGAATCCCCAGAAGATGAACAAGCAAGTACAGCTAGGTCTCCTATCAAATCATTGAATAAATTAAGTAAAAATTAATATAAACAAAACATAACAAACAAGATTTACCAACTTGATGAAAAGGATATACAAAAATTTGATTCGATTAAGACATACCAACTGAATATTTTTTGATTGATTAATATAATAATCTCCTAATACAGTACATAATTATCTTCTCAAATCAAACACATACACACACAGAGGAAAATTTTTTGAAATAATTAATTTTATTTTATAATCATTCAATGGGAAAAGAGCAAAAGGGAGGACTGGTGCTTACTGGTGCAACCACAGTAGCTTTCTTGCTTTTACTTACTTGGCTCTATGCTTCATTTTTGGATGTGAACCCACTTGAATCATGTAAAATTATTTGTCATTTTCCATTTGCATTAGTATATGATAAAAATGTAGCCAAAAATTTAGTGTTTTGAGTGGTTTTTTTTGTTGTTTTTTGAAGGGAAGGATCAGTTGTCATACTGGAGATCAGGTGGTTTCAGCAGCAAAAATGGTGACAAAGGCATAGAAGAAGTAAATGTTGAACCTTTAAAGCTCTTGCTTGGGAGACTAGTGAGAGGTTTTTTTTTTTTTCACTCTTATAATTCAATCAATTAAGTTTTAGTTTTGTAGAGTTAAATGATTTTTCAATATGCTTTGCATATGGTGATATGCATACAGGTGATGACAGGATACAGCTTGACACCGCAGGATTTTCTTGCCAATCTGAAGTTTGTGTCGCAAGCAAACCGGTCAGGATTGACAACAATGCCTTGACAATTTACATTCCATCCTCTGAATCCCAAGTTGAGAGAGAGATCAAGCCGTATGCAGATTATCATGCGAATAGTCTAGTTTCATCCGTTCGGATAGTTGCTGGAGATCATTCTAACAACTCACCGGCTTGTCATTTCACCCACGACATCCCAGTTGTGGTTTTCTCCAGTGGTGGTTTTGCTGGAAACCTTTTCCATGAAATGGATGAAATTATCATCCCTTTGTTCATCACTAGTCGCCATTTTCGATCACGCGTGAAGTTTGTCATCACTGATTACAAGCCCTGGTGGGTGAGTAAATACAGCAGAGTTTTGAACCATTTGTCTGGTTATGAGGTTATAAATCCTGCAGCAGATGGTAATGTTCACTGCTTTCCTGGAGGTGTCGTGGGCCTCAAGTTTCATGGCTTTTTGGCCCTCAACAGCACTGATATTCCAGTAGGGTACTCCATGTTTGACTTCAAGCATTTCCTCAGAGAATCCTACAATCTGAAAATCAACAATGTCTCCGAGATGGAGAGAGAAAAACCACGTCTGATGCTCATATCTCGACAGAATTCAAGAATGTTTCTAAATGAAGACGAAATGGTGGTTATAATGGAGGAGTTGGGATTCGAAGTTGTTCGGCCAAGGCCTAACAGGATGTCGAATTTGGACAAGTTCGCGGAGGTGGTAAACTCGTGTAGCGTTATGGTCGGAGCTCATGGTGCTGGCCTGACGAACGAGCTGTTCTTGCCGGCTGGGGCTGTGGTGGTGCAGCTGGTGCCTCTGGGGCTGGAGTGGGCTTCAACTTACTACTTCAGTGTCCCAGCAAGTGAGATGGGTGTGAATTACTTGGAGTACAAGATTGAACCGGAGGAGAGCTCTCTCGTGGAGACATACGGTAGAGAGCACCCGATCGTTACAGATCCTGCATCAATGTCCGCCAAGGGATATTATGCTTTCAGGGCTGTGTATGTTGATGCGCAGAATTTGAAGGTCAATCTAGGGAGGTTCAGGGAAACCCTTGTTCAAGCAATGGAACTTATCGGTCAGTCGAATTAATCCTCTGAACTGAACAAGAAGTTTGAAGATAAAATTTGTGATTTAGCAGAATAAGAAATGTTGATAGAATTTTATTTTGGGTTGCAATTGAACAAAACAAACACTGTCTTCTGTTCTGAGTTTACGTAAACCATCTATAATCAAAAGAAAAAAGACAAGTTACAAATAAGACACACAGAACACAACATAGTTGGATCATAAGCTGGTTGTGTTGTGACAGCTTCAATATACATATTGAAAATGCCATTTCTTGTGGCCACATAGAGTTGTCAAATGGGGCAATCTTAGTTCTAACCAAAGATCAGGCAGTACAACAATGCTGTTACAGGATTGTCCAGCACAATCAAGGTCTGGGAACACAGCTATTTACGTTCCCCGCGGCTATATTCATGGGACTTAGATACAGCCTCGGGAAAAAAAACGTTATTCTTTAGTTGATGCAGTTAACATAAAAGCTGTAGTAATTTGCCAGACGGACAGAGCACACTAAAGATTATTGCGGATTAGCAGAATCACAGAAAAGTAGATTCTTGTAAGGCACGAATCATCAAGGAAGCTGCACAATTCTCTGCATCCTTAACTCTTGATTTTTCATCTCCCTCCATGAAAAGCACACCATCTGGAATTGCAATTTGAACCGAAGAAACAAATTTTTTGTCATGTGCAGGTCCCTCATCCTTCTCAATCCTGCAAGTTCGAGGAAGACAGAGCGGAAGACTAAGATCAGTAAATATCTAGGAAGAAAGTTGCATGGCATAAAATTTGTATACAAAGAAAAATGAACAACCGGATGTCAACTTGTGAAGCAGCAAATCATTGTTTACCATTACATCCAGCTAAGTGTTCGCTATGTATCAGTAATCGGAGGAAGATATAGGTTACCTAAGATAATTCCCTTTCCCATCTTAGTATTGTAAGCGAAATTGAATAGTAGAAAATTGCTTATGCTAAGAAGCTTTTGCCGTAAAATATGTTTGTTTAAGTCCACTGCAGAACCGAAATTGCAAACTCTGACTCAGAGCATAAACACATAGACAGACCTAAAGACACATGATCGGCAAGACCTAGCGAGGCAAAATTAATAGCTAAGTTCATAAGAAGATCACAAATTAGCCTATAAAACACAAGAAATTGCAATCCCAACATATGTAGAATAGGCCAAATTAAAATTTTTTTGTTCTGATTTTTCGACCGCTGGAAAGTTTTTTAGTCAATCTAATTACTTCTACTAATTAGACTTCTCGTCCAACAAAAAGTATGAGGTGCCTATCCTTGTGTCTCATATAACACAGAACGATACAAGAAGTTGACTGGATCAAGCACCTATATGAGGTGCCTATCCTTGTGTCTCATATAACACAGAACGATACAAGAAGTTGACTGGATCAAGCACCTAAAACTTATTTCCTTTCTCTTGTTTTATCTTTTCTTTTCTGAGATCTTATTCTAATTATACAACAAATAGTGTGTAATATAACATCACCAACGAACTAAAAGAATTAAACAAATAGTTGTAATAAGTCGTGTTATCAACTAATTGAAAGAGCATATCAAACTTTAAAACTTCTCAACCTAGCCCAATTGGATTGCAGCAAAACCAGGTCTACATGCAGTCCTATGCAGACTAAAAGGTTAAGCAATATGAGCATATAACATGATATTAACACAAAGTTCAACATACAATGTCAACTAAATTTAACGAATTGATCCCCGTGATATAATGCCATGTAGCACAACTATTGTATGCAAGATCAGACTTTATACTTTCATAATAGAACTGAACATGCAAGTTTATACGGATTGAAGAAATATATTACAAAGAATACACAACCAAAAAGCATAACAAATAAGAGTAACATAAAGCAATTGCAAAAGAAGAAGAAATTCTTACTTGTAAGTTGGTTTTGGCCACTTCTTCTTGCAACAGAGCTCGTGTAACTTCTGTTTTGCTCCTTCAATCTCGAATTTCCCATCAATGTCATTAAAAACTTCAAACATCCCAACATTAATGGGCATAGAGTGTGATAACTTATGTAAAGCTTCCTTAGCAGCATTAAGCTTGGCAATTTCCTTCTGGTCGGAAGAACCTGAGGCGACAAACTGGCCATCAACAAACACACTAGCAATAGTTTTCGTCTTCGCCCTCCAGTGCTTGATATAAACTTGTTTTCCTTGCTTCTGGCATAGCTCAAACAACAGCGTAACTGGTTGGGGCTGATGCTTCAAGTCGTCAAGAGTTATAATTGGCTCCAAAAGACCCCTAAAGATCTAGACACATTAAAAAATAATGCCTTATATCCCCAACTACAATAAATTTTTACTAATAATGTTAAAAGAGATTATATATATATATATTAGAAGTTAAAGGATAACTAACTACACACCACCCATAATCTTTGGAGATCAAAATTAACATCTACGTATATCGCAGCCGCTATGGATTCTACAATGTCAGCAAGAATCTTGGGAGCTTTCACGGATCCACCATACACAGCAGCATCATCTTCTTGCCTCACTGCTTCAGCAAATTCCCTAACCTTATAACATAATATAAAAACCCATCAGAGGAAAAAAAAAAGCACTTTTGCAGGAAGCAATAAATCCTAAAATGTAAACAGATAAATGTTGAAACTTGAAAGGTACCACTTTGATGATAACTTTTGAAAGCAATAAAAAAGTATGTCAAAAATGCCAACTTAAGCTTCATTAAATCAAAAAGAAATTACTTTGACATGAAATACAGAGTCCAAAGAAATGATGAACACAAAAAAGTGAAAGAAAAAAAAGAAGTAAAAATTTATATATTAGGACTTTATAGTTTTCTCATTTTTGCTTCAAATAGCAAAAACACAAAAATATCTTCCTTGCAAATGTCAAATTATAAATAAATATGTAAATAACTTTTATAGGAGAAAAACTTATGTGAGACAGTCTCACCATATCCACGTCCAAAGGTGGATGTAGGGGATCAGTGGGGTCCAAAAAAATATAAAAAATTAATATATATATATATATATATTAATTTTTTTTTACTTTAACCACTTAAATATTGTATTTTATTATCTTGGCCCCCAAATATTATTTTAAGACTCCGTCTTGACCACTTCATCAACGAGACCGTCCAATTTCATTATGTTATATCTCATATTTACATTGGGAAAATAAAATGGAGTTAGTCTAATTGTAAACAATGAGAAGAACTTATGTGAAACGATCTCACCAAATGGAGTTAAGTGCCCTTGTAAATAATGAGAAAAACTTATTTAAGATGGTCTCACAACATCACCAGTGAGATCATTCAATAAAATGATCTTATATCTCATTATTTACGTTAATAAAATGAGGTCAAGTCCCAATATAAATAATGGGATATGACATAATATAATACAACGATATAAGTAGTTAGACAATCACACAAAAATAATAAAATATGACTTAATATAATTGGACGTCTCACTGGACACATTAACTTAATCTAACCTTTAGACCTACTTAAACTACATTTATCATTCAAAGTCACACACAAAAAAAAAAAGGAACGAATTGCAATGAAGTGGCCTGACGTTTGACCATATTGCAATAAAATCATGACTTTAGTCTTAATTATATGCTAGTACTCTTGACTAACTGATTGACCGTTAGAGTTAACGGTCCACCAGTAGTCAAAAGGATAATATGGTCATTTTCCCTTATTATAAAACTTAAAAAACTTAAAAGGATTTTCACCGTCCATCAAGATTGATGGACAGTAGAGATCATATTAAAAAAAATTAAAGTTTTTTTTAAAAAAAAAATAATTAAAAAAGGAAAAAAAAAAAAGAGATATTGTGGGTGGAGACCAAATCTCTAGATTTTTTGATGGATGGTGAAAATCCAATCTAAAAATTTGATCTCAACCAAAAAAACAAAAAAAAAATTCAATCTCCATCGGAGATCACAAATTGGATCTTCACAGATTGATAGACAGTGGGGATCTAATCTGGAGATTGGATATCCACCCACAATATATATTTTTTTTCCTGTTTTTAATTATCCTTTTTTAAGAAAAAAATTTCTTTTTTAATTTTTTTTTAATATAATCTCTACCATCCTTCAATCAATCTTGATAGACGGTATTCGTTTAATTTTTTTTTTCCTCTTTTTTATTTTAATATTTAGGGGTTGTTTATTTTTTTTCCACTTATACCTTAATGGGTTGTTTATTTGTTTTTCACTTATAACTTAATGGATCTGAACTGGACCCATTAAGTTATTTTTAACTTTTTTAAGTAGTTAAACAACTTAAAAGTACTAAAAAAAAACTTTAAAAAAAAGTAAAAAATCATAAATTTTCATTTGATTGCAAATCACTTAAATATATTTAAAATATTTCCTTCCAAAAATATCCTCCTAAATATAACATATTTTCAGTTTTATTTAACTTTATATCATACAATTTTATTTCTTTTACCCTATTTATTTCCACAAGCGGCTTTATAAAAAAAAAAAAAAAACTAATCACTTCTTTTTATTGTTTGTAATGAAAAATTATAACTTTATTTGTGATGTATATATCAATTTTTTTAATTCTTGGTATAGCTTCTTATTCAATTGCTTTTGTTATTATAGATTGTAGTTCTTTGTTTTCTTATACTGTGATAATGTTTTTTTTTAGGAGAAGTTGTAATAATGTTACAGAAGGACGAAGCTTTATTCCGGCTAGAAACAACAGCTTATTATAATAATAATAAAAAAAACAGCTTATTACAAACTTATTGCAATATAATGATGAGGAGCTTCAATTGGATGGTAAGAATGCCAATCAAAATCAAACACCAAGCAGTAACAATGAATTCAAAAGATTAGATCAAGTGTTTATACAACAACTCAGAGACAAAATTACAAATCAACTTTTATAAGTATTTCATTTATTTTGTTTTAAAAAGATTCAAATATTTGTATTGCAGTAGCAAACTAGTTACATTTATATTATTGTTTATAATTGTGATTGAATGGAATAATTTGAGGCTTTACATATATCTCGGTCTCGGCTCCTAAAATAAAAATTATTTTTTAATATAATTATTTATATTTTCATCCTGAATAAAATTTTATTAATACATACATAAAAATAATTTAGGATTTATTAAATTATTTAGTTTTAGTTATTTATATCATAACAAATAAAAATACATAACTATTAATAGTAATAAGGATATAAACATCAAATTATATGTTTCTAGACATTTTTATTTTAAAAAATAAATAAGTTAATACCATATTCAGTGGTTTGAAAAGAAACAATAAACATGTCATTCAGATTTTAGATTTCAGTCCCCATTCACGACTGTTCAATGTTCAGACAAAAAAAAAATGCCTCCTTAATATTATTTTTTTAGGTAGATATGTCATTTCACACATAAAACAAAGTCAAACAGTTAGTTTTAATAAGATACTAATGTGTAATTTTGACTAAACTTATAATTTCATTATAATATAATTTAATTGCAATTTGCCATAAAAAAAAATACATTTATCATTTGAAAAAAAAAAATTCTCACTCCCAATAAAAATTAAATAACCAAAAATTCACTTTCGAAAGCAAAAAAAAAAAAAAAATTATCTCACGAAAAAATCAATTATACTTTCAAAAATTATCAAACAAACAAAATATTATTTGTACAAAAAAAAATTAATTTTTTAATTATTTCAAAAACCAAACAATGAAGTACAATACAATACCTTGTCATCGAGAGCAACCGCACTGTGTCTGACGAATCTATAAAACCCGTGTTTGACCGCCACGCGCGCGAGTTTCTCCGTGCTGATGTTGGCGGCGCGCAGCAGCGACAGCTGCCCCGGATCGAGCTGCGGGTACGCCAGGAACACGTAGTTGCTCAGGGCCAGCCCCAGCGCGGCGTCGCCGATGAACTCGAGCCGCTGGTACGAGGCTGAGTCGGTGTACGACGAGTGCGTCAGCGCCTCCTCTAGGAGCCGCTTGTTCTTGAAGCTGTAGCTGAGGATGGTCTCCACGTAGAACACCGCCGCCTCCATGTCGGAGGATAGTGGCGACGACGACAACGCCGATAGGGTGACCAGCGGGTCGCTGGTGATGGTGGGGGTGGGGCTTCCGCTGCTGTGAGTTGACGTGTCGCAAAACTCGGGGCCCATTGTTTTGAGAGCAGCTCCTGTGATCAGTGTTGAGTCTCGAGCGGAGGACATAGAACTGAGAAAAATTGTGCTTTTTTTATACAGAGAGAGAGGTGGCGCGTGGCGGAGAGTGAGAAAGGGGTTTTAAAGAGTGACGTAAAGTGGAGTCACGTGCGAGTTGCGGGGCTCACGTGTGGGGAGTGTTTGTATTTTGTATTTTTTTTTTTTAAGTAAATAATGTCTACTTTCCTTTTTTATTCAATTAAAAGTGGAATCAACTTTTAAATTTATTGATATAGACCTCTCCTCCCGTTAGTTAACTTTTTAAATTTTTAACAAAAACCTCTCCTGATCAACTATTACATATGATCAAATTTTACTAAAAGCGATGAAGGTATTTGTTAATAATTAATAAAGTTGACTCTGCTTGTAGTTGACAAAACTTAAAAAAAAAAGTCAATGCAATTATCTCTTCTGTTTTTTCAATTTCGTTTGGAGATTGTTTTATTAACCATATGCTTGCTTACGCTCAGTTTTTTTGTTATATATTTTTATGAAAGTATAAATTTTCAGAAATGGAAAGAAAAATTGTTACAGAGTCTAATATGACTCGAAAGTAAATGACGTTCATTCAATCTAATAATGTCTCAAATTTAAGTTCAACACACCGTCAATGGTATGAAAAAAAACAAAGCAATTAACATTTTTTTTGCTAATATATTTGATTTGATTTATTTCATACTAATAAACGTATTGTGAAATTTAAACCCTCTCAATATCAATATGCACTAACTATTTGAAATATAAATGAATCGCTATTTCAATAATAATTTTACTCAGTTTTATCTAATGTTGTATGAAACAACTATAAAAAGTAATTTCCAATTACGTGAATAGGAATGCAACTTTTTGCATGTTCTCCATCACACAACTTTTTGCTTGTACCTACTCTTCATTACACGTAAGAATTTATAGCAACATCACATGTGTATTTAAAAGTACTTTTGTACTGAAACAAACACATTTAAGAAACAGCAGCAACCACTTCAGATTTTTAGCTGAAGAAAATAACACTTCTTCTATAAAAAACCAAACCAATCCCAACAAAAGGAGATTGTCAAACAAGAGTTTAGAGCATTGTAAGACAAACAAATTGAACATGTACCATCATTATATATGAGAAATTGATGAGGGACTACATATTCGCCATATGAACAAAGTCGAGCTAAATCTGCTTTCCTCCCTTGCGCGCCTGACTGGATTTTCTCTTACACGCCCATATTTCTAGGAGAGACTACTTACAGAAACTAAACTACAGAAACTGTTATAAAGAGAAGGTAAACTGTGATAATAAATAAACATGCCTAGACAAGGGTTGCCCGATTCGAAGCAGAGAGAATGGACATCAACAGGATGCAAATTGCATTGTTTCAGTTCAGTTCAGTTCAGTTCAGCATATGATCAAAACCCGCTCCAGCTTGAAGTCCAGGAACTCGAACATTGAGAAGTAGCTGCTGCAGCCATCGCCTTGTTGTTGGATCTTCCTGTAAGCATTGATAAAGAACATGAAATTGAGAATGGTACCAAATGAAATGGCAGGGCAAAGGAGGAAAGTAAATAAAAAAAAATAATAAAGAATCTAGGCCCCACTGCAGATAACAGGACACCTTGCAGATAAAATACCATTTGTAAATATGAATATCGCAAAATAGACTTACACGAAGACAGCTGCTGAATGTGGCATCCCTTAACATGTCTGGAAGGCAGCTTCTCAGTGCATCACAAGCCCTGTGACATAAAGGCCAAAGGACATATCTTCCATGAGAATGGAGCGGAAAACAATTACAAAGGGATAGAAGAGCGGAAGGTGGGATGGCTAAAGACAACATATAAGGGACGATATTGAGGATACTGGCAATTTAAAAATCTAACCTACCTTGGATTGTCTGACAAACGGAGATAGCATCGAATGATATGCTTCAGCAGCCGAGATGATGGTTGCTCAGCAAGTGCTGCAACCATGTTTCCCAGAACTCGCCCTACTGCAAAGAACCTCTCAGCTGTAGTACAAATATAGTCCAAGCCCACATCATCCAGCAAGATTTTCTGAACAATGAACGTTGCAACCTGCTTTCACAAAATATTGTCAAGCATGGATGAACTTAAATCTGATCCCGTAATTTTAAAATAGGAGAGCAGGAAGAAGCTTGAATAATGGAGTAGCTTAACAGTAACAGATGCCAAAAGTGCAAGAACTGTTTTCATGTATACATTTTCAGATATTTTATCACATTAATGCTCGAGGGTTTATTCTGTTCTGAAAGTAAATATTTTCATAAATTTTACTAGGTAGTTCAATGATATATTGTTAACAGCATATATTCTGCTGAGCAGGAATGGTACTGTAAAAGAAACGTTGCCATTTTAGATGGAATAACAGGTGAAACAGAAAAAATTAGAAATTTTAACAAATGGAAAAGGAAGATAAAAAACTATGACATTAGCAGACTCACAGTTTTTGACAATTCACTTCCCATCTCCATGGTGCGCAGGCAGAGAGGAATTATTTCTGTTGAAAGAAGGAAGCTAATAACCTCTGTATCATCAACCTACAATGGAAATCGAATGAGAACATAATCTCCAAATTTTGGAACCACATCTGTAACAGGATTCATGAAGTACAAAACTTATAAAAAGAAAACCCCCTATCAAATTGAGAAAAAAAAGGACAAAAAAATGTGCACTTGAATGTCAGCAAGGATTAAAGTACCTTCACCAGGGCACCAATGACGCCTAAGCTAGTAAGCCTCAAGTACTCAAATGGCCTTGACTTGCTTGTTGTGTTCAGGAAAGGGTATAGATACAATGGTATATGAGCTGCAAAAAAGATAAAAATATGAGCTATATATTATAATCAACTCATTCAGCAGGCATTCATATATTATTTCCAACCCTTGACACCCCTCTCCCTCCTCTCTTTCTCTCTCCTTCTCTCGATCTCTTTTGCCAGCTATGATTTTCAAGATTATCCTTTCTCATCTCTAGGTTGCACTGGGGAAAATTTGAATGTACAGATACTGCTAGAGCACTTCTGAGCATCTATTTAGGGAATCATGATGCTGATAATGTCACACTAGTTACTTTATACATTTGGTATACAACAGAAATGGACAAGAACTGACAAAAAATTATATAATCTTTATTTTTTAACAAACAAGACATAAAATCATACCTTTAGAATCTAAATTAAGAAAATTATCCCTCCATATTTTAAGCAATCGGGGCAAGAATATAGTCACTAACTGATACAAGTATGTAAACCAGATCGGAAATATTACCATTGAGAAACAACATCCTTGTGTCTGGATGAGAGGCTACACACTGCAGGAAAAGATTAAAGGATTATAAAGCATTAGTAATGCCTCCAAATGACAAATATAGAAATTTAAAGCAACTAATGCAAACTAAAATTCAACATAATATTCCACAACTGATTCCCACATTGAGAAAAATGTAAACATTACAACAGCAGGACATCAAACCTTAAACATAAAATCTACTTCAATTGATTTCAATAAACGAGCATGTACTTGTTTAAAATACCATTCTTTTGCTCCAGTTTACAGAGCAGATAACAAGATTAGGTAAAACTAAGCAATTTTCATCATTGTACAAGAGAAGAGTTTTATCATCCTGCATAATCTTCTACTGAAACTTCACCCCCTTTTTATGATATCTCTTCTAAAGAGACATCCATGCAAAAAACAAAAAGCAAAAAACACTCAATACCTACTTAACGTTCAGACAATGCAACATGTGGCAACCTGCCTACAATAGTTAAAAAATCCATCACAAAGATTAGATATTTGAATCTCTTTGGCAGTATTTATCATTACTATTCTCTGTATATTTGAGACAACAGCAAAGCATTACATATCCAAAGCACTATATATTTAAAGCTAAATAACTGCCTTCCCCTAAGTAAGTCAGAAGTGCTTTAACATCCAAGCAAACTAATGAGAACGTACATTCCAAATCTAGAGAAAATGTGACACATACAACTTCAAGATGAAGTAATAAATTGATGGGAGAAGATAAAAATAAAAAAATAAACTATCTGACCTGAAGAAGAGCAAGAGCATTGCAAACTCGATTTGATTGTGCAGGAGTCAGGTTTGGCGGAGACAGAACAGGGTATATTGAAACTATCTCCTGCAAGCAAAAAAGGATAGCGAATTGGGGTAATTCAACATGTTGAAAATAGATCAAGGTGGTTGACTTGACCATAATTTAACTAACGCTACTACACACCCATACAGAACAAGAACTAACAAGATAACGTTGCTCCATAGTGTCTTTTTTTATTGGACAATGAGCTATATAAATAATGACAGATATGGGGTGGATGATAATAGTACAATTCTAACATAAAGAACATACCTGTAACAGGGCAGCAATAGTACCAAAAGAATTCCACAACAAGGGAGCCAAATCTTGAAATAATTCTCTCTTCTAAAAATAAAAACAAAAACAAAACACAAGTTCATTAGGCATACCTGTATGAGTGCAGCTATAGTACCAAAAGAATTCCACACGAAAGGAGCCAAATCTTGAAATAATTCCTTGTGCTAAAATGAAACCAAAGGTGGACACTAGTTTATGATTACAGCACACAAATGTCAAACAGCTAAACGGCATAACCATATAAAGAAAAGAAGCATGGGCAATATGTATATAGAGATGTCAACCAATGCCTAGTCATTGCACAGATGAAATCCAATTGAATTGATTCATCTAACTCTTAAAAAAAAAAAAAATCAAATATATGAGGTTCCAAAATTTGCTCCTTACTACAATAACAAAAAAAAATCTGCTTCACATAAAAAGTACATGTAGAACCATATAAGAAAATCTTCTTTGCTATCATACAACCATAGCAGTTTCAGTAACTTTTCATTTTTTGGAAGAAAGTAAATTTAGGTTTCAATGGATATATCTGGGGTCCATATATATGTAAATATCAGTAAAGGTATCAAAAACATTGACAGAATTCCGATATTCCGACATCGGAATATCAACAATATTTTCAATATCAATACCATTAAAATTCAACAAATATCTTCGAAACTCCGTCGATATTTTCAATACTTACTTCCTAGTTTTTTTTTTCTCTTTCACAATATTTTGAGGTTCTATAACACGTCAAATAAAAAATAAGCTCACAAAACTTAATGTAATTAAACTTAGCGTTCTACTTCTAGACAAAATCTTGTTCTTGCCACCAATAATGCTCCTTATGATACTAGAAATTGCAACTAGTACAGCCAAAATCTTAATCAGCTGTCATACGCCTTGCCTCGTGAAATATTTCAGTATACAACCCCTGAAAACCACTTTACTATCTATCGAACCAGACGAATTCGAACAATTCCCCTAGAAATTCAAAAGAACAAAACTATTTTCCTAGGTTCATGTAACCACACTCCACAATCCTAATTATAAACCCAAATTGAATCCACATACCATATATAAGCTATAAACATATACCATATATGCATCAAAAGACATTAAAAAAAAAATCAAAAATAAAAAACCGAACCTTTTTAGGTTTACATTATCAAGCTCACAAAAAAAGAAAAAAAGTAAAAAAGAGCTGATAACAAAATCACCTTCGACAATTCAAGCAGCGCGTTCTCTCTCAAATCGGGGTTGCTGAGATCGAGCACCAGGTGTTCGGCCGACGCCATCTTCCTGTCCTTGTTAGCTCCAGCACCGGCGGAGGCTGCGGCCGCTGCTGCCGCTGCGGAGGCTGCGTTAGGGCTCGGCGCGCTGGGTACACCGTTGAACGGCGCGTTAAGGGACAACGACTGGGGTAGATTCGCCATTGCTCCACCCACTCACTCACTCAATCAATCAATCAATCAATCAATCAAGCTCTGGCGCTTGATTTATTTAGAGGAGAGACACAGAGGTGTAGAAAGGTTTATATAATGGTATTCGAAAACGTAAAATTCTTGCTGGTTGGCCAATTCTACACAATTGATACTTGCTTGACATGCAAGTGAATTACCCCACACTTGTTGCAATTTGATTACTAGGTTACTCTTTTATTTTATTTTATTTTATTTTATTTTATTTTTGAGTTCACCAGCGTAAGACGTTTCGTTTTTGTATTTTTTTTTCTTGGGTGTAGCTACTATACTATATATGGTATATTTTCTTTTTCATTTTCTAAGATCGAACGTTTTATTTTTTATATTTTAATTTTTTTTTTCTCGACCGATAAAAGATTCAAAAATAGTTATTGACACGTACTTTATATGCACGTAATAGGCTACTTTTTCATTTTCGAGTTCATTAAGGTCGAAGGTTTTGTTTTTATATTTTAATACATTTTTTTCTCGGGTTTAACTGCCATACCATATATGGTATTTTTTTTTTTTTTTATTTTCTGAGGGCAGACGTTACATTTTTTATCATTTAATTTTTTTTCCTCAATGAATAGAAGATTTGAGAATAGTTATTGACACGTGCTTTACATGCGTGTGATTATACTATACTTGTTGCAATTTGATTGTTGAATTACTCTTTTACTTTCGAGTTTATGAGGGTCAGACATTTCGTTTTTGTATTTTAATGTTTTTTCTCGGATTCAGCAACTATATCATATATGGTATATTTTCCTTTTCAATTCCTGAGGACGGACATTACATTTTTATAGTTTAATATTGTTTTCTCGATCGATAGAAGATTCGAGAATAGTTGTTGACACATACTTTACATGCGAGTGATTATACTATACTTGTTGCAATTTAATTGTTGGATTACTCTTTTATTTTTAAGATTACGAGGGTTAAACGTTTCATTTTTATTTTATAATATATATTTTTTCTAAGGTTTAGCAATGATATCGTACGTGGTCTTTTTCATTTTCTTAGGGCAGACATTACATTTTTTATATTTTAATTTTTTTCTCGATCGACAGAAGATTTGAGAATAGTTATCGACACGTGCTTTAAATGCGTGACTATGTTATACATGTTGCAATTTGATTGTTGGATTACTCTTTTCCTTTTGAGTTTATGAGGATCAGATGTTTCGTTTTTTTTTTTATTTTAATGTTTTTTCTCTGGTTTAGCAATTATATCATATATGGTGTATTTTCTTTTTCAATTCCCGAGGATAGACGTTACATTTTTATATTTTTATTTTTTTTTTCTCGACCGACAGAAGATTCGAAAATAGTTGTTGATACGTATTTTACTTGCACGTGATTATACTATACTTGTCGCAATTTAATTGTTGGGTTACTATTTTATTTTCAAGACCATGAGGGTCACGTTTCGTTTTTATTTTGTAATATATTTTTTTTTTCAGGGTTAGCAATGATATCGTACATGATCTTTTTCATTCTTCAAGGGCAGGCATTACATTTTTTATATTTTAATTTTTTTCTAAACGAATAGAAGATTTGAGAAAAGTTATTGATGTGTGCTTTAAATGCGTGTGATTATGCTATACTTGTTGCAATTTGGTTGTTGGATTACTCTTTTATTTTTGAGTTTACGAGCGTCAGACGTTTCGTTTTTATATTTTAATATTTATTTTTCTTGGGTTTAGCAACTATATAATATATGGTATATTTTCTTTTTCATTTCTCTGGGGTGGACATTACATTTTTATATTTTAGTTTTTTTTTTCAACGGAAGATTCGAGAATAGTTGTTGACACGTACCTTACATGCACGTGATTATACTAGTTGCAATTTAATTGTTGGGTTACTCTTCTATTTTTGAGGTCATGAGGGTCAGACGTTTCGTTTTTATTTTGTAATTTTTTTTCTCGGATTTAGCAATGATACCGCATATGGTCTTTTTCATTTCTAAACGGCAAATGTTTCTTTATAATATTTTAATATTTTTTCTTGACTAGTAGGAAATTTGAGAATAATTGTTGATACGTGTTTTACATATGCGTGATTATGCAATACTTGTCCCAATTTACTAGTTAGGTTACTCTTTTACTTTCGAGTTTATAAAGGTTGGATGTTTTGCCTATGTTTTTAATGTATTTTTTTCTCTGGTTTAGCTACTATACCAAATTTGGTATAGTTTCTTTTTCATTTTTCGAGGGCGGACGTTTCATTTTAATATTTTGATTTTTTTTTTCAACTGGTAGAAGATTAGAGAATAGTTATTAATATGTGTTTTACATGCGCGTGATTATACTATACTTATTACAATTTAATTGTTGGGTTACTCTTTTACTTTCGAGTTCACAAAGGTCGAACGTGTCATTTTTAATTTTTAATATATTTTTTCTCGGGTTTAGCAACTATACTGTATATGGTATAGTTTATTTTTCACTTCTTGAGGGCAGACGTTTCTTTTTAATTTTTTTTTCTCGACTTGTAGAAGATTCGAGAATAGTTGTTGAAACGTGCTCTACATGCACGTAATTATGCAATACTTGTTGCAATTTGATTGTTGGGATTACTCTTTTATTTTGGAGTTTATAAGAGTAAGACATTTTGTTTTTATTTTCGAGTTCACGAGAGTCAGACATTTCGTTTTTATTTTTTAATATATTATTTGTCGGGTTTAGCTACGATACCATATTTGGTATAGTTTTTTTTTATTGCCCAAGGCATTCGTTTTATTTTTATATTTTAATATTAATTTTTTCGACCGATAGAGATTGTTGATACGTGCTTGACACGTGTGTGGTTACTCTTTTATTTTCAATTTCACTTTCTCGAGTTTAGCTACTATACCGTATTTGGTATAGTTTCGTTTTTATTTCAAGGGTCCAATGCTTTGTTTTTATTTTTTAATGTGTTTTTTCATTAGAGAAAAACTAATTACATCTATCTTATTTGATGAATCATGATCATAGACCTCATTTTTCACACTATCTAATATACAAATTATAGAATAGTTAGATTAAAACAACTTAAATGATTAAAATTAAATCTAATATGTGCTAGTTGCAATGTGTTTTAGTTATATATCTCACTTGAAATCTCAGTCTAACATGAATAAAAACTTGATAATGCAGCACTAACATCAAATCATATCAATGTGATTGCAGACATAGTCTGGTGATAACCACACCTCTTAATGAAGTTGAGGTTCTGAGTTCGAATTCCTCTCCCCCAAGTCAAAAAAAAAAAGAAAAAGACATCAAATCATATCAACAACACTGGGTAGAAGACAAGAAATGTATTGAAAATTTTTACTAATACAAATCACAAGCTGGTAAACTACAGAATTTCCATCCTGGAACCTATTTTTTTCATTATTGTGCAAGAATGTGTAAATGCATCTGCCAATATCTCTATTTACAAACAAATACACTCCCAATAAGTTAAGATTCGTAATAGAAGCCTAACTTTACCCAGTGAGAAGAATTCAGCAACAAGTCAGGCGGTGAAGATTTGGTGTCTAATAAATGTTCCAGTCAGTTTGATCTAGAGAGGTCGTTTCTTCGAGCATCGTCATCTGATCACCGTGTCCACTTATCTAGAGTCAACAGAGAACAGGTTGAGGTTTGATGTTGGTGTAATGAAGCTTGCGAGACAAAAATTGGACCATTCTCGGTTGGTATCTGTAGGTGACCAAAAACAGCCAGAAAATACTGAAGTGTTGTGGTGGCAAATATAGTTTTGGTTTCTGAATCGTGGAACTCCTCAATCAAGACACATTCTGTTGGAAGTGATTCTATTAACGATACAACAAACATGAACAAGTAACAAAAATTTACTTCCATTCTTGGAATTCTGCACTGCAATGTCTTTGGGAATGCAAATGACTCAAATCCTTAAGATCCGACTTAATTTGTAAACCTGCAAAGACGAAAATTGATAATAATGATGCTCAAACTGTAGATGTGGTGAAGAACAAAACGAGCAATGACAGCAAAGTTTACCGACCTGAGCAGTCCTACTAGGAAGAGGCACCTCTAAGCAGTTCCGGAAGCCATCGACTCTGCAAGGACAGAGGTGCTAGATTCATGCAAGGAAAAGAAGCTACACAAAATAAAAGGGATAAAAATTTATTGATCAGTACCTTTTGCTGATAGTCCTTTGAATATATTGGTGCTCCTTGATAAGCCCTTGACCCCCAAACTTGTTTTCGTCAGAATTTAGTATGATCTGTGCGATTACAAAAATTACTCTAACTGAGCTGCATTACTGCAGGATATGTAAAAGCAACAAGAGATCACAAAGCCTTAAAACAAGTGTCATTCTTTATAAAGTCTCTCAAGTTCATTCTACGCATTTGTGGACTATGTTGTACATACAAAGTTTGTGTTTTGTCGAGATGCGTTTTCAGTGTTGTATTTATTTAGATAAGTCAGTCCAGAGATGATATGTGCAGTAAGAATTAAAAACATCTGAACGTTTTGATAATGTTATCATGATTGAGTTAAACTACTTCTTACTTGATACTCTCCAGCTTCTTCCACACCAATATTGTACTTTTCATAGGAATCTGTTGGATGAAAGTTGAATACGAATAGAAGAGGACCTCTTATATAAGATATTACCTGTAAAAAGCAAGACGCCTACATTTAGTATTCTGTTGGTTTACCTCAGTCCTTGGAAAAATTCATACCACGTCAACTCTTACACACAAGCATATAGGCATGTATGCATCAATGCAACACGAACCACAAATAGTTGCTGAAAATCGTTCACTAGTTAATTAAGCTAAAGGTCTGCTTAGATGCACACGCACCCCACCACATATGATGCACAAACTAAGAAACTGAAAGGGAAGAGGTTAATCTATACCATCTTGGTATCATTCACATGGTGGATGTTAGGCAAACGTCTTGAAAGCACCCTTTCATTTTCATCCAACTTCATCAATTCCTGGAAAAGCTAATAGTGTTATAATTTGGTACTGGAATATCAGAGTATATGTGTTTAATAACCAAAGCAAGATAAAAGTTGATTAAAAGCATAGATGGCTCGTAAGTAAATCATTGCACGTGTACTCCATTCATATTGTAGGGATAATAATATATTAAGTGTTGAATTGACACACCTTATCAAAGTTAAATAAGTCGCAACATACTCCTCCATTTTCCAGCAAATCCCAGCGACGGTTAGCAAGTAAAAATGAGAAGCTGTTGCTTGGCATAGGGAACTCGACCCTCTGGCCCATGAAAAATCATCAATTAACAAAAAAATAAAAATAGTTAGAGAATTTAAGGTTACTGCAGAGAAGGTAACCTCACCTCCGGATGCCCAAACTCATTGCCCATGAAGTTAAGGTAAGCACAACCACCAATTGTAAATGTAATCAATCTGATCATCTACATCCAAAAAAAATATAAAACTAGTTAAGTACAAATAAAACAAACCAATGCATGAATATGGACTGGAGATCAAAAGTGAAAGCAATGTATCACATTGACGAGAGAGAAGTAACATGCAATGCAGAACTTTTTTTTTACATTTCAAAGCTACTGGAACAATAGTAGCTGTCTATATCAGTGACATATGGAACATTGAGAAAGTGAGCAAATCAAATTAAAGAAAGAGCAAAAGGATAGTTCTGAACTTACACTTAGAATCCCATTGAACAGATATAAGAAAAGCGGGAAACACTAAAAAAGATGGGTGAATGGCATACTTTGTGTAGTGAACACCCTCTAAGCAAGGAATCATTTGAACCTGGAGAATGCTCTGTAACTTCACCAAACAATATCTCTGCAAATGACTTCCCTCCCGATATGGACTAACATGCAAGATTACAACATCAAGTTGCAACCATCATCAAGAAAGATGTAAATTAAAATCTATATATAATTTTGTTGTAATAGTTAAAAGAAAAAAACCATTGACATGAAACAAGTGACTAAAGTAGGTGATTACTTGGTTATGATTTTCAGCATACATAAGCATCTTCTCTGAATATTGTCCACTGCCCTTCAATGTGCTGACAATCTGGATGTAGGATTTAATAATACTAAAATTAAAGAACAAAAGTGAATTACATAAAACATTCTCAAGGTAACAACAATATGTCATTTGATGCTGAGGTGACAGTTATCCAACTATCCAACCTTGCTCATGCTCCATTCATGGTCAGGAGTACTCTCAAGCAAAGACAACCACATCTCCGAGGCAGAGAGATTAACAAAATAATCAAATCCCAATCCGCCTTGTGAAGTTGATTCACATAATCCAGGATAATATGTTGCCTAAATAAAAATAATAATCGTTAAAAGGTTATTTGAGTAATGATAGTTAATCATCTTATATGGATAATAACAAGAAAGACTAAAGTACAACAGAAAATGCTGATTTTTAATGGTGAAGAGAAGTGCATGAAATGCAAATGCTTACATCTTCTGCAATTGTTATAACATTAGGATGAAGATAATGTAAGATCTCATTTGCCAAAATGAGGTATAGTAATGCATCTTTGTCAACATATTGATTGCAATACCTGGAACAAAACGAGTTTACATTTAAAAGTTTGAGCAGGCCCATAACATGTGTACATAGCAGACTTACAAGAAACAATATGAAGTTGAGTCCAGGATCTGTAAGTAGCATTTTCCAGGCTCCAGCATACAAATTTCAAAGTTATCTATTTTTCCTTTTATTATTCTTTTTATGCATTAGAATCGGAGGTCATCCACTTCATCCCACCTTGATATGACCTGAGCCATGACCCAGGATCAATATCAATTTCCAGTCCAATAACTTATAAATTTGATGACCGTCTTGATAAATGGCGATAGGTCATCCTATATGTTAAAAAATCAATTGAAGTTCTTCTTATGGGCATTATCACAGATTTTAAAACAAAAAACAATTGAGTCCAAATAATATACAATGCCCAAACAAACCTAGCCAAGGCCCAAGCTCCTTTGAGGAAACAAAAAAGCACATTTAGTGACAACTACAATATTAAAAATATTAAACAGATGCCTTACTCCTCCAAGTCACCAGTAAAAGAAGCAAAACCATTGTGCGTATATATCATTGATGAGAGAGAATGGAACTGGAAACCGTCAATTTGATACTCCGCAATCCACCTGCTCAAGTACCATGTCATTACCGATGCAAATATTGCCTACCCTAAGGGGACATGCTTATCTTTACCAAAAAGAAGAAACGAGCAATCAACAGCTAAGGTTACACTTCAGAAAATTAGAAGATTGGCGTGCTTCATATTTACCAATTCAAATTCGCAAGGAGAAAATGTAGCACATCAAGATCACCATATTTGAACATCCTGGTTCCCCAGTATTTATGATGGCCACGCTTTCCTATTCAAGTACATAAAATTGGCACAGGAAGGATATAAGTAATTAGGAAAAAAAGATTGAATAAACAGTTTTCAAGCCGTTAAACCACTTTTTACTCTTTCAATGGTACTACGGAAACACATCTAGGGGATATTTGGTTACAGATTATTCAAGAGGTAAAGCATGGCGTTGAGAACCACAAAAACCATAATATATAGCACACCAGTTCATGCAGCTTCAAACTACATAAACAGCAATGAAAACAGTACTTGAAAGTTCGAACATAATACCAAAACTTTATTGGGCATTTGTTACTTGTCATTTGAAAAATCAAATGAATAGACAACGTTTACCAGTGTGGAAGTAACAGTCATTTGATCCATCAAATAGTGATAGTCCAACCATCTGGTCTGCAGCAGAGTAGGAATGAACAATGTCTAAGAAGACTAGCAGTCCCAGTCCTGTAAAATGAAAAAGGTATTTTCAGTATAGAACCTCTTTTAATTGGTAGCATCTTAATACACTTCCACATGTTACCATCTTTTCTTTAAAAAGAACTGCAATTTATGATTGCACTCCAAAAGTGCAAGCACATAGCTAACATAGAACCTATAAAAGCTTTTTAAAGTCACTCAGCCATTTGCAAAGCATAAAGGCAATTGTTAGGTTGATTAATGGAATAAAAGTGAATGAAATCAGATGAAGAATGATAATAACCATGTGCTTCATCAACCAAGCGCTTGAAGTCATCAGGAGTCCCAAATCTACTGCTAACAGCATAAAAGTTGGTGACCTGAATTACCATAAAGATGTTGATAGCATTCATAGAACATTAGAACTATAAAAAAATATATATATTAAAAAGTAGCAAATCAACTGAAAATGTCAAGAAAATGAGCATTGTGATAATTACAAACCACTAGAACCCTTAAGTAATTATGAATCCATATACTCTAGTACTATATGTAGGAAACTACACATAGCACGCATGTGACAGGCGTCGTTTATGCCAATAATGATAATAATAAAACTGAAACAAACTAGAAGGTGTTAGAGCAACGCACTCTATAACCAACAGTGAAGTAATCTTTGTGCTCAGCAACTCCAAATAATTGGATTGCATTGTATCCAGCTTCCTTTACATGAGGAAGGACCTGTAATTGAAAAACATTAGTAGAAAAATGATGAAAAAGATTACCATAAAGCAGGATTCATGAAGTTACCTTCTCAGTGAAATCACTAAACGAAGATATTTTTGGCTCTTTTCCACTTATTCCAACATGACATTCATATATTCGCAATGACTTTGGCACTTTTGGGCTTGTGTTTCTCCACTTGTATGCATATTCAGGGGGTGGCTCCCAGTGGATTGCAAAAGCTTGTTTTCCATCTGCATCTGAATATGATGAACAAAATTGAGATCAAGAAGTGTCATTTATAGTGAAAGATTCTTATTTCTAAACAAATTTTTAATGTTGACTAAAATGCTAAGTGATAAAGATAAAATAAACAAATTTTGAGAGCTAAAAATAATAACAAAATATAAATGAAATAAATCACTGATCTACTATTTGAATTCTTCATGGAGTAGACCTGTCTTATGTATAGAAGTGAACAAGATCTAGGATCAGCTTCTTGATAAAAGTATCATGGCAAACAAAGAAATGACTTTGAGTAAGTGAAGTGTATTTACCGGGTTGTACGTACGTAGCCCATGCAGGCACACGTTCCAATGGCCCATCAGGAGTGTTGAAATAAACCCTGTATTTGGTTCCATGAGGAATTCCTGGAATGTACTTCTTCAACCATGCCTTCCTTCCTTTACGTGTCTCTATCCAGTAAGGAATAGGAGGCGCCTTAGAACGAAATTTCTCTTGCCATGCAGGATCACCCGCGATATTGAAGACATCATATACTTTTCCATTATCAATTATATCAAGTGGAGGTAGATTACTAGGTGGATCATCTTTATGCTGTTCTTTCCATGCCTTATATCTCGTTTCTGCATCTGGTATTTCCTCCAATTCATCTAATGCTTGAGGACCATTAGGCCCAAATAGTTGCTCATATAACTTTGCTGGCAGTTCAAAACGGTTTTTAACAAACCGGTCCTCTCCAGGTTCCCAGTATTCATCTTCAGCTTTTTTGAAAATCTCTTCAATGGTAACACCACTGTCACCTTTATCATAGTCATCGACATAGTTATACTGCTGAAAATAGAGTTCATCCGGTTTCTCTCCTTCCCTTACTTTATCCTCAAGGCTGATAAACCAGTAACCGTAATCATCATGACCAAAATGACCCTCTCGCGCACAATTCTCTGTCGGTGACCACCCATTGAAATCACCAACCAATGCACAATAGCGAGCACCTGTATCCAACAAGCTTAACTTTCACATGTGATCCACCAAAAATTAAGAAAGACCTTCACCAAAAACTTTGCTGATGAAAAAAACTTGACCCCAAGCAAATAAAATTCGAGGAAGGAACACTAGAGGAACATATCAAACCTGGAGCCCAGTCCATAAAGTCCACCCGATGTTCAGGATTCCGATGCACACCCACAATCTCGTATCTACATGAAAAACACCAAGAACCATTGTAACTCGATAAAACCTGAATTGTACAAAAAACGGCTCCCAACACAATTCCTTATTAAACCAAAATATGCTCAAAACACTCACCAACACTCAAAGATCACAACCATCAATCACATTTCCAATATGACAGACATATCAATCACAATTATCCAAATATTTACCCTTTTCAACTAATTTTCAACTTAAAATTTCAATATTGAAACATATCAATTCAGTAGTAGAAGCACATATACAAGAATGTCTACACAGTTCAATAAAATATAAATTATGTTATAAAAAAACTTGTTTCTATTAAACTAACCCGGTAGAAAACTCCTTCAAATCGGGGAATCGTTTAAAAATCTCAGCTTTCAAGTCTTTCATTGCTTTGTGCCTGCAAAACAAAAATTCTCAATCCTCTATTACTCTTTGCATCAACTTCCAAAAACAAACAACAAAAACCAAATAATTCAATTTCTTTTCTTTTTCTTTCCCACACTTTCTCAGCAAACAAACAGAACCCACAACTTCCACTTCCTTGTCTTTCTTTTGTTTCTTAAATTTTTTACCTCTCTCGAAGAAACTGAGCAAAGTCTTTATGGGAAATGTCGAGTTTCTTGAGGAAGCCAACTGGGTCGATCCCTTTGTCTTCTTCACTTGCACTTCTCTTCTTCTTTTTAGAATATTTTTGCTGTTTTTGTTGATGGGGTTGATGGTCAGAAGCTGAGCATGTTATTTTGGTTTTTACTTTCACTCTCTTAGAGAATTCAATGGTTTGAAGAAGCCTGTTGTGCGACAGAAAATGGAGAGTTGAGTTGTTTGGATAGAAAGAAATTCTGGTTTTGAAAGACAGTGAAGTCATTTTTATTTTTTTGGTGGATTTTGCAGAGAAACTGAGCTCTGTGGGTTTATAGATAAGAGGCGCGTACAGAGATTTTTCGATTCCAAAGTGGAGGGGTTTTTCATTATCAAATTAAAAAAAAGATATTAATTCCTTTTTTTTAAAATAATATTAATATTAAATTAATGGGTGATTTTCATTTGGGTCCCTAACTTTTAAGTAATTATCAGTTTTTTTAAAGCAGTTTCATTTATTGGTATACTTGGGCCCTAACTTTTTGGAAATGTATCATTTTGGTCTCTCTGACCAAATTTTTGTTAGTCAATCGTAACAGAATTGGTAAAAAGACTGTTTTACCCTTGACTCTATTTAAATAAGTTAAAGTTACCATTTTAACCTCAAATTTTAAAAAAATATATTAATAATTAGAAAGATAGTGTAGTCATTTAAGATTAATTTTTAATTAAAAAATTTAAAATATTTAATAGTATGTAAAAAAAATATTTTTAAATGAATCTCCACCGTCCATCAAAATTGATGGACGGTGGAGATTTTATTAAAAAAAATAAAAAAAATTTATAAATTAATTTTTTTTTTAATTTATTATCTTTTTACTATTTTAAAAAAATTGATGTTCTTGGTGGAGATCCAATTAAGAAAAAAAAAAAAACCTTGAACTTGAAGAACAGAAAAAAAAAAAAAAAAAAAATTGAACTGGGTTCAAATTGGACCCAGAAGCCTGGGTTCGTCATCGAACCCAGCTCAATTTTTTTATTTATTTATTTATTTTTGTTCTTCATCTTCAAATGTTGATGTTCAAATTTTTTTTTTTTGTTCTTGATGGATATCCAAATTGAATCTCCACCGTCCATCATACGATCAAAAATATCATTTTTAAAATAGTAAAAAAAATTTAAATTGAAAAAAATTAAATTTTACAATATTAATTTTTAAAAAAAAAATTCGATATAATCTCTACTGTCCATCTAATAGATGGACGGTGAAGATTTTCGTTTATTGTTTTTTATTAATTTTTTAATTTAATTATTTTTTAATTAGGGGTAGGTTAAAAGACAAAAATACCCCTAAAATAGTTAAGTTTGACTAACAGTTGATTAACGGAGGGACTAAAATGATACATTTTCAAAAAGTTAGGGCTCAAGTATACCAATAAACGAAACTGCTTTAAAAAACTGATAATTTTTCAAAAGTTAGGGACCCAAATGACAATTACCCTAAATTAATATACTACTTTTTTATTTTGAAGGTCCGGCCCACATGTTTTAAACCCACCCACGTATGGGCCCGACCCAAATGTCTCCAATTCTTTTCTCAATTCCAGTTTTGTCGAATTTGGATTCTCTCCTCACCTCACCTTTGTTCCTCACCTTTTTTGAAGTATGTGATTGGATGTTAATAAAATAATAGTGAAAAGTAATCATATTCTAAAAGAAGGTGGGTACAGATTAGGTAAGGAGAAGATCCTAATCCATTTAAATCAGTTTGTTACCATGGTAAGACGAAGTCGCTTGACTTTATAAATAACCACTCTCCTCTTCCTCTTCCAACGACAAATCATGTTTGCAGTTTTTGTTTTTCTTCTTGCAAATCACCAACTGAATTTTCTGGAAGTTTCAATTAATTCTATTGCCAACTGAATCACCGAAACCTCAGATTTGGTTTCGCGTTTGTGATCATTTATTTTTTGTGATCGCAAACATACCCTAATAATAATCACACCTCTCAATAAAGATTAATTTTATTGCCAACTGAATCACTGAAACCTCATATTTGGTTTCGCGACTGTGATCATTTATTTTTTGTGATCGCAGACATACCCTGGTAGTAACCACACCTCTCAATAAAGTTAAGATACTAAATTTAAATTTCTTTCCCCCCAAGTCATCAAAAATAAAGACAAAAAAAACACCGTTCTTTTAATGTAAACGCAGCCTAACTGATTTCCAGCAGTTTCGGTTAGTTCTTTTGCTATCGTTCAAAAACAGTTATGCCTACTTCTCTTTATGTTTTTGAGATGGAAATATCTTTAAATGGTTGTTTGGAAGGAGAGAAAACTTTTGTTAGAAGAGTCTCTGGAAAAATTTTCAACAAATGCATGTTTCAAGAGAGAATAGGAATTATACAAAACTTTACTTCTTTTTTTTTTTTTTTTTTGAAACAAAAACTAAACTTTACTTCATTTGCTCTTGAATTTATAGAAAAGGAAATGGAAACAGTAACAGCAAGTATCATTTACAATTACAATCCAATTATGCATTAAATGCCAAAATACCCATTCAATGAGACTCATATACAACAGAAATTCAATATCCAGCCCCTGATATGCTTGACGCTTCCAGCTACCAGATCTCTAATCCGTTGGGATGAGAGGCGGGAATAGGATAATTGTTTCGATTGAAGAATTTCCTATATTCTCTACAAGGTGATATCAAGAAAATAATGCATTTCGCAACGTGAAGTAAGAGATTTTTATAAACATCAAGCAGAGGCAGGCAGGATGGTTGATATTAATGACTTACTAGGTTTGATTCTTTGCATATTCCCTTGGTCCAAATATGGTTGATCCAATTCTGACATTGGTACTTCCCGCTTCAATCTGCGTAAAAATCAGATTGTGACAACCATAAGTCAGAAAATCAATTGTTGATGATCCAGTCTCAGTGACAACTCGAGTGCATTTTATTATTCGAAAAGTTAGACAAAATTAACCTAAAGAAAAAGGGTAAGAAGTGTTCATTTATTATTCACAGAAAGCTTAAAGATCAGTATGCAGAGAAATACAGTTCTTACTAGTTCTAGAAATATTTCCCCGATAATTTTCTAAAACTTGAACGACGGTTCAAACATTCTAAACACTTTCCTCGGAATTTCTAAAATACTTTCCCGGTACTCTGGAAATGTTTCCAATGAAATTATATAATATATATCACTTCAGCCTCTAAAATGGCTTGGGAAGCACATTTCCCATCAACAATCAAGACCAAGGTTTTTGAGTGACTATTGATCCAATCACGATTTTAGATGGCACGTTAATGAAGGATTTTAATTCCAGAATTTATGGTAGTTTGGGGTGCAACAAGTCAAACTTAGAAGGCGCCATCTATTCACCACAAAAATAGAAGTTAACCGCTACACTATAGGAGTATCACATACCGCTTGCTCAAAGTCATTAGACATGCCCATTGACAGCTCACAGTGATCCTCTGCCAATCCAAGTGCCTTGCAAACCTCAAGTCTACAATTTAATAAAGTCTGTATGATCAAAACAAAAATAATTCTCGAGAAAATTAGCTAACAAATAAAAACAGAGACAAAGGGAAGTGCAACAAAGTACAACTCATTATAAAGCAAAGCAGCATTCCCACATAGTTGGGATTCATCAATCGAATTTCAATTTTGGAGCTGAACGTTCATGATACAGAAATGGAGGAGATAACAATGCAACAAAAAGATAGCAGAAAAGTGAAAAAATAACTCAAGAAGTAATTTAAGACATGCAGATGATAATAATGACCTGAAGTAAATAAGTTCCACGGAAACCATAGAATATCATCCATACGTGGGGCCACAAAAAATAAGAGAAGATAAACTAATTCTTATGCAATTTCTTATGTGCTCCACTAAGTAAGTGCAGAATTCATCACCCTGAAGTTCTCTGGAGTTGATGTATAGTCTGGCATCCCTATTGTCATTAACCCTGAAAATTCCAAATTTGGACACCGCAGTTTAACATGTTCCACGAGTCCCACACAATCTGAAGGATCAATGCCTGATTTTGCTGCAATAATATCACAATAACCAATAAACCGCTCAATCCAACAAATGAAAACATTAAAGGGTAATAAGCATTAAGAAACTGAAAACAATTTTGAGCATGCGACCACGAGTACATCACTACTGACAGTTCAACATTTTGGTTGCCTCAGAAAACAAAATTCATATCTGTAGCAAGCAGAGGAAGTAAAGAAGTTTTATATATATATATATATATATAGAAGAGGAAACTAGAGATGCATAGCACTAAACTTACACCTACAAGGTTAGAGGGGCACAAGTGATCCACTGGAAAAGAGATTTTCACTTGTTTGGCACTCTTATAATGCTATGTAATTCAAGACTCGGAAAGCAGAGAAATTCAATGCCGTGGCTTATTGAAACAAAGGGATGCACAGAATTTTAAATATCATCATATACTGAAATGAATATCATTTTATTTTCTGAATTGCAATCCTGAGAAACAAATTAGCAAGTTGCATTCGGTTTGGACGTGCTTCCAATGGTTGTGTCACAAACAAACTAAAACTATACTGAGAAGTAACAAATTTTGCTCACATGCTTCACCACTAGTATTCACTTGAACAAGAATCTTCAAAGGATTTCTTCCAAGGTTTGAAACTGCTCGGTCAAGATGATTTGCAATCTGTAAATGACAAAGATACAAGCTAAGACATTTCTTTGCAAGCTACTGCTAGATTCCATGGTGATCCTTTAATTTTATTTTATTTTTCTTAATGCTACTAAAATTACAATTTGAAACTCAAGCAAACTCATGAAAGAATAGCATGAATAACATGCAAAATATATTTGATGTCAACGGAACTAGAAAGCACTATCAAAATATATTTGATCAATTTTAAGGTTCTTGAGACACATCTCACCAGTAAAAACAAAATATTGCACTATCAAAATATATTTGATCAATTTTAAGGTTCTTGAGACACATCTCACCAGTAAAAACAAAATATTGCACTATCAAAATATATTTGATCAATTTTAAGGTTCTTGAGACACATCTCACCAGTAAAAACAAAATATTCTCAACTTAACAAAGCCAAATCCAATTATCTAAAATTTCTTCATATGAAATCGTTACTCAAAAGAAAAATGTTTTTACCTCCTACATATCTATGACAGATATTTGGACAAAGTCTTTACCTTCTCATTATCAACGCCCTCAACCATGTCGAGATTAGGTACACCACCTGCATATAAGAAACAAAGCCTTAAAAAACTTCACCACAACCTCTCCCATGCACCGTAAAAAAGAATCCGCTTTGAAACAAAATACGTGCAATTCATAGAATGACCATCAAGGATCCATAATTTATCCAAAAACATAAAAAAAAAAAAAAAAAAAAAAAAAAAAAAAAAACAAGAAGTACATATAGATACTATCTAAGTAAATTATTATAAACTCGAGAATTATTCAGCACTGAAACTATCTCTAAGGCTCCATACAAATGAGCTTAAAATAAGTAAAAAGCTACTCATATTCATAGAATTCTAGCAATAATTCAAGGACTATATCTTATATTACATCAAAGTAAAAATAAAAATAAATATTCATGCAAAAGTTTTTAACTTTTAAGTTTTAACAATACAAGTAACAACAATAAAAAAAAAACAAAAAAACAAAATTGAACATACCCAGAAGCGTTTTCACTTTGTTGCTCTGCAAATGCCCAATAAAATGCCATTTTATGTCCTCTGGCAGCTACATCAACCCCACTTGAATTTTATCACCAACCCAGTTAATAAAATAACACCAAAACAATTGGTTTTTCATTTATGGTACCTGAGGAGCTTTATCGACGATTTCTTGAACATAATTTTCGCCAAAGCAGCGGTGACCAGCGTCGTAAACTTGGCGGATGAGAGAAACGGGTTTGGTTTTGGACACGCCAACCACTCGGACTTGTTCGGGTCGGCGACCCGACCTCTCCGCTGCTTGTCGGACTCGGAGCATGACCGAGCGGAGAGCTGTCACGGCTGCGCCCTCGAAGGCCGGAGCAGCCATTGTTGTTGTCTCGTACGGGTCGACGTGAGTCTAGCTTTTTCACTGGTGATTTTTCCTTTTTCTTTTTTAGTTTTAATTTTATTGAAAGATATTATTTTATTTTTATATTTGTATTTTTGTGGACGTAAAAAAAAAAAAAAAATTTGTTTCACTTGGATATTTGTGCATTTTATGAAAACATGTATTTCAGGATCCAATATTTGATTAAAATAAAATTTTTTTTTTTTCTGTGAAGGGCATAATTAATAAGTAAATTTGTTGATATTAATTACTATTATTTTTTAAAAAAAATAATATTGATCTGTGTATTTTTATTTTTTTAAGAGCACTTTAACAAATCTTTCGAGATCTCATCAAAGTTAATTACGTCCTAGTATATATTTGACTATTTCTATAATGGATATAACTTTTTTTTAAAAAATTTATTAATGTTTTGTTAGCATAACTAAAGATAATATCATTAATAGTGTACACATTTATTAGTAATAAATTGATTGAGTAATTTTTTCTTTACTTTCGCGATAGGAGTTGAATTTTATTTTTACCCATTAAATCGTAAAATTATGTTGGTGAAATTCTTATATCTATTCTGCAATGAATTATTAATTGGGTCATTTTTTTTAAAAAAAAAACTTAAATTTTCACTTATATTTAGAACGAATCTTAAAGACATTATCAAAATTAAACATCAAAAGAAATAATCTCACTTCCAAATCTTCATTATTAGTTTAAATTTCAAATTTATTGCCAACCAAAGATGACAATAGAGTCCAAAATCCAAAGAGTTACACTCACAAACTCTTATCTTCAAATCTTCAACCCAAAAAACAAAAAACAAAGAAAATAAACTATAAATTTATTTTTATTTTTATTTTATATTTTCACTTGGGTTGTTGTTGACTTGAATCTTTTTTTTTTTCTTATCTTTTTCTGCTAGGAATTTGGTCCAACTATAAGTCTCAAAAACTAAGAAAATAAGACCCAAAATCCCAAGAATTCCAACGTAAGACCACTTCCAACTGCGATCTGCTGGTTTCAGGATTCCAATTCCCAAAAATATATCAATTGCGATTGCAGCAAGCAGTGCATACCCCAGAGAATGGTGATACAAGTTCCAGAATTTCACGTACTCATCTTTGCTCCTTGGCCTCAAACGCAGTGCCAGCATCTGCATGTGTTGCATGCATCAACATCATCAATATTACACTAAATATATATACATCTATATATAAAGACCTGTATAGGGTAACGATACCAAAAGTACTTAACCTATCGAAATCAATTGTTATAAGTACGGTTCGAATTATATAAAGATAAAATTCGAACCCCTATAAAAGGGGGATCAACGTGACTACTTACTTGTAAAGAAGCAAAAGTGAAAATGAAAATGGAGAGAGTGCGGTGTTTGGGAAAAGTATAGTATCTGGAAGCATGTCCAAGCCAAAGTCCAATGATCCAACCAATGGTGCCAAGAGTGTAGCCAACTATTTGGAAGCTAACGTGAAGGCCCAACCACCACCCAGATTTCTTTGGATGCACTCTAAAGTATCTCACGATCATCGCACCAAGTGGCAAAAATATCCCCCACCCCATAATGTTCAATACTCCATGCACCTGAAAACAGTATACAGATTTTGAATATTTATAATTTTTTTTAAAAATTTTTTTACCAGCAATAAAATAGTAGAATCCCTGATAATAACTTACTCTAAAGGAACCATTTTAATCATAATAATCAAATATAATAAAAAAGCATTAGGATCCAATCTTAGGGCCCCTTTAGGACTGCTACAGTTTGATAAATAATTATTTATTTTATAAGTTTGAATAAAAAAATAAATTGGTAAACTATTCAATATCCATTTATACACACACAATATGTTTTTTTTTTAAGTTGCAGTAATCCCAAGAGTACATTTATATAGGGAACAAAACCGACTACAACTAGTACGAGAACACCTAAATCGACTTAATTGAGGAAAATTTTGAAATTGATTGAGCTATTGGTAAATTCTAAAAGAACTTTTTTAAAGGAACTTAACAAAATAAATTATACACAAAACGAAAATCCCTACTAAAAGTTAGTAAGATCCAAGAATACTCCCAAAAGAAAAAATAACTGAAAAACAAAAATTGAAATAATTAAATTTGAAAAACCTGTTGCGCATTCGCAGGGTTTAATTATCGCAGTCATTATTGTTGGGTTTATCGAGACGATTTTAACAATATACATATTAAGCGTCCAAATACATTCGACATCGTTTACCCTTTTCGTGGGCCTCTAGAAATGTCCTACGTCGGTCCTTTAATAATGGAGACAAAGATATAATTTACTTAAACATATATACTTTAACTTGCTAGACTCTCGAATTTAACTCTTTAAATTAATTCTAATTTGCCAGAACCACATGAAAAAAAATTCACTAGAAAAAAAATTCATCATAACACATAGATAGAGAGTCATATACTAATTTGAATCACCTTATGAGTAGAAATTAATTTAATTTTTTTGGTTAATTAATTAGATTCTTAATTAATTAATTACCATTCTTAGATGATGCCTGTGCTTTGCAACGCCTTCACTCTCTCCAGTCCTCAAATTTATAGTCTCTGCACTATCAACATTTTGAAGAGCTGTGGGGTGCATCATAGGCTCCATGCCAACGGTCCGGTACCCGACTTGCCACACATGATTCAGCCTTGAGATGTTGTACTCCGGTTGAGGTAGAAGCAGTGTCGCGGAAATCGCGTAGTATTGATTCGAAGAGTTGTATTCAAAGTTCTTCTTTCCGACAAAAACATCGATCGTGGAAGGCAGGAGACCGCAGCCTAGCTTGGTGCCACCTGTTACATTGTATGTGTCAATGGCCAAGGAACCATTTGGCAGCTTCATGCCAATGATCGCCCGAGTACCTACCATACCAGGCGTGCTTGAAGGGTTCACACCCCAGGCTAGCCATCTCATCTCGGGATGCAGCCTGGTCCCGAAGAGAATTTCAATTCTCTGAGCAGCAGTAGTGTTACTACTGTTGTTGTTGTGACCGCCATGATCCTGTTGATCATCATTGTATTTCCAGCCAAATTCAGCTCCAAGAGTTGGTAATTGGGTGCAGTGTGGCATGTTTCTTGCTTCTTTCATTTGAGTGAAAGCTTCACTGCATATACAGTGTTGAGAAGTGGTGGAGAGAAGAGAAAACAAGGCCAAAATGAAGACTGTAATTACAGGTCCTGTGAAAATCTCCATTGTTGTGACTGACTTGTGAGAGTCGAGAAATGAAATATATATATATTGCATCAATATAATTAATTTTTAAAACTCATCACAAGTTTCTTAAAAAATTATTATAGAAAAAGAGAGGAATTATACCATGCTGTTTTATAGAATTTATTAGTCTGTTCTCAAATTAATTAAGTTTAAAAAAAGTGAAAGAATTTATTTATTTTTTATTATTTGAAGACCGACTTTCATTCCGTCACATATAGGTTAGATGAATCACTACAAGCAACGGCTCAAAAAGTGAAAGAAATTTGTTAGTCTCTGTTAACAAGTTATGGATAATTAGTACTTTATATTCACTAGTCTTTTTTATTATTATTACATTGTGTAGGCACTTTGAAAAAAAGAAGCCTCAGAATCTAACTGTGTCCCTTTAGTGTTGAAAAGATCAAAATTCTTCTGGGATGGGTAATAATTGGACTAGCAAGTAGCAACCTAATAAATCTGGATCTGCCGCAATTCTGATAAAGGTATGTTCTTCAAATGGAAAACAACTTCAGTACTCCATTATTATAGAATCAGTTGTTTAATCACTGTATTTATATGCTTGATTTAGGTAGATATCGACGGACGTCATCTAATTAACTGCAGTGTCAGTAACCATACAAAAAAAAAAAAAAATGTTCTGCTTATCTGTAAAAACTAAAAAAGATTGGTCGAAATGATGAGAAATCATCGTGTTTCATGTGTCTAAGCTTATATATACTTTACCCAACAAACTGAGCAATTCCTTGCCTTTAATTTTGCTTCTGTAACACAGGAAAAACATTTAAAAAAAGAAAAAAAGATTCTTGTAGTCCTTTCATTTTTTTTTTTCTTTTTAACCCTTTGCTATTTCATGTTTGATAAAACAAGCTTATATAATAATTAAGTTAAATTCATTTTATATATAAAAGTTTGTCACGTATTGACGTATATAACTTTTTAAAAAGATTTTATAATAAATTAAGATAAATTTCAAAATAAATATTCATGTAATCCATTAGTTTTATAATAATAAAATAAACGCATAAATAATTTGACACGTAAACCCATATACATACATCCATCTCGTCAGAAACTTTTCTCCTAATTAAGAAAGAGTTTTGAGCTGTAATTGTATAAAATTTTGGTTTTATTTTGGTCTTGCTAAAACACGTGTGTGTATATATATATATATATATATATATATATATATATATATATATATATATATATATATTGTTGATGCAATGTTCGTCCAGTGAGTACTGTTCAACCAATGGAGATGCCTTCGATATCCACCGATCTCGCGCGATCAACCTACAAACAAACAAGTTAGAAGGAGACATCGACTAGATAGTCGGTATCAACCCTCCGACGATCAAGTTAGAAAGGAATGACTCTTTAGTAGACCACCCACTACCTCCTATTTTATCCCTCAACCTCGACTTATCACTTTCTCGGGCCTACAGCCCTTATTTATATTACTTTTTACTGTTTTGAAGCTAACCTATCACTGGTCAGGTTGGACACCTGTCATCTGGTACTGTTTCCAAGAGTGTTTTATTGTACTTTGTTACGTGTCAATAGGCGTCACTGTTCATGGCCTTCCACTATGATCATCTGTAATTTAATGTCCATCGAAGCACCTACAAAGTGATGGTGTCATTTCATCCTCCGAGTAGCGTTTTAAGGCTCAACGCGCTGACCTGTGTGACATGTGGCAATAGTGCCATATGTCAGCTTCCTTTAAGTTTTTGTTATTACACAACTTTGGTATCATATATATATATATATATATATATATATATATATATATATATATATATATATATATATTGTGAGACTAGATAGTACATGTGAAGAAGCCATTTTTTAAGGGGAAATCAACGATGGCGTTTAAGAATTAAAGAGCAAATGCATGTGGTATATATATGCGCGAAATTAATGGGCAATTTTACGGCGATTGAGAACATCAATCAAATTAGGGGCCAAACTTTTGTATTTGTATTAATGAAGTAACCTTTTTTGTTGACATTTAAAAATCAACAAATCAAAGCTGGCTTTTACTAGTCATATGCATGCATATTGATGTTGCCACGTAAACTAAGAACAACTTCTAGGAGCATATAGACTCAGATCTTTAACCATGCAGCCCCTATAATATATATATATATATATATATATATATATATATAAACAATAATTGGATTAGCGATCTACCGGTATCTGGTGAGATCAAACTCTACGACAATTCCCAATATAGAAAAGGAATCTCCTCACACTTTACTGCTACTAGATGTGTGACACCACTGTAACAACTAGATGTGTGACACCACTGTAACATTGTTTGATGTTTGAAATAGTCACTTTTGGTTGTAAATTTTTAAATTTTTTTTTTAAGTGTTTATACACATCAAAGCCCCCACCCATCCTATTAGAGTAATATATATATATATATATATATATATATATGTATGTATATATATATATGTATTATTCATGTATTATTATTTATGTAATTAATTAGTTTTGTAAGGTTAGTTTAGTCTTTTTATTGGTTAGTATATATATCCCTCTTTCTTGTAACATAATCTCTTCTTCTTCTTCAATACAATGAAACCCTAAGATTTCTCTCTTAATTTCCCTCTCAAATTGTTCTTCATTTTCTTTGGATTGTTCACATGGTATCAGTGTTGGGATTTATGTCCTAAAGCTTGTAATTGTAAATGGTTAAAGACAATAATAAGAATTATTCAGATTATCATTCAAGTTCATAAAATATTTTATATTCAGTAATACATTCGTATTGTGCAAGAACATCCTAGATTGCAAGATGTAATTTCATAATGAGTATATGATGGTCATATACAGAGAGGATTCATTTTGAGACGTACAATCTAAAGAGTCCGTAGAGAGCGAACAAAGCTGGGTACTTTGTTTGTGATTGATCTACTGCTGCGGTCCATTCTGTAAAGTACGGTGGTCTTATCCTAGACCGCTCATGTAGTTGACATGAGAATGGAGGCACCTTATATGATGAGATCATATAGGACTGGGCCACGATTTATATGAATCTCTTACCAAGATCCGTTAGTAGATAAGATTCATATATAATCAATAAACGATGGCTATTTATAGGTGATCTTAATTCTGAGTGTGTCTTATCGACTCGTTCAGGTTAGATCGTGACTTTTGATTTACCATGAGTGAGGTTGATGAGAATCTCGACCAATACTTCCGTATCTTGGAGCTGCGGTTTGGCTTGTGGCTGGGAAGGTTTGAACACAATAGTGGAATCCACTCCTTCTTGATTGAAGTAAATGAGTAGTTCCCTTAAGAGTTGATTCGGGGCTTGAACGATTATGAGCGCTCTCCTTCTTCCGTGAGGAAGACATGATTTAATTGTTCATTAGAAAATCAATGGTATTTAAAGGAAAAGATATTTCTAGAGGGGTATAACGGACTTTATGACCCAACTCTAGTTATGAACTATTTGTGGAGGATCACACTATATGTAATTAGTTATATCAATGGACGCTGAAACTTCAGATTGTATAAACACGTCTACAGTTATGAGAGTGCAGCCTCGAGTTTTTAGTGGAATAACTCCTAAGTTAATAATCGTGAAATATTAATTAAAGAGTTTTAATTAATATTACTAAGTATTATTGGAGCTCAAAACTGTGGGTCCATTAGGTCCCCTTGCTAGCCCTTATGGTTGTTGGTAACGAGGGTCACGGTAGATTAATTGGATGGTCCAATTAATAGTGTTACGAAAGTAATGCGTTTTAAATAAAAGAGAATAATTAAATAATATGATTATTTAATAAAATAATAGAAATTATTAATTATGAATTATTAATTCTATTTATTAAATATGAGGTCCTGCGCGGTAAGTTTTTTTCGATCTGTTTTCGCATCGCATCGTTCTGGTATTCTTTCCGCATCTCTTCAATTTTGATAATTTTTGGATTTTCGTATGAATTACAGTTTCTGGGGTTTCACAGATATTGCATTTGGGGGTTTTGTTGTATTTTGCAGCTGTTGAATTTTTTGATAAATTATTGTGATTTTATATGGATGGTGGTAGAGATGATTCACTTCAGTCCATTTGTGTAAAATTAGATGGAAGAAATTATTCTTATTGAAGTTATGTTATGAAGAATTTTCTAATTGGGAAAAAGAAGTGGAATTATATTTCAGGTGCATATATTAAACCCATAGATGATAAGGTAGAGAATTATGCACAGCTTGTTGAGAATTGGCAAGTTGATAATTCGAAAATTATCACATGGATCAACAATTCTGTTGAACACTCAATAGGCACACAATTAGCAAAGTATGACACTGCTAAGGAGGTGTGGGAACACTTGTCCATACTGTTTACGCAGTCTAATTTTGCAAAGAAATATCAGTTAGAAATTTAGAATCTGATATTCGAGCTCTTTAACAAAAGGATATGACTATACAAGAGTTCTATTCTACAATGTCAGATCTTTGGGATCAATTAGCTCTTATAGAATCTACAGAACTGCGAGCATGTGCACCTTATATTGCTAATAGAGAAGAGCAACGTTTAGTTCAGTTCTTGATGGCTCTCTATGATGATTTTGAGGGCCTTCGTGGTTCCATATTGCATCGTTCTCCGCTTCCTTCTGTTGATTCGGTAGTGAGTGAACTCTTGGCTGATGAGATACGCCTCAAATCTCAGACAAGAAAAGGAATTCTTCCAATACCTACTCAGTCAGTTTTAGCAGTTCCATCTAGACTTCATGCTTCATATGAGAACAAACCATACTCAAGGGTCGGGTTTGATAAATGCAGTTTTTATAAGCAGAAGGGTCACTGGAAGTCTCAATGTCCTAAATTGGGCAATAGAGCGCAGCAATCACAACAACAAAAATATCAGTTCAAGCCTCTACAATCTGTCAGCCAATCACAACCACGGACATATCGACCTCCACAGTTTAACATTGCAGCAGTTGTGCCATCACCAGATTCCATTGGATTTGGATCCTCATCCTCAACTCCCACACTTGCATCCCTTTCTGAACAACTTCAAAAGCTTATTGTTGCACAGTCGCATGTTATGTCTGTCTTTTCTCCGATAGGTCAGTCGCCTCCTAGTACTTCAGGTATGTCTTTCTCCGTATGGGTTTTAGATTCGGGAGCCTCACATCATATGTCTCTTAATTCGAAATTTTTTGTTTCTTTATGTCCTGTATCATTTACTTCTGTTACAACCGCTGGTGGCACTCCTATGCCATTGGCAGGAGTTGGTTCAGTTGTTACATCTCAGTTATCTCTTTCTAATATCTATCACATTCCTAAACTTACAATGAATCTTGTTTCGATTAGTCAATTGTGTGATTATGGTTACTCAGTATCCTTTACTTCTACTTTTTGTCATGTGTAGGATCTATAATCCAAGAAGCTGATTGGGATAGGCCGTAAAAGTGGGGGATTATATATTTTGAATGAGCTGAAGCTACCAGTATTTACAGCTCCCAGTGTTGATTTGTCTTCTTTTCGCTTGTGTCATTCGTCCTCTAGTTTTTATTTATGGCATTCTCATCTTGGTCATGTTTCAGCTTCCCGCTTGAGATTCTTAGCTTCAACGGGAACCTTAGGGAATTTGCAAACTCATGATATTTCATATTGTAGTGGTTGTAAACTTGCTAAATTTTCTGCTTTGCCTTTTAATCGAAGTAACTCTTATTCGCTTGCACCTTTTGACTTAATTCACTCTGATGTATGGGGACCTTCTCCAATTACTACAAAAGAAGGGTCTCGATATTATGTTTCGTTTATTGATGATTGCACCCGTTTTTGTTGGGTTTATCTTATGAAACATCGTTCTAACTTCTTTAGTATTTACAGTAATTTTTGAGCTATTGTAAAAACTCAACACTCTGCTGTTATTAAGTGTTTTAGATGTGACTTAGGTGGTGAATATACATCTAATAAATTTTGTGAATTACTTGCTTTGGATGGAACTGTTCACCAATCTTCTTGTATAGACACTCCTTAACAAAATAGTGTTGCTGAAAGAAAATATAGACACATTGTTGAAACTGCTCGTTCTCTTTTATTGTCTTCTTCTCTTCCTAGTGAGTTCTGGGGAGAAGCAGTTCTTACTGCAATCCATGTCATCAATAAAATCTCATCGTCTCTCACTTCAGGTTTGTCCCATTTTGAAAAATTATATGGGCATGCTCCTGATTATTCTCTCTTGCGAGTTTTTGGCTTCACTTGTTTTGTCCTTAGTCCTCATATAGAGCGCACAAAATTATCGTCTCGCTCTGCCATTTGTGTGTTCCTTGGTTATGGTGAGGGACAAAAGGGATATCGTTATTTTGATCATGTTTTGAAAAAGTTATATGTATCTCGTCATGTTGTGTTTCTTGAATATATACCTTTCTTTTCTATTCCTGCTGCTGCTCACAATGTTACCAAATCTGATCTTATTCATATTGATCCTTTTTCTGATCATACTGATAGCCTCTCTCCGCAGGTTCCTTCTAACACAGATTGTGATCCCTATATTGTTCCTATAGTTCCTGTTTCTCTCAATTATTCTCGCAGGGCTCGCACAGTTGATTCTGCAGATACTGGTACCTCGATGTCTGATGCTTTTGATACTCCCTCTCCACCTACAGTTATCCCAACACCTTCTGCGATTGTGGATCGTTCTCCTCGTTATCCTCAGCGTACTCGTAAGTCTACTCAACTCCCAGATTTTGTTTACTCTTGTTATTCCAATTATTTTTCTTCCTTTTTAGCATCAATTCACTCTCTCTCTGAGCCCTCATCCTATAAAGAAGCAGTCTTGATCCACTGTAGTAGCAAGCTATGAATGAGGAACTTTCTACTTTGCATAAAACAGATACTTGGGATTTGGTTCCTTTACCGCCTGGTAAAAGTACAGTTGGTTTTCGTTGGGTATATAAGATCAAAACGAAGTCTGATGGGTCTGTTGAGCGTTACAAAGCTAGATTGGTTGCAAAGGGGTTCTCTCAACAATATGGTATGGACTATGAGGAGACTTTTGCTCCTGTTGCAAAGATGACTACTGTTTGTACTCTTATTGCAGTTGCATCTATCCGTCAGTGGCATATCTCTCAGATGGATGTCAAAAATGCTTTCTTGAATGGTGATTTGCATGAAGAAGTTTATATGGCTCCACCACCTGCCGTCTCCCATAATCCTGGAGAAGTTTGTAAGCTTAAGAAATCTTTATATGGTCTCAAACAGGCTCCTCGAGCTTGGTTTGAGAAGTTTTCTACTGTTATCACTTCTCTTAGGTTTTCTTCCAGTAATCATGACTTGGCTCTTTTTGTCAAATGTACCAATGCCGGTCATAATCCTGATGATGTTGATGGGATTGCAATGCTGAAGTCAGAATTAACCCGTCAATTTGAAATGAAGGATCTGGGTTCTCTGCGATACTTTTTGGGTATATAAGTTGCAGTTTCTCCAAAAAGTTATCTTCTCTCTCAGTCCAAGTACACCACTGAAATTCTTAAGTGTGCTCATCTTACTGATACTAGAACTGCTGATACTCCCTCTAAGCTCAATGCTCGGTACTCTTCTTCTGATGGTACTCCCTTGTCAGATCCTACATTGTATCGCACCATTATCGGCAGTCTGGTCTACCTCACTATCACTCGTCCAGATATTGCCTATGCTGTTCACATTGTCAGTCAGTTTGTTGCCTCTCCCACTACCATCCATTGGGCGGCAGTCCTTCGTATTTTACGGTATCTACGGGGTACTATCTTTCAAAATCTTTTACTTCCGTCCACCTAATCCTTACAGCTGCATGCTTATTCTGATGCTGATTTGGGCCATGATTCCACTGATCGCAAGTCTGTTACTGGTTTCTGTATCTTTTTGGGTGATTCTCTTATTTCATAAAAGAGTAAGAAACAAACTGTTATTTCTAAATCTTCTACCGAAGCAGAGTATCATGCTATGGCATCTACTACCACAGAAATTGTTTGGTTACGCTGATTACTAGCTGATATGGGTGTTTCTCTTTCTCATCCAACTCCGATGTATTGTGACAATCAGAGTTCTATTCAGATTGCTCATAACTCAGTTTTTCATGAACGAACCAAGCACATTGAGATTGATTGTCATTTTACTCACCACCACCTTAAGCATAGCATTATTACATTGCCTTTTGTTCCTTCTTCCTTGTAGCTTGCAGATTTCTTTACCAAGTCACATACTATTTCACGTTTTCGTTTTCTCGTTGGCAAACTCTCGATACTTTCTGCTACCGCATCGTGAGTTTGTGGGGGGATATTAGAGTAATATATATGTATTATTCATGTATTATTATTTATGTAATTAATTAGTTTTGTAAAGTTAGTTTAGTCTTTTTATTGGTTAGTATATATATCTCTCTTTCTTGTAACCTAATATCTTCTTCTTCAATACAATGAAACTCTAATATTTCTCTCTCAATTCTCTTTCAAATTGTTTTTCATTTTCTTTAGATTGTTCACAATATGCTCGATTTATTAAAAAAAAAACTATAAAAATTAATCAATGTTTAATTATTATATATAAAACTCGATCCATTTTATCAATATCTTTAATAATTTGTTTTTAATTATTAATTTTCTTTGCTACAATTAATGTAAAATAATCGAAAGCTAATGGATGTTAACAAAATGGAATAACCCAAAAAAGGAAAAAAAAAATTTAATTTCAAAACTAAACATCAAAAGAAATAATCTCACTCTTCCAAATCTTCATTATTATTAGTTTAAATTTCAAATTTATTACCAACCAAAGATGAGAACAGAGTCCAAAATCCAAAGAGTTACGCTCACAAACTCTTATCTTCAAATCTTCAACCCAAAAAACAAAAAACAAAGAAAATAAACTATAAATTTATTTTTATTTTTATTTTTTAAAAAAATGTGATTATGACCACCAATTTATTCATATTTTCACTTGGGTTGTTGTTGACTTGAATCTTTTTTTTTTTTCTTTTCTTTTTCTGCTAGGAATTTGGTCCAACTATAAGTCTCAAAAACTAAGAAAATAAGACCCAAAATCCCAAGAATTCCAACGTAAGACCACCTCCAACTGCGATCTGCTGGTTTCAGGATTCCAATTCCCAAAAATATATCAATTGCGATTGCAGCAAGCAGTGCATACCCCAGAGAATGGTGATACAAGTCCCAGAATTTCCTGTACTCATCTTTGCTCCTTGGCATCAAACGCAGTGCCAGCATCTGCATGGGTTGCATGCATCAACATCATCAATATTACACGAAATATATATATCTATATATAAAGACTTGTGTAGGGTGACGATACCAAAAGTACTTAACCTACCGAGATCAACCATTATAAGTACGGTTTAAATTATATAAAGACGGGATTCGAATCCTTATCACATATATCAAAGGAGATCAACGTGACTACTTACTTGTAAAGAAGCGAAAGTGAAAATGAAAATTGAGAGAGTGCGGTGTTTGGGAAAAGTGTAGTATCTGGAAGCATGTCCAAGCCAAATTCCAATGATCCAACCAATGGTGCCAATAGTGTAGCCAACTATTTGGAAGCCAACGTGAAGGCGAAACCACCACCGAGATTGCTTTGGATGCACTCTAAAGTATCTCACGATCATCGCACCAAGTGGCAAAAATATCCCCCACCCCATAATGTTCAATACTCCATGCACCTGAAAACAGTATACAGATTTTGATTATTTAGAATGTTTTTTTTTTTACGAGCAATAAAATAGTCGAATCCCTGATAATAACTTACTCTAAAGGAACCATTTTAATCATAATAATCAAATATAATAAAAAAATATAAGGATCCAATCTTAGGGCCTCTTTAGGATTGCTACAGTTTGATAAATAATTATTTATTTTATAAGTTCGGATAAAAAATAAATTAGTAAACTTTTCAAAATTCGTTTATACACACCAAACATGTTTTCTTTTTAAGTTGTAGCAATCTCAAACGTACATTTAAATAGGGAACAAAACCGACTACAACTAGTATGAGAACGCCTAAATCGACTTAATTAAGAAAAATTTTGAAATTTATCAAGCTATTGATAAATTCTAAAAGAACTTTTTTTTAAAAGGAACTTAACAAAATAAATGGTACTAAAAGCTAAAATCCTTACTAAAAGTTAGTAAGATCCAAGAATACTCCCAAAAGAAAAAATAACTGAAAAACAAAAACTGAAACGATTAAATTTGAAAAAATTGTTGCGCATTCAAAGGGTTTAATTATCTCAATGATTTTTGTTGAGTTCATCGAGACGATTACAACGACATACATATTAAGGATCCAAATATATCCAATATCGTTTACCCTTTTCGTGGACCTCTAGAAATGTCCTACGTCGGTCCTTTAATTATGGAGACAAAGATGTGATTTACTTAAACAGATATACTTGATTTACTAGATTCTCGAATTTTAACTCTTTAAATTAATTTTAATTTGCTAGAACCACATAAAAAAAATTCACTAGAAAAAAAATTCATCATAACACATAGATAGAGAGTCATATATTAATTTGAATCACCTTATAAATAGAAATTAATTTGATTTTTTTTTTGGTTAAATAATTAGATTCTTAATTAATTAATTACCATTCTTAGATGATGCCTGTGCTTTGCAACGCCTTCACTCTCTCCAGTCCTCAAATTTATAGTCTCTGCACTATCAACATTTTGAAGAGCTGTGGGGTGCATCATAGGCTCCAAGCCAACGGTCCGGTACCCGACTTGCCACACATGATTCAGCCTTGAGATGTTGTACTCCGGTTGAGGTAGAAGCAGTGTCGCGGAAATCGCGTAGTATTGATTCGAAGCGTTGTATTCAATCTTCTTCTTTTCGACAAAAACATCGATCGTGGAAGGCAGGAGACCGCAGCCTAGCTTGGTGCCACCTGTTACATTGTATGTGTCAATGGCCCAGGAACCATTTGGCTGCCTCATGCCAATGATCGCCCGAGTACCTACCATACCAGGCGTGCTTGAAGGGTTCACACCCCAGGCTAGCCATCCCATCTCGGAAAGCTGCCTGGTCCCGAAGAGAATTTCAATTCGATTCTGAGCAGCAGTAGTGTTACTTCTGTTGTTGTTGTGACCACCACGATCATTTTGATCATCATCGTATTTCCAGCCAAATTCAGCTCCAAGAGTTGGTAATTTGGTGCAGTGTGTCATGTTTCTTGCTTCTTTCATTTGAGTGAAAGCTTCACTGCATATAGAGTGTTGAGAAGTGGTGGAGAGAAGAGAAAACAAGGCCCAAATGAAGACTGTAATTACAGGTCCTGTGAAAATCTCCATTGTTGTGACTGACTTGTGAGACTCGAGAAATGAACTATATTTATTGCATCAATCTAATAAATTTCTAAAACTCATCACAAGTTTCTTAAAAAATTATTATAGAAAAAGAGAGGAATTATACCTTGCTGTTTCATAGAAATTATTAGTCTGTTCTCATATTAATTATATAAGTTTAAAAAAAGTGAAATTTATTTTTTATTATTTGAAGACTGACTCTCATTTCGTCACATATATGTTAGATCAATCACTACAGCAACAGTTCGGAAAGTGAAAGAAATTTGTTCAGTCTCTGTTAACAAGTTATGGATAATTAGTACTTCACATTCACTAGTCTTTTGTTTTTAATTATTATTACATTGTGCAGGCACTTTGAAAAAAAGAAGAAAAAAGAAAGCCTCAGAATCTAACTGTCCCTTTAGTGTGGAAAAGATAAAAATTCTTCTGGATGGGTAATAATTGGACTAGCAAGTAGCAAATTTCTAAATCTGGATCTGCCGCAATTCTGATTAAGGTATGTTCTTCAAATGGAGAACAACTTCACTACGGTGGGGCGTATATAATAACATGATCATGTCTTGTGTTTATTTAATGTGATTGGTTAAGTTCATTGTGCATGCACCTCCTTTTTCTTCTTAGTGAGCGGTAACTTAATTTGAGCCCCATCTTATTAATAAAAAATCCAAGTGCGAAGAGATTAATTTCTCCTTTATTATAGAATCAATTATCTGAACCGTACCTATACGCTTGATTTAAGTAGATCTTGACGGTCGTCAACTTTGATCTAGCCATCTAATTAACTGCAGTGTCAAGTAACTATACCTACAATGTTTTGCTTATCTGTAAAAACTAAAAAAGATTGGTCCAAATGATGAGAAATCATCGTGTTTCATGTGTCTAAGCTTATATATACTTTACCCGACAAACTAAGCAATTCTTTGCCTTTAATTTTGCTTCAATAACACAGGAGAAACATAAAAAAATAAAAAATAAAAAGATTCTTGTAGCCTTTTTTTTCTTTTTCTTTTTTACTTTGTAACCCTTTGTGCTATTTCATGCATATTTTGACTTGCACGCCAATGCACTACTAGTAAAAGTGGTTATACACTTCACCTTTTATTTCTGTGATAGGGGTTCAAGTCCCATTAAATCATAAAGTGTGGGGAGATGTCATCCCTAATTTAAATTTCTTCCAGTAGATGTAAAATAATTTTTTTAATCGTCAAACGCACACTTAAACTAATTAAATCACAACATATCACGTGTATGGTCGTGGATGTCCCAGATAATTGTATGCTCATACCACGTAATATGATACGAGTGAGCATCTATGTCGTCATACGCATGTACATCAATCTAGGTATCTCTTCCAACCGTAAATATTATTAAAACAGGTATTTGATAGCGTCTCCAAGGATAGTAATGATTTTTTTTCTTTTTCTTTTTTGTATTTATTTCTAAATTTTGGCCAAAATTGAGAAAATTTGAGTGTGTTTACAATTTTTTTTTTCAAATGAAATACTTTACTCAATATAGCATCCACAGTTGAATATCTTATCTAGTTTATAGAAAAGAATCAATAGTAACTCTCTCTCTCTCTCTCTCTAAAAAGAAACTTGAAATTATTCCAATATTAATGACAAAGTATATAAAGGAAGCACTTTTCATAGTACTGCCAACACTCAATCTCCAAACACTTCCTAATATGCTTATATGTTATACACGCTTACATAATAAGTTTTTTTTTTATACGCTTATGTTATACACGCTTATATAATAAGTTGATTCATTTTATATATAAAATTTTGTTATGTATTGACGTATACATAACTTTTTAAAAACATTTTATTATAAATTATGATAAATTTCAAAATAAATACTCATATAACCGTTAGTCTTATAATAATAAAATAAACGCATAAATAATTTGACACGTACACTCATATACATGTATCCATCTCGTCAAAAACTTTTCTCCTTAAGAAAGAGTTTTGAGCTGTAATTGTATAAAATATTTTTGGGTTTTATTTTGGTCTTGCTAAAACGTAACCTACATATATATATATATATATATATTGTGAGACTATATAGTACATGTGAAGAAGCCATTTTTTAAGGGGAAATCAACGATGGCGTTTAAGAATTAAAGAGCAAATGCATGTGGTATATATATATATATATACAAAAGCGAAATTAATGGGCAATTTTACGGCTATTGAGAACATCAAATTAGGGGCCAAACTTTTGTATTTGTATCAATGAAGTTACCTTTTTTGTTGACATTTAAAAATCAACAAATCAAAGCTGGCTTTTGCTTGTCATATGCATGCATATTGATGTTGCCACTTAAATTGAGAACAACTTTTAGGAGCATATAGACTCAGATCTTTGACCATGCAGCCCCTATAATATATATATATATATATATATATATAACAACAATTGGGTCAGGGTCTACCGGTAACTAGTGAGATCAACCTCTACAAACTCTGCGGCAACTCCCAATATAGAAAAATGATCTCCTCACATTTTGGGGTTTAATAAGTAAATGTGATATTCGAATATTTATCACAAAAGTTTATGGGAAGGGTTCAACTACTTTACTACTACTGAATGTGCGGGGGAAGGGTTCAACTACTTTACTACTACTGAATGTGCGGCTCCACTGTAATATTGTTTGATGTTTGAAATAGTCACTTTTTGTTGTAAATTTTTAATTTCTTTTTTAAAGTTTTTTATACACATCAAAGCCCCCACCCATCCTACTCCACACATACTCGATTTATTAAAAAAAAAAACTATAAAAATTAATCAATGTTTAATTATTATATATAAAACTGGATCCATTTGATCAATATATCTTTAATAATTTGCTTTTTAATTATTAATTTTCTTTGCTACAATTAATGTAAAATAATCGAAAGCTAATCGATGTTAACAAAATGGAATAAACCAAAAAAAGGAAAAAAAAAATTGCACCCAAATTAAATAAAGTAAAAAAAATTGACACATCAATTAGTTCTTCTATTAAACTTGACATTAGTACACTTCAAATTCAATTTTCTGATTATCTAACCTCCTTAATTAGCTAACCATGTAAATACGTACCCATAACAGGTATGATGATTGTTGAGCTTTTGATCTCAACATAAAACACACACAAATAAAATGATTAAATTCATAATATGATAAATATTTAATATATTATTACTATATATATACACACACACACACATTATTTCTCCAATAGCAATAACAAAACAATGGAAATTGTCTCTCCTTGTATTAATTCTTTAAATATCTCCCCTCTCCAACAAAAAAATTGTATAATAGTATGCTAACAACAATAAGTAATCAATACATATTTCTTGTAAGTAATTTTGTTTTTTTTTTTTTGTATTACACCAACACATAATAATAAACACTTGAGAGTATTAATTAACTATATATATATATATATATATAACAATCTTTGATTACCACCAAATTAATTTTGGCTCTTTATTGTATTAAGAATAAATCATCACGCGTACGAACCTCAAAGACTCGATAGAAACGTAGACCGTATAGTTGATTGATTATGCGTAATCACACATTCCATACACACAGTATTGACCGGGCTTGCACCGGTTGTTGCAGTACCCACAATGCCTCTTATCGAACGATAAGTTCACGCACTGTCCGCGGCAGCAAGCCTCCGTGAACTTGCACTTGCGCTTGCAAGCGCCGCAATTGTGTTGGTCGGTCGAGAGGTCCATGCACTTGTTGTTACAACAGGTGGAGTTGCGGTTTTGGGAGAAGCAAACCTCGTTGTCCTTATGGCAGTGATCAGCGGCCCTAGGGTTCTTCACCTCCGCGAGAAACCGACTAGTCCTCCTTAATTTAGACGGGAAAACGAGGTTATTTTCATGATCCTCTGCTGATATGTGCTTTATAGGAGGCTTGATGATCTCCTCGACGTTGTTGCGGATGCCTTGCATGGTGAGAGTCATGGTTATAGCCATTGTTATGGCTATGGCGAAGATGATTTTCAGGATTGCCATTGCTTCGACGAGGAGACGGGTAGCGTATGGTTAGGGTTAGGGTTTACAGTTTAGAGAGAGAGAGAGGGGGGGAGAGAATTGATGTGTGAGAGTTGGATTTGTGGAGAGAGAGAGAGAGAGAGAGAGAGATTTGTAGGGAAAATGGAGGGGGAGGACTTAGGGTTTATAGTAGGACTAAAGTGGGAAGGAGTTGACGCGGGAAAAGTGGTAAAAGGTGGCAATTCTTTGGGATGTGCTGCGAAGAGTGTGTTTGAATTATTTTTAGTTGAAATAGTGTGTGTTTGAATTTTTATGGGATTGTTAATTTGGGCACTACTTAATCATGACATGAGTTGTGAAAGGACCATCCAGTCCAATAAAAGTATAAGATATTTTGAGACAACTCCAACTTTAAATATTGAAAAATTGAATAAGCGTATTTTATGGATTATGATCCTTTCCTAAGCTAAGCTTTTTCTAAGTTTTTGTACAAAATTCTAACCGTTAAATTAGTGGATGTGTCATGTGTCTTTAAATATGTAAAAGCTTTTAAGAAAAAAGAAAATAGCACATAAAATCCTAACCATTAAATTAACATGTCATTAGATGTGCAAAAATTTAGGAAAAACTTAATTTAAGAGAGGATCCTAATCCGTACTTTATACCACTAAATCGAATTACATTGGGTTGGTAGTAACCTTAATATTGGCGTCATTCAATTTCGATAATTTGATATAATTATGAGATATTTTGTCATCTAAGTTATAGTTAGTTGGTCCTAACTACCGTTAACATAAATACTTCTGTCATTATAACGTTATGCATTTTAACGTGTGACCGTAAGGTTTTTAAGTTACTTATTTTATAATTAAACATATGTGAGAAGTTTCTTTTTTTTTCTTTCTAATATTGGGGAAAGTATATATCTTTCCGTTGTTGGACTAAATTTCTTTATATATATATATATATATATATATGCAATACTTGCTGGTCTCGACAACTCCTACTCCTTCGGTTATATGTTATATTTATTTAAAAATATATATGCGGGAAAATAATAACCAAAGGGTAAGTAAGTCTTTTCACCAACCAACTTTGACTTGTGAATTGTGATGAAGAGGCTTCAGGAAGGTACCACACTGAGAAACCAATAACAAGAGGTGGTCCAAATGGGCCGACCTGAGGAAATTTAGGCATTCTGTGAGGTGAAGCAAAGTGGAAGAAGAATTAATTAATTAGCTCTCAATTAATTTAACATTTAAGAAAACAGAGCCCCTTAAACATCCTCCTCCTCCAGGCCTCCCCATATACATTACTTTAAAATAATATTCAGAATTTAAAAAAATATATATAATTCCAACTCACAACCTCTTAATATAAATATAAAGAGTATACCACTCCATTTTGTACAATCAATCTCATAATATTTTATTAATTTCTTGTGCTTCGAGAATTGCAAGTTAACTAGCAACCAAGAATTAATCACTGCTCACACGTCTATTGTGTACCACGTTTTAGAATGAACAAAATGGGACGCCATTCAATTAAAGTGTGCCAAGTGTCCTGCCACCACAGGTATATTTTTTACTAATATTTTTTTTATTATTAAACACACTTTCCAAATATTACTTTTATAATAAAAAATATATGCTTCCAGTATAAAATAAGAGAACTATTTACACGTATTAATAAATAAATATAATTAAAATTAAATTTTTATTATTAAAATAGAAGGAAGATATACCAACTACTGATTTGCTAAAACTTAAACTCGTTGGGTTTTATATTGCAGAGGAACTAAATGATGTGAGTTTTAAATAAGTTTTTTTTTTTATCTTTTTGTTTTGAAAGGACAAAAATATAAAGTTGACACAGTTTATAAGTGATAATAAGTGTTTTATATATTAAGAAATGTACCAGACAATTTTAAATAATATAATTAATCAATGATAAAATGTGTAATTTTGTGTTTAATATAAGTATATGAAGGTCAACTCATTTAATTACTCACGTGTGAACACTTTAAGCTCTTGATATCAAACTCTTCCTTTCAATGAAAGGCTTTTTTTTTTTTAAAATTATTATAATTAATTTAAAATTTAGAAAATAAGGGCATGACTCGATTTCACAACATCAATATGTAAATGTACGGAATATATCATTGAGCCAACCTCATCTTGTCTCCTTTTAATTAAATTATAATTTTTTTTTCATGTTTTGTAAATATAGAGGCTAAGTTTAAAAAAAAAATAGAAACATTAAATTATGTCTCCAACATCTTGTCTCCTTTTAATTAAATTATAATATTTTTTTCATGTTTTGTAAATCTGGAGGCTAAGTTTAAAAAAAAATTAGAAACATTAAATTATGTCTCCAATGTTATATTAAGAAATTCTTTTATTATTTATGCCAAGTAAATTATTATAATATGTATATATATATATATATTATATTGACTTTTATATATTTAATTATTGTGAATAGATTATGTTCATATTAACTGTTGATGCAATGAATGTCTGAATCTATGGGCTTGAAATCTGCGGATTAAGTTCTAACAAAAGTGTACACACGTTTACACACAAATGTGAAATAGTAAAAATGCACTTACATCAATAGTAAAACCGCACTAACATATCTTGAGTACTTATCATAACTTTTTCTCATTCTTTCTCATTCTAATCTTCTGATATTTTCTTCTCTTTCTTATTTGAAATGCAGTGGACCAGAAGACTCGAGAAGATCTGAACCATGGAAGACAGTAGAGAAGAAAGTAGAGTGAAGCTTTAAGAAGACGAACACTGAATCAGAAAATGGTTTGAGTAGATTTTCTCACCAAGCAAACATGTAAAAGAAAATCTTCTCTCAAACTTCTCTTTTATTTTCTTTTTGATTTCAGTACATTTTAAAGTTACATGAATGATTCTGAAGTATGTATATATATAGCTAACAGATCTGGGTAAAACAAACTTCCTAACTAACTTGATTTGAGCGGGAAAGGTTGTTACATCCTAACAACTTTTCTCTCATAAACTAACTGTTTTATGAGTCAGTTTAACCATGATCATCATTGTGATGATCATGATAACTATCTTTATCCCTTGCTTTGCTGTGAAGAACACCCGAGTGTAAAAGACACCCACCGAGTGTTTGATGCATGTCCTGTATGTGATAATCACTAGATGTTTGACTACACGCAATCATATTAGCTACTTTAGGATTATTACTAATATCCCCCCTCAAACGCAAGGGAGAGGCAGCGACTGTGAGTTTGCCCCTTAAATACTGAAACCGAGGTGTAGACAATGCTTTAGTGAAGATGTCAGCAACCTGGTCCAAGGAAGGAACATGGTTGATTTGAATGTCACGTTGAGCAACCTTGTCACTCATAAAATACAGATCAAGTTTAATATGTTTTGTTCTGGCATGTAACATAGGATTGCTAGACATAGCAATCGTAGATAGATTGTCACACCATAAGGTAGGCACTACTGGTTGATGAACCCTTAACTCTTGAAGTAGAGACTTGAACCAGCAAAGTTTAGCAACTGCAGAGGCTAAACTACGATACTCAGCCTCAGTAGATGAACGGAAAATAGTATGTTGCTTCTTAGTACTCCACCGAACCAAATTAGGACCGAAGAACACACAATACCCACTAGTTGATTTACAATCATCAGGATTGGACACCCAATCTGCTTCAGAAAAAGTAACCAAATTAAGTGACTGCTGAGAACTAGGTGGCCTGGTAAAACACAAACCAGCAGTAGATGTCCCTTGAAGGTATCGCAAGATGCGTTTAACAGGCTTCCAATGCTCATCGAGGGGCTGCTGCATAAATTGACATACTCGATTTACGGAGTATGCAATATTAGGCCTAGTAATAGTAGCATACTGCAAAGCTCCAACCACATATCGATATTCCGTAGCATTAGGAATAGGTGAACCCCTATAAGCAGACAAAGAATGACCAGTAGAGGTAACCATAGGAGATGGAAAAGACTTGGCAGTAAGCATCCTTGTGCGATGTAAAAGATCCTGAATATACTTGTGCTGTGAGACATGTAGGCCAGTAGCAGTAGATATCACTTAAATACCTAGAAAATAATTCAAAGGACGCAAGTCTTTGAGAGCAAAGGCTTGGTTGAGATGTAGAACAAGCTCATCAATGGCAGACAATGAGCTGCCTGTAACAATAATATTATCAACGTAAATCAGAATATAGGTGCAATGATGAGCAGTAAATCTGCAAAATAAGGAGTGATCTGCCTTAGAGAAGTGAAACCCAAAAGATACCAATGCTTGTTTGAGCTTTTCAAACCAAGCCTTAGGGGCCTGTTTTAAACCATAAAGTGCCTTATGCAATTTGCACACAAGAGTAGAATTAGAAGCAATAAACCCCGAAGGTTGTTCCATGAACATATCCTCAGCTACTACACCGTTCAGAAAGACATTATTAACATCAAGTTGCCTTAAAGACCACTTTTTAGCTAAGGCAAGAGTTAAAACAACCCTAATGGTGGCTGGTTTGACAACAGGGTTAAATGTCTCATGAAAATCAAACCCAGCCACTTGATGAAACCCTTTAGCAACAAGACGGGCCTTATACTTCAAAATGGAGCCATCGGGGTTCCTTTTGATCCGAAACACCCATTTACACTCAATAACTTTTCTGCCACAAGGAGGGGGAACTAAAAACCAAGTCTGATTCCTTGTAAGAGCTTGAAATTCCTCTTGCATGGCCGCAACCCATTTAAGATCCTTAAGAGCCTGAGCAACAATGTGAGGTTATGTATTAGAGGCTTCAGCTAACAGAAGCTTTGGTTTAAAAACACCTGCTTTAACCCTAGTAACCATAGGGTGAGTATTAACAATAGATGCTGGCACAGAAACAGTAGGGACTGAGGCAGCAGAGGGCTCAAAACCAGCACCTAGAGGAGCTGTAACTTGAGCAGTAGGAACCTGGATAGCAGTAGGCAGAAACTCATCAATTAGAGGGGATTGAACCAATACCTCAGTAGGAACAGATGAGGATGAAGAGGCTGTAACAGGCGAGAAACCAACACCACTGGAAGTAGAAGTTACAGCAGGAGAACCAGTAGTAATCCTCACTGGAACAGATTTAGAGGACTGTAACAGAGGAGCAAACAGAGGAACAGGTGAGCAGGGAGGAGTTGAAGCAGCAGGTGTCTGCTGCAGCCTTGCAAAAGGAAATGTCTATTAATCAAGAACAGCATGTCGTGTTATATAAATCCTCCCTGTAGAGCTTAAGCACTTATAGCCTTTGAATTGAGAGCTATAACCTATAAACATGCAAGGTGAGCTTCTCAACTGTAGTTTATGCTTGTTGTAGGGCCTGAGATACGGATAAACAAGACAACCAAAAACCCTAAGACTACTATAGTCATGATGTTTTCCAAATAGGCAATAATATGGAGTCTTATCATTCAAAACCTTAGTAGGCATACGGTTTATAAGATATATTGCGATAAGAAATGCCTCGTCCCAAAACCTTAGAGGCATTGAAGCTTGAGCAAGAAGGCTTAACCCCGTTTCTACTAAATGGCGATGCTTTCTTTCAACTAATCCATTTTGCTCATGAATATAGGGGCAACTATGCCTTAAGGTAATTCCACAACTAATCAAATATTTAGTCAACACAAGAAATTCCTTTCCATAATCTGTTTATAGTGTTTTAATTTTATGAGAGAAAAACGATTCAACTTGTGTTTTGAATTCTATGAAAACTTGATGAACATCACTTTTGGCTTTAAGAAGATAAACCCAAGTATACCTAGTATAGAAATCTAGGAAACTCACATAGTATTTAAAGCCTTTAGAAGATAACATAGGGGCTGGCCCCCAAACATCAGCAACCACGAGTTCAAGAGGTTGTTTGTACACAGTTTGAGATGGTTGAAAAGGTTGTTTATGAGATTTGCTAACTTGGCACGCATTGCATAACAAAGTAGAATGATTAGAAAAAAGAAACCTTGTTATTACTAAGAATCTGTTTTACAACTTGAGAGGTGGGATGACCCAACCTCAAATGTCACTGTTGTAGAGAAATTTCAGCAGATGTACAGCTAGGATTAGAATTAGTGGCAGCTTTAGAAACAGTACAAGTAGCAACTGTAGATGCATTATTAGCAGAAACAAAAGAGTTGTTAACAGCACCAAAACATTGTGGTAGAGGTTGCAATGAACTAACAGTAGACTTTGTAGGAGTAGGAGTGAAAGGTAGGTCGAACGCATAGAGACCATCCCTAAGCACTCCTTGTAGAAGAACTTTCTTCGTAGCTTGATCCTTCACAAAACAAATACGAGGATGAAATTCAATAAAGACATTGTTCTCTCTCACAAATTTTGATACACTTAGAAGATTTTTTGTTATTTGTGGAATGTGTAGAATATTTCTTAATTGAAAAACATGATTGTTGTGCACAAAATTAGTGTGCCCAATAGAGGAAATAGAAAGTCCCTTACCATTCCCCATATAGGTTCTGACTGTACCTTGGTAGGGTATGCTAGTTTGCAAATTATTGCTATCAGGGGTGCAGTGATTTGTTGCTCCACTATCAGGATACCAAATAGGATCAGCAACACTATTAGAAGAAGCAGTCATGGCAGCCATTTGTGCAGTCATGGCATTTATTTGACCCTGATTTCCTTGTGAAGTTCCTGCATTGTTAGGACCATTAAATTGGGGAGTAAAAGACCGATCATAACGATAATAACACCTGAAGGCACCATGACCAGATCGATGACATATTTGGCACGGTGGTCTGTTATTAGAGTTAAAATTTATGCTCCTTCCACGGCCCTTTCTACCTCCATTATTGTTGCTGTTAGAATTCTGATTAGCAGACTTATTACCATTATTATAACTCTGTCATGCACCCTGCTGATTTCCCTTATTAAAACCTCCTTGATTACCTCTAATTCCCTTCTTATTCACAGCTATATTAACTGTCAAATTGTCACTTTGAATCTCTTGATCTAGCCTGGTTTCATGAGTTAACAAAAGTGATGAGATATTTGCCAATGTATAAGTATGTTGAACAGATGTAATAGGAATGATAAAACTGTTGTATTCAAAACCTAGTCCTCCTAGGATGCTCATTAACTTGTCATCATTGGTTAAGGGATGATCGGAAAAAGAGAAAGCATCCATAATGCCTTTCTTTTTCCTCAAGTAGTCAGACATAGAAGAACCAACTTGTCATGATGTTAGCTTTAGACTGAGAAGAAAAAAGCTGCACAATAGAATCCCAAGCTTCAGAAACTGTCAAACAGCCAACAAATTCATAAAGTAATTCTTGTATTATCGAAGATAACAACCAGCACAACAGGTTCTGATCTTGTTGTTCCCAGTCCAAAAAGGTTTCACTCATAGATCCATCTTCATTGAATCTAGCTGGATGTGGTACTGCTGAATCAATAAAGGAGGAGAGTCTATTTCCTTTGATTGCAGCCAGTACTTGCTGCCTCCATAACAAGAAGTTGTTATTGTCCAACTTCACCGCCAAAGCAAGTTTCATTGTCACCAAGGTCTTTGAGTTTTTACTCATAGTGAGCTGTGAAGACTCAACATTTCTACAATCTGAAGCAGAAGCCATGGCCTCGATATGCTCTGATACCATAACAAAAGTGTACACACGTTTACACACACATGTGAAATAGTAAAAATGCACTTACATCAATAGTAAAACCGCACTAACATATCTTGAGTACTTATCATAACTTTTTCTCATTCTTTCTCATTCTAATCTTCTGATATTTTCTTCTCTTTCTTATTTGAAATGCAGTGGACCAGAAGACTCGAGGAGATCTGAACCATGGAAGACAGTAGAGAAGAAAGTAGAGTGAAGCTTGAAGAAGACGAACACTGAATTAGAAAATGGTTTGAGTAGATTTTCTCACCAAGCAAACATGTAAAAGAAAATCTTCTCTCAAACTTCTCTTTTATTTTCTTTTTGATTTCAATACATTTTAAAGTTACATGAATGATTCTGAAGTATGTATATATATAGCTAACAGATTTGGGTAAAACAAACTTCCTAACTAACTTGATTTGAGCGGGAAAGGTTGTTACATCCTAACAACTTTTCTCTCATAAACTAACTGTTTTATGAGTCAGTTTAACCATGATCATCATTGTGATGATCATGATAACTATCTTTATTGTAACACCCCCCGACCCGATCCGGCCGGACCGATCCGGGGAGCGCTACTGATTTTCAGAACTTTCAAAATTTATTTTATACGTTTCAAAAATCATTGTGAGCCCATCGAATAATTTTCAAACCATTGGAAAACCACATAATTTAAAGTTTTAAAACTATTTTCAAGTGAGCCCAAATCAATAAACTTTTTACAAAAATTCGGCAGAGTACCGTTTGTTTTTCGGACTTTCCAAAACCTGTTTTTACACAAATCAATTCAAATTCCTAACAACACTTCTATAACATTTTCAAACGGTTGCGCACTCTGCCGTTTAGTGCGACTTTCCATCACAATTTATAAAATAAAACAAATCAAACTTTAATAGTTACAAACATTTTAATAATAAAAGACGGAAATCATAAAATAATTATTTACAAAACATATTTACAAATCCCCTGTATATGCATGCGTTCAAAATATATATACACGTAACAATAATATAGCTACCCAACTGTGAATATCTCTGAGACTCTGTCAGCAAATCTCTTTCTCTTCAGTCTTTAACTTCTTCGGGATCCCTGATACCTACGCGTTAGAAACAAAACTAACGCGCTAAGCATATAGCTTAGTGGGTGTACTATAAACTCAATTAAATAAACCACAATATAAATATCTTTTAAGAAGAAATAAATCACAATATGAATTTCATTTCTAATCATGTAGAAATCAACTGAACTTCAAAATCAAATCATAAAACAGTTTTCATCACTTTAATTTCCACAATAAAAGCAACATATACAATCGATTAATTAAATTCATTCAATTCACTTCCCAATTCGTTTCAAATCTGGTCCGCTAGAATACTAAACATAACAGGACTGGAATATGGGTCAAACTCCCACCGAGGACGAATCCTACGAGTGGTACGTGTCTCCCAACTCTAGGACCGTGGGTACGGAACCTAGAGAGGTACATAACTCCCTATCCCAGGAACGAATCCTTGGGAAGGTACATAGCTCCTAACCCCCAGGACGAATCCTGAGGAGGTACGTGTCTCCCAGCCTCTGGACGAATCCAAGATGAGGTACATAATAATCATCAGTATCAATCAGTAGCGGCGCAGTACTGCTCAGTAAAACCCAGCTGGTATACCAACCTCCTATATCCATTTCTATGTCTAAGTATCCTAGGGCCGTTTCCGATAAACTAAATTCACAATCAATTTCGTAATAGTTAATCAATAACCGATAATTACTCAATAAACATATAAGTCACGTAGTATTCTTCAAGAATCATACTAAAAAATTTTACGAAAATCTAAATCAATTATTTTTAACTAAATCGAAATATTCGAAAACGAAATCAAAATACGATCTATCACAAAATCGGTCCAAAATCAACAATAACGACATCAAACATCGATTTTCATATCCAATAAACAATTTTCATACTAATAATCGAAAACGAAATCTTCTAACGAAATCAAAAATGAAAACGGAAACGAAAACGAAAACGAAAACAAAACAATAACGAAAGACTTTTCGTAACGATTTCGAAAACAAACGTACACCAACCTGGGAACCGTTTTTTCGTTCGAGAAGTCGCGGTTCTACGATTTCGTTTTTCTTCCCTTTTCCTTTCTCTTCACTTTCCTCTTCACTTTCCTCTTCACTTTCTTCTTCTTCTTCCTCTTCTTCTTCCTTCTCTTTCTTCTTCTTTCTTTTCTTTCTTCTTCTCTCTTTCTTTTTCTCGGCCTTTTCTCTCTCTTTCTGCTCTGTGTTGATTTCTGGCTTCCTCGAGAAGCCACTTCTTTTTTTTATATTTTTTTCGCTACCGCGACCGCCGTCGCGAACTGTGGTCGCGCCACCAGGTTGCGGTGCTCACTGGAGCATTCGCACCGCCTTCGTCGCGAGCGCACCTTGGTCGCGCTGGAGATCGCGTTGCTCGCTGCCCGAATTCGACGTTTTCATCGCGAGCAGTTCATCGCGACCTGTGGTCGCGGTGACTGGTCGCGATGCTCACCGCCAGAAATCGCGTTTTCCACCGCGAGCGAGCCATCGCGACCTGTGGTCGCGGTGACCAGGTCGCGATGCTCTCTGGTTCAGTTTTCAATTTTTCATACATCAATTTTCAACCATTCAATCTGGTCCGCTGGATATCATAAAAATAAACATACATTTAATTACATTTACACCCCCTCAACTAGTAAAATTTATTTTCACATATATAACATTAATTACCCGAAATCCGGGATGTTACATTTATCCCTTGCTTTGCTGTGAAGAACACCCGAGTGTAAAAGACACCTACCAAGTGTTTGATGCATGTCCTGTATGTGATAATCATTAGATGTTTGACTACACGCAATCATATTAGCTGCTTTAGGATTATCACTAATAAGTTCACTTCCTCCGAGTGCTAATGAGCCACCGATTAATCACCGAAGATCGAACAGCCTGCAAGAAAACGAAGTTAGAAGAAGACACCGACAACGTGTCGGTATCAACCCTTCAACAATCAAGTTAGAGGGACAGATTTTACTATGAAGACTACCGACTCACTCTTATTTTTACCCTCTATTTACATCTCCTTTTTAAGGCCCACAACCCCTTATTTATATTACCTATAACAGTCCTTGTGTTGTGTTGTCACTATTCGAGATTGACACTTGTTGTCTGATATTGTAGGATGTCCCGAACTGACATATTTAATGTGCATAAGGGTGTGTTTTTATTTATTATTATGTGTCACCATGCGCTGCTGTTCATGATTGCCTGTTACCATACTCAACTAGGAATTACTGTTCATCATTGTGCTCTACCGAGTGTTTACTGTGTTGCTTCCACCGAGTCAGTGCTCGATGGCTCAGGCGTTGCAGGTGTCATCCATTTGGCGAAGTTGTGTGCTGACTTGTTTGCCACATGTCAACTTTCCTTGGATTTCCCTATAACCTAATTCATGTATCATCATTAACCTTTATGATTGACATGAACATATTGTAAAGAGTGTGGTAGAAAAAAATGTGGATACTGCAAGTGATATTTAGGAACGGATTTCACTGAGTTTAAGAATGAAGAAGAATATATCATAAAGAAAAATTGAAGAAAAAAAAACCTCTCTTAGCTCAAGTGATCGGTATGCACTCCTCTTTTTTATGTTTGTGGTGGAGAGTGCAAATCTCACAATGTACATTTTAGAAGAATGTGCGGGGAGTTATCTATATGATGATGTGGGAGTAAATATATGTACTGCACATGTACATGTAATATTTAATTTGATATATTTCAGGTATTGTGGAAGTAGATATTTAGATCGCGCATAAATTGCTTGATTTTGATAGGTTTCAATATACTCCTGACTTGTTTGGTGTTACATTTTAAAAAAAAAAAAAATTAAGAATAAAATGGAAAAATGCATTTGATTGTTGAGGGAGAATAAAATTTAGGGTATGAGTTTTATGATTTTGCATTCACTAGTTTGATTTTATGAGTAATGTAAGGTTCAAAAAATTTATTAAAATTCATACTCAAATGATATGATATATGAATTATTAACACTATATCACTAAACTCAAACTCAAAACCTCAATTTTATTTGGTGGTGTAATTAACACCGATACGAGTACCCGCTACATAATAAAACTTAAATTACATTTGCTATCTAACTTAATGGACCGTGTGATGTTATTATTGGTTGATATCTAATTGAACACCAACCCAGTGTCATTCAGAATTTTAATAGGCAACACGTGGCAGAATCTCACTGGTTCTTTTTTGTGTTTGTTGTATGCTTGAGCACAGCAAATCACTCCTTAAACGTATATAATGTTTAATGCAAAACCCTACCTCCATTCTTTCCTTTCATGCCAGTGTTGCCCCTAATTTTCATCTCCATCTCTGGATCTGGATCCCGATTTCATGACTCGATTTAGATCTCGATCCCGATCTCATACCTCGATCGTAACACAAACGTGGATCAATGGTGCAGCAAAATCTTACAGTACTAGTAACACGTTTTAATTTGTAAGATTTCGCTGTATCCTTCATCCACTCTTGTGTGAGATTTGTCCGCAAACTCCGTACTTTCAATGTCATATATGCAACAAAATTTTATATAGCACTGATATGTTTGAGTTTGACTGGTAAGATTTTGCCGTATCCTTCTTCCACATTTTATGATTCTTATTTTTTGCCATCAGATGTAGTGGTGCAAAGGAGGAGCTAGCCGGCATCCTCCTTCAAGCTTCGGCGGCTGCTGCCTACTCCTCCTACGGAGACGACTCAGTCGTCAAACTGTAAAAATATTTTAGAATATGAGTAAACTATTTTTGTTGCATTTAAAATCCTTTTTATATTTTCACTGAGATGAAAATGTTACTGATGCTTATTTGGTTTATAAAAATGTTCTTTGTCTGTTTATTTTCTATGAAACTCCCTTTATATTATGGCAATAATGGCATGAATAAATATTGTTTTTATTTATTTAATTCTTTTCCTTTCGCCAAACCTATTATATTTTTAGGCTATAATAATAATAATAATAATTTATTATTTATTTTCACTTATATGGCATCGCAAAAATTGATGGTGCTATAGATTTATAATCTCAACCAAGTATGGTTTGACATCCAAAAGAGTAAAGAAGAAAAAGAATGGATATTTGCAAGCAATGTTTGGGAGTAGATTTTTCACCTTCCGATTTAATGGATCCACAGTGATATTATTGTTAGTTGATATTGGGACATTATTATTAGTTGATATTGGGACCAGATTGGTAATTGAATTACCGTAATTAGAGTGCGATTCGAATCTGGTCCTTTTTACCTAGTCACAAAAGCCCTTTGCAATCACATCAAATTAGGCGGTGGTAGTAAGTTTGTGTAAGGGCCCTTTGCTACCAAATTGCGTCGTTAAGTACGTGTAAATTTATTTTGTTTAACCATCTTGAAATCACAAAGTAATGGTATCAAATTGTACTTTTAAGTTTAGGTTACGAAAATCAATAAGACCGTGAGTTCGATCTGAAATTTAATAACGGGATAAGGGTATGTTTAAAGATTATATAAATTAGATTCATTTCAGGTTCGACTGTATTAATTTACAAATTTGATTTAAATTTATAATTTTAATATTTATATTTAATCCAAATGTTGTTATCTATTGTTAATTTATTCATCCTTTTTAACTATTGGATTAATAAAAAAAAGAAGATGAATGTATATAGATGTCATAAAATTAATTAAAAGTTATAAGTTAATATATACTATTTTTTTAATGAAATTATGGGACTATTAACTGCTTTTATTTAAATAAATTTAAAACATGAACCCAACAATTTATGTATTTTTTAACACTTCAAATATTGAAATATTTTAACAAAAGCAAAGCACCAAATACAAAACAATAACCATGTTTTGGTGTATAAAACATTCAAAGTTCGACTCATCGCTATGAAAATAATATATATATATATAACACAAAACAATGCACTTATGACAAAGTTGATGGACACAACGACCAATAGCAAATTTCTAGTTACTGAGTTATATTCCGTATCGAGTTTATGATGTTGGTTTTGATAGATTTGTGACCGAATTTATATTAAATATTAAAAAAAAAAAAGTAAAAAAAAAAATCCTGACCGAATTTATGTCAAATTAAAAAAAAAAAAAAATGGATGCACGACTAAAACGATTCGTTTCAAACATGCGATTCCCATCATAAATTACGAGGGAAACCAAACAGTCATCTGATTGGCAAATTTCCGATGGAGTTCAGGCCCCGAAATTACACAGCCGAACAGGAATCCCACGCGCTCCCTCGCTCACGCGCCGACCACCACCACCACCATCCTCTCTTCACTGCACCTCCGTCTTTAAACCAGCTCCAGGTTTCACCTCAATTCAATTTTTTTTCCTATAGTATTTATTGAATCTGTTAGCAAAGTTTATACTTGAAATCCAAGTTTTGACTTCTTATAGCTTCACATAATTTGAATTTCTTAGCAGCTGAACTGATTATAGTTTTCTTTTTCTCCGTTTGATTCTCGAGAAAATGTTGCTTAAATTTTGAATTCTCGATGTAACTGTTAATTGAATTGAATTTTTCGTTTTTTCTGAGACTAACAGTGAACATGGAAAATTCGTAGTTTAGATATTCTTTGCCGTTTCATCGGTTTTCTCAGCAACCAAACATAGTGTATTCACATCAATAATTTACTACTGGTCTATAAAAGTTATTTGATTTATATATTGTCCACTTGACTATGTTATAAATTTATATGGTTATACAAGGTGGATGGTGTTGGAGATAGTGAAAATAACGATTTCATTGATCCGCTACGAGCGCCAGATACTAATTCCACGGTGTCTGTTGAGGATATACAATATGGTGAGAGTAGTTCTACAGTTTCAAGCGAAGCTGCTGCTCTAGTTCCGGTAAAAGAATGGACCTCTTTTAAGAGATTCATAATGCAGAAGTTTCCTGTCTCCAAAATGGTCTCAGTTTCTTCGGTAATTGTCCTATTACTTTATATGTGAGTGTGTGTATATATATATATCTTTAAAATCAATGATGTTGAGCGTTGTGTTATTGAAACCTTCTAAAAGTTGTTGAGGCTTATGGGCATATGTGGTAGTTTTCTTATAAAGCATGTCAAATTGAAAAATATGTGGTATCGAAACATTTAGAATAGACCTCTTCATTTTTGATCTTCTGCTTGTAAGTCATAATGTGACCTTTTGTTTTCTGTAGATGTCTGATGTAATAATTCGAACTGGCAAGGGTATGGAAATTCTCATCTTTCTTTATGTTACTCTATTTTATTTTATTTTTTATTTATTCGAAATGAAATTATTTCAGTGGCAAGTATTATTAATCAATTCTTGTTGCATGTTCTTAGATAGATGTAGAACAGTAGTTGTATTTGCTTATGATAGTTATGTGGTCGCATTGATTTGCAGCACATGTAAAATCTTCAACAAGTATGCATCTAGAGGAACTGGATGATCCAGAGAAGTTTGCTGAAGAGGGTGTCAAGGTCGTAACTGGGCAAGAGTATGTCTCACGATTACATGAGCTGAAGGATGAAATTAAGCGTGCTTGGTGTGCTGAAGATCGTGTAACAGCTCTGAAGCTATCTATAAAGGTGATTATTATATTGCTAGTTTAGGTTATTTTCTTTTTAAGTTTTTGTATCGTCATAAGATCTACCTAAGGGTTGAGAAGTTTCGAAAGAAAAAGCAAAGACATAATGTTGGTGCTGTTTATTAGTTTTTTTTTTCTCCTTTAAATTAATTGGATTTTTAATGACCCATCACCATCTGATAGTTTGTGAAGTTACTAGTTGTTTATATTATAATTCTAGCTTTAATATTTTCACTTTTATAGAAATTCAACCGACTTCATTACTCTCGTTCAAATTTTACTTAAGAATTAGATGGGATTTGTTTTGCTTTCCTTTCTTTCTATTTGACAGAAATTTTCAGTAGAGCTGTTACATTATCATCAAAATTATTAAGTGTGAGATGGATATCTGACTAGGAAAATCACTTCTTCTGTTGTGCAGGTCGCTAAGCTTCTGATGGATACATCAGTTTTACAGTTTTATCCCACACTATTTGTTCTTGCCACAGAGGTATTGGACATGCTTGGGGATATGGTATGGGAACGCATCAAGCTGAGAGCTGAATTAGCTGAAGATGGGACTAAACTCTGCTTCTTACCAGGTCCATGTTCATTTCATCAATATGGGTGTTTCTCTTTCTCTCTTCTGTTTCTGTTTGTATGTAGGTGTCTATGCTTTTAGTTTGTGGTACTGCAATCATTTTACCTTGATTAATATGCTTACGGTTAATTTCAATACTAGCTGTTTACTTAAACAAAGGAAAAGGTTCTATAACCCAAGGCATTTTTCTTTTTCTTTATTAGAGGCCAGATAAGTTTTCTTGAAACCTTTTTGGGATTGATGGCAGAGAATTTTATAGCAAGTAATATTTGCGTTGATGCCAAAGAAACCTGCAACAACTGGTTTTGCAAAGTTGGTTCCATCCGGGAGCTTCTTCCTCGCATGTGAGGTCCTTATCTTCTCAAATTATCTATATTCTTATAATCTTATGTAATATAATTTTCACTGATGATAATGGCATAAAATAGTTTTTTCTTAACATGTTCATTGGTTTATAATAGACCTTTTTCCTTTGCTTTTATTTTAAACTGTTTAACTTGCTGCTAGATATTCAAGTTTAACACATTTGTTCTGATAGAAATCTTGAAACAGAAAATGATTGTTTTCTTTTTTTCAGTTTCATCAGGATTCAAATTGCAACTTTCTTGTGCAAATAGTTTCTTAGATTTAGGTTTCGCTTCTTATCAGAGTCATCTCATGCTTGGTATTACCTTGGTTCTGAACTATCAGTGCTTGCCTGTATCATATGTTAAATCTCTCAAATTATATATTTTTTCGCATAGACCATGTCATGTTTACTTGTGGTAAGAATAAAGTAAGTTGAAGAAGGGCTCAAATATAATCAAAATTAAACGCTATAAAACCATTTTATTTCTTGTATTTTGGCCTTTATAAAAGATGCTTGAGCATTCACAAGCCTTTTAAAATATTATTAAGGCAGGGTAGTTTGTTTTGATGACAAGAATGAATCCAGGAAGTAATAAGTTAGCTGTCAGCAATTTAACTGGATATATAATAAATAGTTAGTTTTAGTTGAATTTCTTTGTCACACTTAGGAAAATCATCCTAGTACATGGTCAACTCATGTTGCACTGATTTTTTTTTTCTTTTTCTGTGAGTTAGAGTTTCTCTTTTGATAATATCTTTGTGGATTATTGCATTTCTATTGTTTTCTAATTACAGTATCAGTTCCGAATAAACACTTGTTACAGATTGCCAAATCCCAAAGTTGGTTGATTTATTTATCTTTCAGTTAGTTTGTTATTTCTGTGAGTTTGAAAAACTACCTGGTGCTTTTCTCCCTCTTCTTTGTTGGTGTTTGCTAATTGTTTATTTGTTGTTGTAATTCAGTTATTTGGAGCTGGCGCTATTGCCATGCTGGCGTTTTTTGCTTGACCGACCTGCAGATAGTCTCCAGCGACTGGTACAGATGACGAGAGGGTTAGCAGATCCATTGGCATCTACATATTGTCGTCTATTTATGGCCCATTGTGCCCGAAAGCTACCCTCATGTGATACAGGTACCTTTATTTTAAACATTTTGAGCTCACGTAAACAACTGTTCTTTTCTTCACAAATGACATACATCTGCTTGTACATTTATGCTCTCATATAGAAAACAATTTTAGCTTGTGTATCATCGGATTGAGCTAGGGCACAAAATGTGGTGGGTTTAGCTCTAACCTCTATCTATACTATGATTCAAATCCTGCTAGAATGAAATTAGATTCTTGCTATAGTGGCCATATGTGGGCAGATTTATTGTTGTTGATTTTTCCTGAGAACAACATTTTAAACAGTCATATCTGAATTTTTTTGGTCATGGTTGAATGTCGGTTTTAGCTATCAAAAGGTTTTCTGGAGCTTTGGACGATTTTGATATTTTTTTTCCCCAAACATTTCTTTCCTTTTGTTGATTTCATCAGTCTATCAGGTTTTATGTTGCCAGCTTTTTATTGTGTAAAACTTGTAGGACAGTGGGTAATTAATTGGTCTATTGGGGAGTCAAGCCCATTTAGATCCAAGTTGAATTCCCTATTGGATATCTATAAATTGGCCATGACTTTACAAGTTTTAATGGACTCTGGCAAGAGTTTGACCCTGGGTATAACTATTTGTGCTGTAGTTTTTAATGAGTTATTGACTGTAGCTTAACCCTAAACCTGTTGCATTGGTTAAGCCGATCTTGTACGTTTGCTATTAATTTTGACTATGGGAAATTATAAGAAGTTTTTTTTGTGTAACAGGACATTTGATTACATCTGTTAATGACATTAAAGTTCTATTGATGCGGATTCTATCAACAAAGGAAACAATGGATGGAAAATTGATGGGCGGCAGAAAGTTGCTTGTCAGTCTAATGGAACCAACCATTGAGTACATCATGAAATGCATTTTTAAGGATGCATCCCAGGTCAGTACTCAGTAATGGGAGTTTTCTGCAGTAATATTATTTGTATGAGACCATCTCTGGAAGTTTAGTTGTCGTTGTCCTGAAATTCCTCTGTAAATATAGGTAGTAAATTAATGTGCGATACTGCTATTATTGGTGCATGTTTTACAAATTTATAATGAGCATTAGTATTTTCTTTGGAACTCTAAAAAGTACAAGAGGGTCAAGTGTAGCACATAATGGTAGCATTTCATAAAAGTTGACTAAGAACTCCCTTTATGAATGATTGGATTGAAGTCTAATTTCATCTCTTTATTATGCTGTAGGCATTGTTCTAAAAATCGGCCTAGGCGGCCGCCTAGGCGCTAGGCGGTGGCCGGCCGCGGCGAATATGGCCAATTCGGCCATATTCCGCGGCTGGCTACCTAGGCGGTCCTAGGCGGCCTAGGCGCCCGCCTAGGCGGTCGGCCTAGGCGGACTAGTCGGTCCTAAGCGGACTAGTCGGTCCTAGGCAGCCGCCCAGCCGTGGAAGCCTTTTTATTTATTTATTTTTTTTCAACTAACATCTAAAACACAAAAATCTTAGGTAAATAATCACTCCCTAAGTATTATGATCATCTCCAAATGTAAACAATATATGTATTATTATTTTTTTAGGTGGTCAACGGTGCGGTCAACACGTTAACCGTTGACCACCGAGGAACCGCCTAGGCGCCGATTAATGGGCGCCTAGCCGAAAAATCGCTAGGCGCTACCCCGCCGCCTAGGTAGCGCCTAGCGATTTTTAGAACACTGGCTGTAGGATGTTCATAACATTTATCGGATTCTGAATAGTTTATCTAGAATCTATTTATGTTTGTAATATACTAACTTGATGATGAATATCTATTGAAAGAGGCAAGTAGGCAATGTTATTGTGGAGCTTGGGTTGGGAAGGAATCAAGTTGAGTTGTTTGGGAGTAAACCATGTGTCTCAATTGTTCTTCATCATCTGCTTAAGGAACTTCCTACTGAAGTAGTCAGCACTAATGCTGTGGATATCCTTCATCTGATTGAGTGCAGCAGTGATAATAGTTTCGATCAGGTATTCCTTATCTGATGGGTACACTTATGCATAATGTGTTTCATATTCCTAGGATTTATTTTTGTTACCATGCAATTAATTATTTTTACTAATGTTCTCATTGTTTACTACCACTATTACTGTTGTTGCTTACTTAACTATATTTCTTTTGAGCAGTGTTTGAATTACAGGTTACTTGGATTCAGATTATGTGAGAGGAAACCTCAAATGGACATTGTCGATGCAGTCATTGATAGAATCATTCAGGTACTTATAGTTTTCTGTTCCTATTTGCTTGTTTGGAATACTCTTTTTTTTCTTTCTTTTTTGTTCCTCAAGTTTCCGTGATCTTAATTTTAGTTCGTATTATCTCAAATTATGTCTCCGTTCAGTGTGTGTTATTTATCTGTCTTATTTAAATGCCATATGAGAACACTCTTCTTAAGAAAAATATTAGGGATCTCAACTCCTGTCTAAATATCTCTTTAGTGGGCTGGAAAGATTTCCTGTTAATAAGCTTATACATACAAAATAAATTCACAGACTGTATGTGCGTGTGTGTGTGTGTTGGTTGGGGTGGGGGTGATGGTGGTAAAGTTTTTGGTTAGGGCTTGTACTTGCTTTTTATCTCATCATTGCTTGATGTTGCATCCTGTTTGTTAATAAATCATGTCAATATAAGTTTAAATTTGTTCTTTTGGGCCAATGATGATTAAAAAAAAAAAAATCCCTCAATGTGCTCAACATAATAGTTGTTTATGTACTGTGATTAATTTCTTCAAGAGAATTAAATTTATTTCATTGGTTGTATGTGCTTTAAATCAGGTTGTAATGCTGTTCGATAAACTTGATGATTACTTGAAGGTTGTGGATGCTTTTCTCGATATTGTTCTTCAGAATCAGATGGTAAGTTTGAGTACTATGTGAACTTTTGACATGATTTGAGTTTGTGTTCCACTTAAGTTTTTTTCTAAATGAACATTCTTCATTTGATGGGCTTAGTTAAGTTTTTGTTATTTATCGCCAGTTACCTCCTAAGCAACTTTTTCCTTTAATTACCTCCTAGCCTGAAAATTTTGCCAGCATTCTTCTTACGATGTTAACTTATCAACTAATTTTTTTTTAATTACATGTGCTGCATGCCAAGTTTAATGCAATCTTAGGGATATGATACAGTTGCATATATGGCAAGTTTTATCATCTCTGAACTTAATGATTGAGCCAGGATAATCATCTGAAGACCATTTTAGAAGGTATTTCAGAGCGAGCATGCAATAAAGAGATTTTTGAAGATGAAGTGGTAGGCTTGCAGTCCATTTTGATGAAGCTTCTTTCTCATTTCAAGGACTTAGATGATCTATTTGCTTTGGTATTCTTCTCACTCAATTTCTGCTTTCTTCTCTGTTTTCATTTTTTCCTGTAGTCATACTGGAAGTATTGAGGGAAAAAAAAAATGTACTTTGAGACCTTACTGAAATTTTGTGAGTGAAGAACTTATAAGCAATTGATTGATTATATTACGTAATTTTGTAGAGTCATTTTCTTGAGATCTTTGATGTGATATATGGGAGCTCGAGGAATATTATTGATATGCAAATCCTTAATATGGCATCAAGGTACCATTCTCTCTTTAGTTATATATATAGTCAATGCCTTTCCTGCTCATTGTTGTATTCATCATGTAGTTTCCTGAAATTTGACTAATAAGCTGTTTAATTATCTGTTTTCATTAATAACTGCCCCTCTTCAAATGAAGACAGAGAAACTAGTTCCAAAGCATTAAATTATTAATGCCTTAGGCCTACTTTGCTATTATTTTGTCTTCATCACAACTGTCCCTTCTGGATTCTTGCCTTGTACTGATGCTTCATCAAAAACAACTTCTCTTAATAAAAAATTGCTGAAATTTGATTATCACGGTTCACTAATTTGTATAATTTATTCTATTTCCTGGTAATAGTTATAACTTATGATTATTTTGTTGGGCAGAAACGGTAATATACATGATCAGACTACAATAAAGTTGCTTTTTGAAATTTGCCAGTCTCTACACGATGGTATAGATGTTGCAAACATGAAGGATGATAATTACCAGCAGCCAGCACGTCTGATTTGTCGTTTTGTTCATATGGTATAAGATTTAACTACATAATTCCTATCTTCAAACTTTAATCTTTTCAGTTCTTGAATGTATTATTGCGATCAATTTCGTTTGTTTTTCATTAGCTGTTTGCTTTTTACTGGCAGGTTGACTATGGAGCAGAGTTAGAACGGCATTTAACATTTTTAGTTGAATGTCGTGGAGCTTTTGGTAGCATAAATGAACTTAAGGTTTGCAGTTTGTGTCTGCTTCAAACATTATGGAAATGGAACCAACAAATTCATGAAGTACAGGCTTACAGCATACTGTATAGTCATAATTCAATAAAAATAACCAGTTTTCTTTTAAATTCTATGATAAGTGAAGCATAGCTAATCAATTTCAAGTTCACCAACAATTTGCCCTGCCTGTTAAGAACTGATAAAGGGAGAAATTAATAATTCTCTTGTGGGCTAGTCCTAAATGGGTTTTCATGTGCGATTTACAAACTAGTTTGCTTCTTGCAATCAAGCAGGAAACTATTATATATAATATCTTTAATGTAATGGCAAAAATAACAAATCAATAGTATTTACCTGTCGAATGATATCTTATCAAATTTCTCTATTCTTGCTCCTAACTCTGCATTTTGAATTATTTGCAGGAAACTCTTGTTCACTCTAGCAATTGTTTAGCAACTAAAGCTTTAAGAGATGGTCAAAAACATATAAGTTTTGCCAAATCTTGTATAGCATTTAGCGAAGTCACCATACCTTCGATTTCAGCTCACGTTACGCAATTAAATCTTTACATTGAGACTGCTGAGGTACTGCTTTTTTGTTTTGATGTATTATGCATGGCAACGTAACCATATTACTATACTAATTCATGTTTCAGCAAAACAGGTTGCCTTGTTAGCTGGTTTAGTTTCTCATTCAGATGGACTGATAGATTCAGCACTTGGCTGTTTACAAAGTGTGGAGCTGATAAATGGTTAGTTCATTACATTTTGCACACTATCTTACAAATCTTTCGTCATACTGGTATTTCACATTTGATTTTTATGTAACTATAATACTTATGTGTGCCTTAGTAATCTATGTACTCCTGCTTCTCTCTGTTAGGCTCTCAGTTGGACTGCAAATAGTTTAAGTTTCTGTGGAATTGACAGTTGTCCGTGAAATGTTAGGAACTACTATTTGTCTAAGGCTCTTAAACTTGAACTGACTGCATTGGCAAATTTTAAATTAAAAAACACACTGGATTATTTGATGGATTAGAACTGGCATTAATTTTGAAGTAAGATAGTCATATTCAAACTCACTCACCTGGAAAAACCACATCAGTAACACTATATATTCTGGTGCTTAATGGCCCTAGTTCAGTTTTCTCTTCAGATTCTTTAGTAGAGAGGTGCTTTTAAGTTCTCGAAGTAGATACACATGCCTCTATGGTGATAGTCTCGCAGCATTCATCATTTTAACATACTATTCTTTGGATGGTGTTTTTAATAATCATTTTAACATGATATTTTTGTCTTTTCCTTGCCCTCTTTTAGTTTATATTGTTCTTGCTTTTATTGGACTGCTTATTCTCGTGTCTGATCATATCATCAGTGGAGAGATAGTCATGTATTGTTTGCCTTATATCAGTTACTTTCTTGTGTAGGTTCCCAAACACAAATTGATGTTGATGGGATAGTATCCTCAATTCGAAAATTATGCAGCCTCTTGGTTATGGTTCCAGGTCAGTAAGATTTTTCCATCTTTAGTTTTAAACTTCCTGTGGCATACTTATAATAGCTAAGCTTAAATTACATTGCTTAGTAGTTGTTTTCTTAAGAGATCTTCTATTAATCTTCTTCAGGGTGGTATCATGCAGTTTTTCCAATCATCTGATAAATGATTGTGTACTTGTTCATTTCCATAAAACCTTGAATAAGCAAAGTGACAAAAAGGAAAAATAAAGGAACATAAAATATATTTCTTGGCTGAATTACGGGAATCCTTTCTTTACTATTATATTTTGAGTTTTTGTTTTTCAAGTTCTCCCTAGAATTTAATTGGATTTCCTAATAACTCCTAATTGAATCAATAAAGAGATGGAAGGACTTTTTGTTGAATTATTAATTTATATCATCTCAAATCTAGTCGCATGTTCTTGATCTGCTGCTGAATTTTATTTTGCAGTATTTTACCCTGATTCCTTTCTCATGCATCCGCTGCTGAATTTTATTTAGCAGTATTTTACCCTGATTCCTTTCTCATGCATGAATCTTTGAACTTCTGGAACCATTTTTGATGCTACTTTTCATTCATTTAAGATAGTCTATTGGTCTGTCGAGTTCTCATTCAAGCTATATTGTGTGCACATGTGTATGTGTTAGAGTGAATATATATCAGATCTGACTTTATTTTCTACTTGCAGGTAATCCGGAACTAGGGGTTACATACACTCTAAAGAGCATACTTTCTCTCATTAATTCCCAATTATGGTAAGCCATCTTTAATGTTGAAACCTTATTTCAGTTCCGTTTCCTAATGCATGTTCATTTATGGTAATTGTCTGACAATTTAAGATTTCGTTCTTCTAGGATGACATCAAGAATAAAGATAAGGATGTTGTGTGCTATAGTTTCATTGTCAGCAACTCTTGCGCAAAGTAAGCTCCCATACCATGCAGATCTAGAGGTATTTCCACACCTCTTCTATTAAATGTTTTAATTTTTAAAGAATTTCTAAATTTGGTCACAGAGATCGAAAAAGATTTTCCGTAATCCTGAAATTTGAGTTGGCCTGGATTTTGAACAAAACAGTAATCGAAGTTGTTATATAATAATCTACTTCTTAGGAAAATAGATTACGACGTTCCCTTAATTGTAAAATAGAGGTACTCTTGTGCACCCTCAAGGTATAATTTTACTATTAATGTTGTTTTAAGTTTTGTTCTTATCTGATTAGATTTCAAATGGAGATTCTACATATTTGAAAGCATGAAAAGGAGAAAATATCAGTTTCAAAATCTTCCCTCCCCCCCCCCCCCCAAAAAAAGGAGGAGAAAGGAAGAACCTTTAATAGTTTTACATTTTTATGATGCAAGTTCATTGGTTAACCTGCATTTTGAACTTGCTGCTAATCATAAATACAAATTCCCGATAGTTACGTAAATTACTGTTTGCATACGGTAATAATCATTTGTACACTAATGATACTATATCTCCTCTGCTTATCGTTTGCTTCTTACCTTTTATTTTTTCAGTTGAGCAATGACGTGTTGTTCTACCGTGATTCGTCTTATGTACAAGAACTTGTCACCTTGTCTGAGCAAGTTCTTCAGAATCTACTTGAAGCCATTGAACGAGAGCCTTCACGGGTAACCATTTCTTCGAGTAAAATACTGTAATGCATTAATAAATCGGTTTTCATATGTACTGACTTTGTAATTCTGGAACTAAGGCTGCTCACGGAAGCATGGCACTGGAAGCTTGCAACTGCTTAGCATCATCTTTCGAGGTTTGTTTTCTGTTCATCTTTTGGAATGAAGCTGTTGACTTTACCATAATAACTTTGATTAAACCTAATTTGTGGAGTCAAAAAGTTTTATCAAGTAGAATTATAGGATCGGGCCATCTTGCCTGTAACGATGGCACATGGTACCCTTCCATGGAGGTTGGACCTGCCATGGTGATGATAATCATCGTACTAGTTGTACCACATGCTCCTTGGTCACTTTGATAAACTTCTTGTTTGATTATGAGAGAAAAAGCTGAGAAAACATGTATTTATATAGTACCAACATTAATCTTTGTATATCGAGCAGATTAATCGTGATATACTACCAGTCTATTCCAAACTGATCGAAACTGCCAAGTCGAGTTTAAGCTCGAAAGACAAATATCTGCAGTCCACCATCAAGTTTTTGGATAAGCACTTGTCGACTTCGGAAGCACGAGCTGCTACTGCCTTCTGCTAAAAAAACACAACAAATGAAGATTTTTACTAGGTTGATAGCTCAAGATGCCTCATTCTATTCTGAGAAATTGTTTTCTTTAATTTGTTAGTGTCCTGATCTCTTCATACGTTCATATTATACGGAATTATATCCGTTATGTAAAAGATTTTGGGATTGAATCTCACTCACAAAAAATCACAATATAGTTTCGGGTAGCAGATTGGGTTTATACTTAAGTTGTATTGAAAAAGAAATAGAAAAGGTTAATTTTTAGAATCATCAAAAGGGGCTTTGTAATATATAAATTTTTAGATTTTTGTTTTTTCTTATAAAGTACTTTATTATTGCGTGTAATGTATTATATTGTTTCTGTAAGTGATATTAATATATCAGCTCACAAGACTGTGACTCAGCACAGCTCAAGCACAGGTGAAGTGAAGTTGTTTACTAGTGATTCAAGTGGTAACAGTGCAGTTGAAGAATTATGTCAAACACCTAGTGTACATCCTAGTGGTACTAACACATCAAAGGTGGATCTCAGTCCTCAAAGTAACAGAAACCAGAATAGATATGATCATCATGGTCATCACAATGATAGTTATGATGATCATGGTTAGCTGAGTCAGCAGTTGGTTAGTTAGTTAAGATTGGAGGGAAAAGTTGTTGAGATGTAACAACTTTTTCCACTCAGGTTATTTTCTGTTAGAGCTGGTATCTGTTCTAGGTCATGGTATATATATGTATTCATTTTATTATTCTTAGATCTATGTAAAAGAAATCAAAAGCATAAAGAAAATGAAATCAAAGAAAAAGAAAATTATTCTCTCATCTGTTCGGTTGCTGAAAAAGTTTCTTCAGCTTACTCTTCTCTTCTCCTCTCTGTGATCGAGCCATGGTTCCAGCCCTAGATTGCACAACCTTCTCTCTGTTCTCGAGTCTTCGACTGATGAAGTGAGTGGAAAGAGAGAGAGAAAATATCAAAGATAAAAGTGAGTTAGTGGAGAGAAAACGACATCGTGTCAGAGTAAAATAAAACCTTTGTTTTCAAATATAAAACATAGCGTTTTTAAAAGTTTCTATAGGAAATGCTGGTAGCTTAATCGTAAGTTTTTCACATCTATATTAATGTAGTTGTGGATTTAAGTGATATATGAAGTAAATTAATGCCGATGCGATAAAGAATCGAAAAAAATGTTCGTATCAATTTAAACGAAAGGAAGTGGAGAGAAATAGAAACATTTTATTTGCCAATTAATATTCCATGTGAGAATATTGAATACTGACGGGAAAAATTGGCATGGAAAATTAATTTTTAGAAGGACAGAACATGTTCATTCTCGTTAGAGCACTCTAAATACGAAATCATATCGGGTTAATTATTTTAACTTACTAATGTTTTTTTTTTTTTTTGAAGGAATTTACTAATGTTATCGGAAAGTTAATAGATAATGAATTAAAATGAATAAATATTTAAAAGCTAAAGAAAATAATAATAATAATATAGTCTACACTTAACAAGTCTTTATTATTTAAGTAGATCAGACTTGTTTGACAGAGCTTTTGAAAGCATATTTTTGCCGTTTTAGGTCCCAAAAATTATTTTGAAAATGTTTGATATAGCTTTGGAAAGCCTGCTTTTGACTTTTTGAGTCTAAAAATCCTTTTGGAAGTGTTTGGATGTTATTATAGAAGAGTTTTTAAGGCTTTAAAAACTCTTTCAGGTAAAATAAAAATATATGATTTTTACAGTAAGAGCTTCCAAAAAGCCCAAAGTAAAAACTCTGTCAAATAAGGCCTTTGAATGTTTTAAAAAAAAGCTTTTAAAACCTTTCAAATTTTAAAAGCTTTTTTAGGTAAAATCAAAATATATAATTTTTATAGGAAGAGTTTTTAAGAAGTAAAAATGCCAAAGTAAAAGTTCTACCAATCAGGCATATTATTTTCTCAAGGAGTTTTTAACAGGGGCTTGCCCTTAACATTTAAAGTTGGCACTAACATTTAACTATTACAATATAATTCATTGGAATAATTAAAATTACTGTATAATATAAGGGTATCACTGCAATATCTGCTTAGATACTTTTTTAACAAAGAAAAAGATAAAAAAAAAAAACCACAAATTTGTATATTTATTAGGGTTTCGTTCGTCGATCGATATCTCTCCCAATTCAGCGGGCCGAGAAATCAAAATGGATCTCGAGGTGGTTGGCCGCCACGCGCTGCTATTCGACGACGACAGCAACGCATCGTTCGTGAACTCCGCCGCCGCCTTGGTCGAGTGGAACTCCCTCTCCATCGACCGCTACGACGTCCGCCACCTCCTCTCCGCCCCTCCGCCTCGCGTCAAGCGCCGCCACAACCTCTCGCCGCTGCGTCGTCCGGAATCGCCGTCCCAGTCGGAGCTCGATCACGAGAGATTCCTTGATTTGCCTTCCACTTCACCGTCGGAGGAGGAGCACAAACAAGGTAAAAATAAAAATTATAATTTACAGCACACATTATGTACCTCTCTCTCTTTTTTTATTTTTTATTTTTTATTTTTTTTATTGTCATATAAATGAAATGAGAATTTTAACAGAAGTTATTTTTTATATAGCTTGGATTATTAATATGTACTTAGCATATTTCGTATCGAATTTGTATTGATTTTAACAATTAAATACATTGTATTACACCTGTGAATGTGCATGGAGGGCGTGAACGATTTTCCTTAAGGGATTCTTTGTAGAACTCTTTATGGATGTAGCTCTCTGTTTGAAAGTTATACTAAAGGGTTATGCAAACTTGTTGCATTCCAAGTGTTATGTGAACAGGCATGTTGTCTTATGTAGCAGAAAATCTTAGGTGGGATGGTCTCCCTATGAAATTTCCATTTAGAAAATGACACGTGGCATAAGATAATATATGATTAGTTGGAGGTGTCACGTGTCGTTTTATGAGTGGAAGTCTTATGGTGAGAGCATTCCATTCAAGGTTTTCTCCCTATGTAGCGTGTCATGTCATTGAGTTCTTAATGTCAGATCGGCTTAAGACAAATAGCAGTATAGACAATTGACTATAACCTCGCTTGTTCTGCTAAATCACTGGATATTCAAGTTGTACTCATCTGGTTGCTGGAAAATTGGATGTTTGAAGAGAGAAGAAACTTTGAATTACATATTTTTTGTGAACTCAATTAGTCAACTATTTCTAAGGGTTTTGTTTTTTAAATTAGATGTGCTTTTATCATAATTTTTCTTCTTCTTTATATTAAAGTTAAGAGGGATAATGTAATTGGACTATTATGTGGGCTTTAGAAGTTGATTCTGGCCAAATTTTATAACTATCTGCCACTATGTTTTACCTGGAGTAGTGTGTTAGATAGTTATAAAAAAAGAAGCTCCAAATTTCTTTCTCACTTTTGAATGTAAATATGGGGTCAACATTGGGGGTTTTAGTTTTTAGTTGCGTGGTTGTTTTATTATTTGCATTATTTTTCCAAGGTTGCAGGAAGAATTATTGTTTCCAACAGTTTCATCTTTCAAAACGACAAGTAAGAATGTTCTTACCTCTGGCATTTCTTAAATTTCTTAGCTTCTTTGCTGCTATATATTGCTAATGCTGTCAAAGGTAATGTGGACCTATGTGAGCTTGATTTTTAATTATTATATTTTTCATTTCTTTCCACATTTAGATGATGGAGCTGGACCAGTAAATGATGGTAGCTATCGTGCTGTTCCCTTCTCGTATGGAAGTGCTGATGAACCTTCTGGGGACAGGAATGCTGATGCTGAGTCAGTTTTTCGGCCACCATTCTCACTGCCAGAAAATTTACTTCAAAACCTAGTAAGTATAAGCCTGGCTGATTTTTTGCGATATCCTGACCAACCTATAATTGCTTGTTTGATTCTTAACCAGTGGCCAAATGATAGTTGTGTAAGGTGCATTTGTTATTCTAAGGCTTACCATGTCTAAGTTTCAGATGCTCGGAGCAGGGATGGAAGTTCTTGTGATCCAAGGTTGCCATTCATGGGCTCCTTGTTTCCTTTTGATGTCATGACAAGGGGCTGTGCAGGTGGGAATAGGATGATAGAAATATGTTGCTTTTCAGGAATCTTAACCCTTGAGAGCAAACCGGATGTACATATCTTCGTAGAGTTCTGTTTCTTGATCTTTGTGGTTATCTTAAGTGAGATTCAATTGTTTTTTTTTTTTTGTTTTTGTTTTAATTGGGATATGTAGTTAGACTATATTGCTTTTGGAATCTTCCTTTTGTTAAATTTCGCATTATTGAGACGAACTGTTTTCCTTTTTCAGCCTCCTACAGAGAAGGTGCATCAGATCATTGCTAGGACAGCAATGTTTGTAAGCAAGCATGGGGGCCAATCAGAAATTGTTTTGAGGGTCAAACAGGGAGACAACCCAACTTTTGGGTTCTTGATGCCTGATCATCATCTGCACGATTATTTTAGATTTCTCGTTGATCACCCAGAACTTCTGAGTGAAGAGAACAAAATGGACAGTGAGCTTGAGCAGACCAGTGGCGCTGGAAGAGGTGGTGCTTTGTCTTTGCTTGGATCTGTATATGGATCTGGAGAGGACGAGGATGGTGCAGACGAGGATGCCCCTGAACTTAAAAGAAATGGATCCGAGGATGCTGTTGTTGCTGCTAATGCAACTGTTTTAAATCAATCAGAACGAACAACTTCCCCAGCAATTGTAGCTGGGAAAGATGAGACTGTCTCCAAGCTTTCACTTCCTCCTTTGAAAGAGAAAATGCCTTTGATAAAAAGAAATCAATCCATTAGTACAGTAAAGACCAGAACTTCAAGTGGAATGAAAAAAGATGGTGATGCCTTGGGTTCAGTTGGCCTTGCTGCTGACAAGTCACAAGTTTCTGCTTCACCAAGCATGTCCAAGGTTGAACCCCCTATTGTGGAGCCTCCATCTGATGTAAAGAGAGTGATTGATAAGATAGTTGAGTTTGTCCTGAGAAATGGGAAAGAATTTGAGGCTGTTCTTGTTGAACAGGATCGTAAACATGGGAGATTTCCGTTCCTTCTGCCATCCAATCTGTATTATCCTTACTATCGAAAAGTTGTTCGCAAAGCAGAAGAGGTGAGTTTCTTTAGAAAATTTTGATGTTCTTACAAGTTAAAAACACGTGGTTGGTTTTGTTTCTCTTATTTTTGCTGATGTTTTTGTTTACGCCGTCATTGACAGTCAAAGTTACCTGGCAAGGGCTTCAGTTCTGAGAAACATGATTCAACAGGACTTGGGGTGGACAAGAAGCGTGCTACATCAAAAGAAAGTGACACACTTTCCATAGGATCTGATATACCATATGATTCTGACCGGAAAGAGAAGTTTAAGATGGTAATAGGTAAGTTGAAGAAGGACGGGCAGGACCCACCTACCAAAGCTGCCACACAGACGAATGTTGGTGTCACTGTTGATGCTGCTGCAGCTGCTGCTATTCTTCAGGCTGCCACGAGAGGCATTAGAAACTGCAATCTAGAAATTCTAACAAGGATGTCTTTAAATGGTAGTGGTCAGGGGCCTAGTGGTGAGGGCGGACAGGGTTCAAGCGCATCTGTCCCTGTTGCAAATGCTACTAGTGAGGCTGACTCCTCTGAAGCAATTTTAACCAGTGAGCAGAAGTTGAAAGCTGAGAGATTAAAGCGAGCAAAGGAGTTTGCCGCCATGGTAAAAAATAAAGCTGCCCCTCTAAAAACTGAACCATGGCGTGGCTTATCTGTAGAACCACCAGAGGCTCAGGTTTCTGGTTCAGGTGCGGAAGTTGTAAATCTTGTCGATAAAGAAAGAGAAGATAGCTCTGTTCCTCCTGATGTTGATACGTCTGATGTAAAAGAGAAGTCCGAAAAGAAAGATTTCGGTTATGATCATGAACGAAGATCAAAGAGGAGTTATCGATCAAGATCTAAAAAGAATGAAGAGGAGGAGGATGAAGAGGAAGAAGAAGAAAAAAAGGACCACAAGCACTCGAAAAGGAAGCGAAAATCTCATCGGTCTTCTCATGAAAGTGGGGATAGGAAAAGGCATTCCTCTTCCAAAGACAGTGATTCTCGACGTCAGCGTGAGCACGATAATTCTTCAGACCATGTGGATCGGCACTCTTCAAAACATCGGCATAAGCATGACAACATGTCTGATGATGATGATGATCGACAGTCAAGGGATCGGCATAGCTCCTCTGATGACGAGCATCACCATTCTCGACATCATCACAAGCACAGTAGCTCTCATGGTAGGCGACGACATAGACACGATAGCTCCTCTGATGACGAGCATAAGCACCGAAGAAGAAGATCTTCTAAACATAGGAGGAAGAGATCTCACTCAGAAAAAGAAGTGGACTTGGAGGAAGGGGAAATCAAATCGGACCAATCGAAGGCGAGCGAGAGCTATGCTGCTGCTGCTGCCTTAAGTAGAGAAGCTTCTGTGGACTTGTCAAAATCATCATCATATCAAGATGGAAGGGCCTCATCTCAGCCTTCTAACACTAGTGAAGTCTCTGATGATTTGAGAGCCAAAATCAGAGCCATGTTAATGGCAACCTTGTAACTAGCATCATCATCACAACATATTAAAAATCTACTTCAAATAATTGTACCTCTTATGATTTTGTTTTACTACGAAAAAAGTCTTGTATTCAGGATCTCTATCGATGTTTAGTTGTGATTTTGTGAAATGTATGCCCCTTCCCATTTGTTCCATTGATTGAATTTTGTCTTATCATATTCACAACATGAGAAATCAGTTGTAGTCCTGGAAATGCCATTTCTGACACTGGAAACTACTACAAACACAATTGGAGACACTATCATTCAAAATGGTAAACTTATTTGGTGAACATATGGTTTTTTTTTAATGGTATAATGACAAGATTAATTACTATCGGCACTTGCTGAGATGAATTGGTAAACGTGCGGTTTGGATATCTATTCCTACGATGAGAGATATATACTCTCACAATAAATAAAGAAAATGAATCCTCACCATTAGGTTGAAAGGGATGCATATACCACTTTCACTATGAAATTTTATATACTTGTTATATAATTTAGTAGCAAAAGGAATTTCTTATTTGGATATACCATATATGACAACATATGGCTCAAATCAACAAGGAAGTTGAATATAGATAGAGTCATGGCAGGCCTACTTTTTGTATCACCAAAGGCTACTTTCTATTATTTCCAATGTGTTAAAACAAAAAATTTGAGCTGCTATGCTATCATATCAGCCTATCTATATATAAAAAGAGTGGTGGTACCAGGATCAAGCCAATTTGTGTAAATGCTAATTGCAGGAGCAACTTCTGTTGTTGTGGTGCCATAAACAATAGAGATTTTTTTTTACTTGTTTAGTCCTGGGTCCTCAATGCTATGCTACCTATAAGCTAGCTGCCTCATTTACAGGCCACTACCTCCATTGGTAGATATTGGAATTTCAGAGAATGATTTGTGTACAATTGTACCCAAAAAAACAAATGTTAAAGACTTTTAGTTTTTGGGTTACTTATGAGTGCTGGTTTGGAACATAAACAGAGAATAATATTCAGATTTTGAATAAAATGGATTAAAATAAGTAATAGTAAAGTGATTAAGCAATTTTCTTTTCACTTTTGTGATAGTATTCGAGTTTCATTTTTACCCATTACATCGTAAAATGTGAGAAGATCCCTTCCCTATAGTGGGAGTTGTCATTCAAGAGCGGTCGAACTTATAACATTTAATCTCGTTAGATTCCGATAAATTCCTAAGCCAATTATATGGAATCAACTATATAAAAGAAGATCTATTTATTTATTCAATTCATTTATCTACTATTCTTATACCACCGACTTTGAGCTGACTCATTCTTATGTAATATTAGTCAAGAAAATGAAGATGAAACTTACAAGAAAGGTTACATGAGTCCTGTATATTCTTTTTGGTTGTACAATAAAAAGTAGTCATTATTTAGTGTAAACGTCCCTAATTTAATAAAACTTTGGATGCACAATGGTTTCAAATTTTCACATTTTAATGTGAAAGTTTTCCATGATACATTAAATTACATAGAATATTGTGTTCAATATCTTAAATTTACCGTTTTATTTAAGAGTTGAATCTATGTTCCGGGTTTTTCTTCTTTTTTGATTTAAAACTGATACCGAATGGGTTAAAAGTCTACTTTAACCTACGAGATTAACCTCTACAAGTCCTGCCAGAAAATGAAGGATAGTTATAACATCGTGGACCTATTATTTATTGAGTGGTCAAGGGGAGGGATTTATTATGTGAGAAAATAGGTTTGAAATTTAATTAGAAGATCATATAAGATTTCTTTTATTTCACATCATAATCTCTTGAAAACAACTTCGCAACTTATAGAGAAAATCTTTTTCTCAATGGTCCAAGAAAATTAGGTCATAATTTTTTTTTTATAAAAAAAAAAAATAGAGTGAGAACGTAAGCTACAAGTTAGGTTTTTTTCAAGACTATATAGAGGTTTGATTTATTTTTTTATTTTTATTAATAGGCTATTAATAACTACCTACTGTGTATATTTATTTCTTCCATAAAAGTCCGTATCTGTAACTCACAATTATATAATCAACTGACAATTCAGGTGATTAGTGCACATCCCTCTCACTTTAATGGTGAGGGTTCAAATCCCACCATGCACATTTATAAGCATGTGTGGGTAGTTCTTTCTCTATATATATAGACTATTTTTTAGGTTAGGAATAGTAATAGAACACATTTGAGAGTTTCTCTAATTATGATAAATTCAGTTTTATGTTTTTTTGATTAAAAGTTATTGAAAATTCTTTTCAATTTTGAGCATTCAAAATTCCTATTTATTTATTTATTATAAATGTTATTAAACCATTTTTGTAGGAAATTAACATACCAGATAGAAAATTGTTGTCCCCGATACTCCATTTTTGACCATTAAAAGTTAATGATAACCATGTATAATTGGCTAATCTAGCTAGTTTCATCATCATGAAACTAACTATTAATTGTTCAAGGTCCTTTTCTTTTGTTCAATCTTACATTACTATTAAAGTGGTGGAACACTTCCTCATTCACTTATATAATAAGAGATCGAATCTCATCTTTACCTGTTCAATCGTAAAGTGGTGGGAGACCTTTTCCCGATAGTAGGAATTACCATTCTGAATCGAGTTTGTAATTTATAATTTTACTAAATCGCAATAGTCTCCTAATTTAATTAGTGTCTGATTTTAATATATATATATATAACTTATAAGTTAAAAGTGGCATGACAAGGTATTGAAAAGTTGGGCTAGGGTTAGGTTGAGTGTTAAGGAATAAAGATAGTAGACTTGAAAAATTAAATGAAAGCAGTCTTTCAAAATTAAATCAATAAAATTATATATATATATATATATATATATATATAAATATCAACTCAAAGAAGCTAATATTCTTGTATAAGTCAAATATTTAAGCTTATTGTTATATTTTTAAAATTTTAATTATTGATATGTACTTATGTAGGTTTGATTATATTTTATAACTGTTTTGAATAAATAAATAAATAAACAAAAAGGTTGACCGCTAATTGTGGGAACATATATGAAGTGAAAGAGAAAGTCTTCATTGGAATAGAAGTGTAATACATTTTCAATAAAACGAACATATATTTATTAAATGGATATACAGATGACGTGATCGATATGTTTATCATATATATCAACTTACTTAGTCAAAGTCATGTAATAATAAAATGTTATAATTGTAAGTATATATGAAGATGAAACTATGGGAAGCACGATTGATTTGTTTTTTCATACCCAACCAGACTTTTAAATTTGGACTTTGTTTAAGTGACTTCCATGGTTTAATATTTTCTTCTTTCCTTTCATTGAAACAAAACTATATATATATATATATATATATGCGCACACACATCAGTGCTAGCTAATATCATAGTTAAAGACGTGTCGAGATCTATCTGGCTAGAAGTACTATAGCGAGTGTGTTTAGAATATCAATTCCTACAAATAAAGATATATAACTACTCTCATAATTGAAAATTAAATTTTTAAAATTGAGAATGAAGTGCACAATCAATTCAACTAAAATGTTAACTTGGAAAAACGAATGACCAATATAATTAATTATGCTATGAGAGCCATGCATGCCTAACAAAATCAGAGTAAGAAAATGGTGGCGTGCATGTGTCATGCAACAAGACTTTTTTAGCTTCGACCTCCTTTTTTTGATTAACTCATGAAATGTATATAATAATTTACTACTTTCGTGAGGCATTGGTTAATTGCTCGATCCTATATGCCTATAATTATAATCATATTTGTAATATATCTTTTGTTTGTTTGTTTAATAGTCAAATATTACGACACACGTTAATTTATGATTAATGGTTGTGCAACTCAATTACTTCTAAATTGGTGATAGGGTTCGGTTGAGTATTACAAAAAGAAAAGTTGGTAGTTTATATTGTTGATTTAATAACAATGTTTTATCTTGACAAATCCCGATAAACTTCTACATCAATCTCGTATAAGTTTTGAGGGAAAAAAAAAAAGAAAAGAAGATATAAGATAATTACAATCATTAGGTAATTATTGAAGGTTTTGAATTTAATCCGAAATTTTATATCATAATTAATGATATATATAGACATTAGGATTTATTAGTACTACGAGTTATGTAAGCATAAAAGAAAAATCAAGATACATTTCTTTCTCTAATTGTAATGATATTTTTTAGCCAATTGCACATCGACTTTTAATTTTGTGGTGTACACTTTTCTAACTATATTTGTGATTGGAGTGCTATTCGGACCGTCTTTCAAGTGTTTGATCTCATCATTGCGTATAAATTAATCTTTCAAGTGTTTGATCTCATATTTGATCCCAATAAACTCATAATTACTGTAGGGGTCATGTTCAGCACATGACTTCCTGGTCATACAGAAATCAAATTTCACACAGCCAATAATAGTCATAGCAGCCAATATATATATAATAAATATAATCACAGTTATTTCACATGCATTCTCTGTGCATGCATGATAGCTACAACAAGTTTTTCTTCAATCAAATTAATGGTCAATTTTTCCAACAGTAGAAGTAGTAGCAAAAGAAAAGTAGTACTCCATACACATCATGACTTAATGTTTCTTTTTTTCTTTTTATTTTTTTATTTGACCTAAATTGAATCTTTGAAGTTTCTTCATAGTCTGCTGCCACACACACATGCATAGAGAAAATGATCATATATATGGAAATTTCTCTTTATCTTTTTAGGGGTTGGATAAAGATGATGACAGTGTAATAACCGTGTCTTCTTTTCAAGTTTCAATTGATGACTTTATGTACAATATATGTATATATTTTCACACTTGGGATAATAACTGAGAATTAGATTTTTATTATTAGGGTGAGATTATATTTGTTATTATTATTATTATTATTACCACTATTTACACGATCGATTTTAGGTGAATCTTGAATTTTTGAAGAAATTTATTGAAAAGTAGACAAAGAAAAAGACATCTATAACTAGATAATCACTACAAAAAAAACGATCGATCTACAACGGACAGTGCCGGTTATAAAACTGCATTTACTAGGAGTCTTACTCTTTAAATAATATTTTAATGGATAAATAATATAATATTCAAATAATGTGAGCTAGGGTATTTCTCGTGTGTATGGTAAAAATAATATCATGTGAACATATATTGGATCCAACCATTCAAGTATATAGTATACAAATGGTATATAGTATAAATATCTAAAAATAATAATATATTATTTTAAAAATAGTAATGATATATTATGATCAATAAAATTTAATAATGATAAAAAAAAAATCATATAATAGTATGACAAATCGATTTATATATAAACAAAATTTAAACTAGTAATTATATCGAAATTTTTGGTTTAGTTTTAAAAAAACTATTTTTTATTTTATTTTAAAAAAAAGATATAAAGTTGTTTTGTTTAAGTATTTGTAAAAATTTATTTTTGAAAATAAAAAAATAATATTTTAAATTTATAACTAAAAAATTAAAAACAATAATTTTTTATTTTTTATTGTTTTAAAAACAAGTAATTTTTAAAATAAATTATAACTTTTCCTTCAAACAATTATTTATCTATTTTAAAAACAATATCAAATACATTTACATCGTTTTAAGTTTTAAAAGCTACTTTTGAAAAACTCTACCAAACACGTTTCTATTTCTAAAGCATGACTATACCAAACGCGTAATTGATTTTTTTATTTTATTTTTTATTTACATAGAATTGCATCTTAGAATAGATATCTATTTGGTGTCTTTGATTTTACTTTAAAAAAATTTAAAAAAAGAAAACGATTTTTTACAATGCCCCAATCTGATATAAAAACGTGGACTTTTGAAATACATGTAAACATCAAAGAGCCTTGACCGTCCATATCATTGACTTTTATTTGATTTCGATTTTTTCCACCAATCAGGGCCGTGCATTTGTAGAACCAGTCAAAACTTCACACTCATCATAAACAACAATCAAGGGCTTCAAATTCTTCATTCTATTGGGTAATCTGCCCATAATTTTGGACAGACAATCAATAATGTGAAACTTGACTTTACAAGAGTTTCGATCATCTCCTGATTTGATTTTTCTCAGTAATCTAACTGTTATCGACTAACAGTGAGGGAGCTGTATATATATTATTATAAAATTGTATATAAAAATAAATAGATAAATCTCATATGATATAAGTTAGGTATAATTTAATTTTTAAAAATATATCGAGTTTGAATGAATCACATTCTCAGATGAGAGAAAAATAAAGTTGGACTATTATTAGATAATCCAAACTCGACTTGACAACGTAGTAATTAAATTATATTATTATACATGTTTAATTAATTAAATAAATAAATATATTAAGCATATTTATTTATAGTTTAAGTGGTTAGTACAACTTTCTCCCACCTCAGTAGTTAGGGTTCAATCCCCATCATATAAAGTAGATATTCGGATCGTATGTTTAATGATTGATCTCGACAGGTCTTGAAGATTATTAATTTTATAATTATTCCCTATTAAAAAATAAATATAGTGAAATAATTTTTTTTAAAATTAATTCCAAACAATAATTTAAATAATCTAAAATTAATGTTTTTACAAAATTAGAATTTGTGAGAAACAAACTTAATATATAACTACAAATTAAATAATTAAATATGTTGGTGTACCGTGTGTGAAACACGTATTGACTCATCACACAGCCAAGCTCATTTCATTTTCAAAATAATGTCATTAAAATTATAAAAACAATTAATATAAATTTCATTTTCCATATTTCTTTAATTTTCTTGTAATCAGAATCGCCATTGATCAACCCCATCACATTTCATCAATTTCAAACATTAAATTCTTGAAATAATAATAATAATATATTTTCTAATTATTTTTTAAAACCTAATTAATTAATTAATTAATTAATTATCTCTCTCTTCTGTGTCTATACATTGAATTGACACGTGTCCAATTGACCCACGACCTTACCTCACTAACTAGTTGTATCAAAACTCACCGGCAAGAATCTTGTTTCACATTTAAAATCATGTTCTCTAATAAAGTCCAAAGACTAATTTTATTTATTTATTTTTAAATTTATTTTTTTACAAACATTTAATTTAATTATTTTAATTTTGGTCTTAGTCCAAACCCCATTTTTGTTGCCGAGTCCATTTGCTTCTTTATAATAACAAGACCTTTTTTTTTTTTTCCAATCTCTCTCACTTTTCTCTTTCAATTCTTTTTCTTCTTCTATCAACTTATACATACACAACAAAGCATCAACTAAGATTCTTCATTGATACTAAGACAAAGCATATATAGTTTCTTCCTTTTCAAGACTGATTTGATGGACAAGGACAACCCATCTGGTCGTGGTGGTGGTGATAGGATTCAGATCAACGGTAGAGATACTTCTGATGATAGCGGTCGCGATCGTGATCATGCTTCTCGTGGCCGGATCGTATCCGGGAAAAGAGTGGTCAGTGAGATGGACTTCTTTGCTGATCATAAGAAACCTGCAGCAGCTTCATCAAAAGAAATATTGAGAGTTGTTGATGATGTGAAGAAAGAGAGTCTTCAAAATGAAGATGATCACCTCCATATAAATGTAAGTTATTATTATTATTATTATTATTATTGTTTTGCTTTTGAAAGAAATAAAGTGTTTGAATTTTATTTATTTACTTTTTTTTTTTTTTGCTTGTATTTTTCATTTGCAGACTGGTTTAAATCTTTCGACGACTAATCATACCAGTAGCCAAAAATCCACCATCGACATTAGAACATCAAAAAATATCCAAAAAACACCACAAGAAAATAAGGTTTTGCTTCTGGGTTTTAGTGATAATTAAAATTTATATATTATTTTTAGTTATTTATATTTTCTTATATATATATATATATGGTGCAGTTGGCAGTTCTTCAGGCTGATTTGGAGAAAATAAATGTAGAAAATCAACGTTTAAAAAGCATGCTAAATCATGTGAACAACAACTACTATGCTTTACAAATGCATCTGTTTACATATATGCAAAAGCAGCAGCAGAATATAAGACCTGGAAATCACACACAACATCATGATCAGGTAATTATAAATATTTTGGTGTAATTAATTAATTACACCATTTACATGTATATATTACTTCTATATATGCTAATTAATTATATATGTTTTTTTTAGATGATTTTTGATGGAAAAGCAAGGCAATTTATGGATCTGGGTCAGGCTGCTGCAATGGCTGAAAAAGATGAAGTTTCGATTCATTCTTCTTCTTCAGAGGGAACTAGATCAATAGACTTCTCTATAGTTGAATCAATGGAGGCTCAAAAGATCATCAACAGCAGCAACAATGTTGTTAATGTTACTAATAAGAATGAAACTGCTGCAATTGATTTGAAGAAGAGTACTACTGATAATGATCATCATGATCATCATCAAAGAATTGAAGGGAGGAGATTATTAGAGAGCCCGCAACGATCAACACAACTTGCAGGGTTGATGACTGATTCTAACAACAACAACAACAACAATAACAATAACAATAAAGTTCCCAGGTTTAATTCTTCAAGAGATGTTGAACAGGCCTCACAGACCATGTCCATGGTCAGAAAACCTCGTGTCTCAGTTCGTGCTCGATCCGATGCTACCATGGTACGTATATATGTATGTGTGTGTATTGTATGTGTCTCAGTTCGTGCTCGATCCGGTTTTAAAAGTTTCGTGAGGGATTTTAATTTCTTATAGTATGAAAACGGTATATAGTTTAGTGTCCGACAATATGCTATTGAGAATCAAAGACATTGATTGTTTCAACTTTCAAGCAAATGACTTTGAAAGATGGAGATTTAATTTAACAAAACCACACGTGAGCGCACACCATTTTGTATTGATGAGTTGGTAGCTGGCTAGCGCCTGCTTTTGTTGAAGTACAAATTAAGCAAAGTCAAGAGAGATAACTACAAAGTGCTGCAACATGTAGACAAATCAACAAAAATCAGTTTTTTTTCTTTTTGTACTTTTCTCTGTATGCATGTATATACATAACTTAATTTGTACGGTGAAGAATACTATTATTATTAATAATAATAATTTTTATGATTTTATTGCTTCTGTTAATTATTCTTCTTTGAGCTGTTGTGATCTATCAATGCATGCGAAACCAGTTTAATAATAAAACGTTTTATTGATCTTCATTAGTCTTCACTGCTGATTTACAGATCTCTGATGGATGTCAATGGAGAAAATATGGACAAAAAATGGCAAAAGGAAATCCATGTCCTCGAGCTTATTATCGTTGCACCATGTCTTCTGGTTGTTCAGTTCGCAAACAAGTAAATATCATTACTTCCTTCTTCTTCTTTTAATTTCTTTTTCGAGCTCATGTGCATGCGTGCGCGCACACTCGTGTGTGTATATATATATATATATATATATATATATATATATATATATATATATATATATATATATATATATATATAGTATATAGTAGTGTTCTTTCTTTTAGTTATATTATCAGTATTGCTAGCTTTTATTAATTGTGAGAATTTATTAAGTATGCCCTAAAATATATTGGTAATCTAGGTTTTTTTTTTTTTAAGAGTTCTTGGATAGGATTGATAAACAAATAAATTGATATGGAGAAATATATTTGTAAATGAAAATAAGAAATCAAATTTGGTATGTTATATGAATTATATATGAATAATACTACATATATTATTTCGTAGAAGTAGAAGAAGATATATAATTTTTGCTAGGTTGTGTCCAAACATAATAGTAAATATGAATATAGTTCATTGATTTAATTTAATTATAATTAATCAGGAAATACATTTTGCAAATCAACAAATATTCATCTAGTTACAAAAATGAAATTAGTTTGGTAATGTCCCTCGTATCTGTCTCATTAAAATTACGTGTTCAATCGAGTTATGTTATTCTCTCTAAATATTAAATTATTGTAGATAGTTGAAAAATTTAGTGACGACTAAAACGGTTTTTGGGATTAATAAATATAGGTACAAAGGTGTGCACAAGACAGAACGATCCTCATGACCACTTATGAAGGCAACCACAACCATCCACTTCCGGCAGCCGCTGTGGCAATGGCGTCGACCACCTCGGCTGCCGCATCCATGCTGCTCTCGGGGTCGATACCTAGCGCAGATCATCACCATCATGGTCTCATCTTCAATAATTCAAACGATTTTCTAGCCAAAACAAATAATCCTCTCCTCCCTTTCTCACCAAGCTTGGCTTCTCTTTCTGCCTCGGCACCATTTCCCACTGTCACATTGGACCTCACTCACAATCCCAATAACCATGAAAGGCCTCTAAGCCAATTTCATGCCGCTTCCTCAAACTTATCATCATTGCCGCCCATGCCCCATCTTTATAGTAACCACGAGTCAATACTGGCGGCTGCCGCCTCCATGTCACCGGACACCATTACTGCAGCAACGGTGGAGGCCATTACAACGGATCCAAGCTTCGCGGCAGCTCTAGTGGCAGCCATTACTAATATCATTGGTAATGATACTCATCAAAGCCACACCACCAACAACAACAGCAACAACAACAATAACAGTACGAGAAACGGCAGCGATAATATTAAAAACTCATGAAAAAATCCAGTGCTTGTATAGGAAATTATGTTCATAAGTGGAAATTTTTAATTTCTTCTTTAGATTTTTTCTTCCTTTGCTTTATCAATTAGCATACATGAAAAATATAGGCACAGGATTTTATTTGTTTTTCTATTGTTAATTATACATATGTAGATGATGATCATGAAAATGGGACATTCATCATAAATATTGTTGAATACGAATTGAATTTTCCAACACTAGTTTAGTATGTACACATATGGTGGGTGTCACGACCCGGGCCCTAGGCCGTGGCAGAGTTGTAAATAAAATCAATAGTGTCCAACTTGATTTTATTAAAATTTCATAAAAACCACAACAAATTTCTTCTCATACTCCGGAGTATCAAACAAAATGAAAATCTGTTTACAAACAAAATATTTCCAAATTTCAAAAGTCAACACCAAATAACCCCACAGATATGTGATCACCCATTAGAATTCATGGATTCAATTTCCAAGATAATAATCATACTGAAACATGCATAACTCCTGAAGTCTTAATCATCCACAACTATAAGATTTCACATCAACAAACCTAACTCACAAACTGAGTTATCTCAACATTTGTTATAAGTTCATAACAAATACAAATTCTTTAATCACTACAAATATCAAATAACATAAATTTAATAACTAATATCAGAAATCTAATCCTTAGATCTCACAAGCCTTCACCCACATCAACTAACGATCTTCTAATCCGCGTGGGCGCTCCCTGGGGGGAAAAGAAAATAAAAAGGGGTGAGCTAAAAGCTCAGTAGGGTATAATCCCCGATAATGTATGTGGAAAACATCATTTTTATAAAGTCATGGGATAATCCTGCATGGTTAAATATTTTCACAAAATTTTAAATAAACAGTAACACTTTCCTTCAGAAAGTAATATCCACACGTCCACTAGTCATACCCGGTGGCCTATCATTTAAAAATATTTTGCTCACCGTGACCCTGGTACTACCCTCATATACAAGGTGTACGTACTAGAAAATACCCTGCGCAGTCCCCGACATAAAGTCTTATAATAATATATAATATAATGACTAGGACGGTTACCCTTTCAAAATCATCAAACCATTTAAGTAAATCTGCCATGCATCCCATATGTAAACTCATCATTTTTAATAAAATTTCGGCAGCATAACGGCTGCTTTTATCAAAATCCCAAAATACAAAACCTGCATAAAAATCATATTTTCCACACAATACATTCCAATTTATTCCTCAAATCAATTCCACAATTCAAATAAACATTTCCTCAAATTTTCACAATCAATTTATATCCAAACCATTTAGGGAAAATATTCTAAAAATTTAAGTTTGAAATCCCTACCTCGTGTAAGCTACCCGCAACTCGCAGCGGCCTCGCTTTCAATCTCAATTATCCCAATCGGTAAAATCTACACGAGAATATAATTATTTAATTTATATACGGCGGCCATATAATCCAATTTACCTCAAAATAATATCCTACACTTAAAACGAATACGTAAACGGATTCGGAATCAAATTCTAAGTTCGGGAGGTCGGAAACTTACCCCCGCCGTGCGTGGCGGCCGGCGGCGACTTTCTGGAAATTTTCCGGCGACCTCCAAAAATGGTCGGGTTTTGTTCGCCTCGTCTCCCTCGTCAATGTTTATAACTGTCGCCGGAGAGGGAAATGGCTAGATTCGCCGGAATCGGAGGTTTTCCGAATTGGAAAATCCCTAACTTTCTCCACCAAATCGGAGACTCAAACGGCCATGAAAATCTCCAAAGTTGGTACCAAAAGATTCTTTGTCGCAAGAGCTTTCTATTGGTACCAAGAACGAACAAAATGGAGGTCGGATGTGGCCGGAATTAATGGTCAAAGGTTGAGGAAAACTGAAGAGAAAATGGGCAACAATGGTGTTCGCGTGTGAGAGGTTGAAGATGAAGTGCTATATATAGGACTGGAAAAGTTCCATTTTATCCCTCAACTCTTCGAAATTACAATTTTAATTGCCAACTTTCAAATATATCTTTTACGTCCTCACACATTCATCAAAAATTTTCAAAAGATTTCAAATACACCCTTCATAATAATTTAAAATAAAATAATAAAAATGAGATTTTACATTCTACCCTCCTTAAAAGAATTTCGTCCCGAAATTCAAAGTACAACCTCAAGCTGAATCTCAAACAAGTGAGGGTATTTATAATACATTTCAGATTCTAACTCCCAAGTAGCCTCATCTCCCGTATGATTTTGCCATAGCACTTTAACCATACGGATTTCTCGATTTCGCAGCACTTTAATCTCTCTCGCCAGGATCCGCAAGGGTTGTTCCTCATATGTCACATCTTCTCTCAGAGGAATCTCCGAGTGGGGAACAATGTGAGATGGGTCTGCGGTGTACTTTCTCAACATGGACACGTGGAAGACATTATGAACATGTCCCAACTGAGATGGCAAATTTAAGCGATAAGCAACCTGCCCAACTCTCTCGATAATCTCAAATGGCCCGATGTATCTAGGAGCTAACTTGCCTTTAACTCCAAATCGAGTCACACCTCGCATAGGTGTCACTTTCAAGAAAACATAGTCACCAATCTCATACTCCACCTCACGACGGTGAAGATCAGCATAACTTTTTTGGCGACTCTGGACTACTTTAAGCCTTTCTTGAATACTCCTAACTTTGTTCGTAGTCTCTTCAATAATCTCTGGCCCAATAGTAATCCGCTCGTCTAGCTCAGCCCAACACGAAGGTGACCTACAAGGCCTTCCATAAAGAGCCTCATACGGGGCCATACCGATACTAGCCTGATAGCTATTGTTATAAGCAAATTCCACCAAAGATAGGTGCTCGCCCCAATTCCCTCCAAAGTCCAATATACAAGAACGGAGCATATCCTCCAATATCTGAATAGTCCTCTCAGACTGTCCATCAGTTTGAGGATGATGGGCGGTACTAAGGTTCAATTCAGTCCCCAAGGCAGTCTGTAAGGCTCTCCAAAATCTAGAAGTGAAACGTGGGTCTCTATCTGAAATAATGCTAGAGGGTACACCATGTAACCGAACAATATTCTCCACATAGAGCCTGGCTAACTTATTAAGCTTGTAGTCCTTCCTTATAGGTATGAAGTGGGCTGTTTTTGTTAACCGGTCCACAATAACCCATATTGCATCATATCTCTGTGGAGTCAACGGTAATCCTGTCACGAAGTCCATGGAAATCTTATCCCATTTCCATTCAGGAATTGGTAATGGTTGGAGTAACCCTGACGGTCGTTGATGTTCAGCTTTCACCTGTTGGCATACCATACACTTAGCAACAAATTCAGCTACCTCTCGTTTCATTCCGATCCACCAGTATTGCCTTTTGAGATCATGATACATCTTTGTGCTACCTGGATGTACCACAAACTTGGACTTATGGGCCTCAGCCAACACATCTCTTCTAAGTTCTGGATCGTTGGCAACTACCACTTTTCCTTTATAATAAATAAATCCATCTGCCTTAATTTCCCAACCCTCCAGATGCTCACCATTTATCAAACGATTCCACAGAGTTCTCAATTCTTCATCCTGCCATTGACTCTGCTTAACACGTTGCAGGACACTAGGTGTAGCCACCACATTGTAAACACGAGTTGTTACTTCGTCTTCTTGTAAACACAGATCATAATCTCCAATGACCATAGTTCTCTTCCAATCCTCCAATGCCAAATTGGCCAAAATTCCATGAGATTTTCTACTCAAGGCATCTGCAACCACATTTGCCTTGCCAGGATGATACTGAAGGTTAAAATCATAATCCTCCATGTACTCAATCCATCTCCTTTGCCTCAAATTTAGATCCCGCTGTGTAAAAAGATATTTCAGACTTTTATGATCTGAATAGATGTCAAACTTTACTCCATAAAGGTAACACCTCCAAATTTTTAATGCAAAAATCACAGCAGCAAGCTCCAAATCATGAGCAGGGTAATTCTTCTCATGCGGTTTCAATTGACGGGAGGCGTAAGCCACTACCTTTCCGCCTTGCATCAGAACACCACCTAAACCAGTACCTGAGGCATCCGTGTATACTACGTAGGGTTCACTGCTATCCGGTACTGTAAGGACAGGTGCTGTGGTTAATCTTTGCTTCAATGCCATAAATGAGGTTTCACAATCTTCATTCCAAACAAACTTTACATTCTTCCTCGTCAATTGGGTCAATGGCATAGCAATCCTTGAAAAGTTCTCAACGAAACGACGATAATAACCAGCTAGGCCAAGAAAACTACGAACTTCTGTGACGTTTGTTGGTCTCTCCCATTGAAGGACAGCTTCCACCTTTGCAGGATCCACCGATATTCCTTCTTGGGAAATCATATGACCCAAGAACCTAACTTCAGTCAACCAGAAATCACATTTGTCTTTCTTAGCATAGAGTTGATTCATTCGAAGTGTCTGCAAGACTATATTCAAATGCTCTACATGCTCTTCACAAGTTCTGGAATAAACCAAAATATCATCGATAAACACCACAACAAATTTATCCAGGTAAGGCCTGAAAATTCGATTCATGATGTCCATAAAAGCTGCAGGAGCATTAGTTAACCCAAACGGCATAACAAGGAACTCAAAATGACCATAACGGGTCCGAAAAGCTGTTTTAGGAATATCCTCTGCCCGAACCTTCAATTGGTGATAACCGGATCTCAAATCAATCTTCGAGAAGAATTTTGATCCTCCGAGTTGATCAAACAACTCATCTATCCTGGGCAAGGGATACTTATTCTTCACTGTCACTTGGTTCAACTTTCGGTAGTCTACACAAAGTCTCAGAGAACCGTCAGCTTTCTTTGCAAACAAAACAGGAGCTCCCCATGGAGAGGTACTCTCCCGAATAAATCCCTTTTCTAGGAGCTCTCCTAATTGTTTTCGTAATTCCACTAGTTCTGCTGGGGCCATACGATATGGAGTTATGGAAATTGGTTGAGCCCCGGGAACTAGATTAATACAGAACTCAATCTCTCTATTTGGTGGCAATCCTGGTAACTCTTCAGGAAATACATCAGGATACTCATCAACCACGTATACCTGGGAATACTGGTTTACCTTACTTGTCTCCCAGTGAATGGCAAATACATTACCATAGGTTTCCAGTCTTTTCTTTCCACCAAATAAGGTCTTCAAAATTGGACTTAGCTGTTTCATACCCTGAGTCGCTTGGTAAACAACCTTGTCATTCTTTCTGTAAAGTATCACCCTTTTGTTGTAACAATCGATTTGTGCTCGGTATTTAGTTAACCAATCCATACCGAAAATCACATCAAATTGTCCCATGGGCATCACAATCAAATCATCAGAAAATCGCCTGTCATCAATTCTAATGCTCACTGATTTACAACATAGTGTTAAATCATGAGCTTTTCCCAATGGGGTTTCCAAACTCAATGGCATGCTAAGATTCTCAAAACCCAACCCCAAAGTATTTGCAAACAACAAAGAAATGAAAGAATGTGATGCACCAGTGTCGAACAAAGCATGAGCCCAAGAACGAGAAATTAGAACCATACCATCAATCACCCCTCTGCCTGAGTGGTCACACTCCTCCTCAACTGTGGCAGCATAAGCCTGTCCGGTGCCCCTTCCTTTTCCTCTTCCCTTTCCTGAACGGCCCCCACTAGCATTAGAACCCATGTTGTAGCTTGAAGTGCCACGGCTCCCAGATGCTTGTGGAACCTGAAAATTTTGAGGAACATTCTGGCCAAATCCCAAAGTAGGTGCACGGTATTGCGGAACATACTGGCGCTGTGGGTCAGGAGAAGCAAATGCTGGAGATGATGCATGGGATGGATGGTGCATAGGTTGGCCTTGGAAAGAAGCCGAATCTGAATGGCTCCCTGAGGCTCCTCCACGAGATGATTGGAATCTTCGCGGATATGGACAAGCCTTCTTTAGATGACCCTGCTGTCCGCAATTATAACAGTTGCCATATGGTGAACTCCGTCCCGAAGACCCGCTACTTGTACCACTCCCACTAGTAGCATAATTAGGGCCACGCCACCCTTCTTGATTTTTCTTGGTCATTTTCCTGTCTCTGCTTCCAGAAGGTTGATTCCTGGGAGGCTGGATATCCCTGAAGTTGGTTTCAGCTAGTATGGCGGCAGCCAAACAATCGGTTAGCTTTCTAAACTCTTGGGTATAGATCCTGTTCCGTATCGTCGGTCTGAGACGCATTAGGAACTTTGACAATAACAGTGACTCGTCGGCTCTTCCAGCATACTGGGATAACTCCATGAACCTGGTATAGTATTCATTTACAGTCATCCCCCCTTGCTCAATATTCTCAAACATATCTGCCAACATCCTTCTATGGCCAGCATTAAAATAATTATCCCGGAATAACCCCTCAAAGACTTCCCAGTCAACACCGGTCATGTCTCGTTGAATTGACAAATTTTCCCACCATATCACAGCATCACCGGTCAACCTGTAAACAGCAAAATCCACCCAGAACTCACTAGGAGTATCAACTTGAGAAAAGGCCCTCCTGATGGCCTTCAACCATCTATCTGCAGTAATAGGATCTTGCCTACCATCAAACTGAGCATCAAATATCCGACAGAAATCCCGGAGTCTTTCATTCTTGTCCTTCACATGGACAGTTTGTGTGGCAGACATCCTCATAACTGCTTCCAAGAGATTTACCACTTGCTCATTAATAGGTTGCGGTGGTGGTGGAGGTGGTGTATCAGTCCTAGACTCCTGCCCTCGAGTTCTCCTTCTCGGAGGCATCTTTCAGGCCTATAATTTAAACATCAAATCATCAGCAATCAGAGATGCACGTTCAGTGAAATACCATCCATTCATACTAGTAGGTGTCACATTCCGAGGTTTGAAAACCAAAAGCTCTGATACCATTTTTCTGTCACGACCCGGGCCCTAGGCCGTGGCAGAGTTGTAAATAAAATCAATAGTGTCCAACTTGACTTTATTAAAATTTCATAAAAACCACAACAAATTTCTTCTCATACTCCGGAGTATCAAACAAAATGAAAATCTGTTTACAAACAAAATATTTCCAAATTTCAAAAGTCAACACCAAATAACCCCACAGATATGTGATCACCCATTAGAATTCATGGATTCAATTTCCAAGATAATAATCATACTGAAACATGCATAACTCCTGAAGTCTTAATCATCCACAACTATAAGATTTCACATCAACAAACCTAACTCACAAACTGAGTTATCTCAACATTTGTTATAAGTTCATAACAAATACAAATTCTTTAATCACTACAAATCTCAAATAACATAAATTTAATAACTAATATCAGAAATCTAATCCTTAGATCTCACAAGCCTTCACCCACATCAACTAACGATCTTCTAATCCGCGTGGGCGCTCCCTGGGGGGAAAAGAAAATAAAAAGGGGTGAGCTAAAAGCTCAGTAGGGTATAATCCCCGATAATGTATGTGGAAAACATCATTTTTATAAAGTCATGGGATAATCCTGCATGGTTAAATATTTTCACAAAATTTTAAATAAACAGTAACACTTTCCTTCAGAAAGTAATATCCACACGTCCACTAGTCATACCCGGTGGCCTATCATTTAAAAATATTTTGCTCACCGTGACCCTGGTACTACCCTCATATACAAGGTGTACGTACCAGAAAATACCCTGCGCAGTCCCCGACATAAAGTCTTATAATAATATATAATATAATGACTAGGACGGTTACCCTTTCAAAATCATCAAACCATTTAAGTAAATCTGCCATGCATCCCATATGTAAACTCATCATTTTTAATAAAATTTCGGCAGCATAACGGCTGCTTTTATCAAAATCCCAAAATACAAAACCTGCATAAAAATCATATTTTCCACACAATACATTCCAATTTATTCCTCAAATCAATTCCACAATTCAAATAAACATTTCCTCAAATTTTCACAATCAATTTATATCCAAACCATTTAGGGAAAATATTCTAAAAATTTAAGTTTGAAATCCCTACCTCGTGTAAGCTACCCGCAACTCGCAGCGGCCTCGCTTTCAATCTCAATTATCCCAATCGGTAAAATCTACACGAGAATATAATTATTTAATTTATATACGGCGGCCATATAATCCAATTTACCTCAAAATAATATCCTACACTTAAAACGAATACGTAAACGGATTCGGAATCAAATTCTAAGTTCGGGAGGTCGGAAACTTACCCCCGCCGTGCGTGGCGGCCGGCGGCGACTTTCTGGAAATTTTCCGGCGACCTCCAAAAATGGTCGGGTTTTGTTCGCCTCGTCTCCCTCGTCAATGTTTATAACTGTCGCCAGAGAGGGAAATGGCTAGATTCGCCGGAATCGGAGGTTTTCCGAATTGGAAAATCCCTAACTTTCTCCACCAAATCGGAGACTCAAACGGCCATGAAAATCTCCAAAGTTGGTACCAAAAGATTCTTTGTCGCAAGAGCTTTCTATTGGTACCAAGAACGAACAAAATGGAGGTCGGATGTGGCCGGAATTAATGGTCAAAGGTTGAGGAAAACTGAAGAGAAAATGGGCAACAATGGTGGTCGCGTGTGAGAGGTTGAAGATGAAGTGCTATATATAGGACTGGAAAAGTTCCATTTTGTCCCTCAACTTTTCGAAATTACAATTTTAATTGCCAACTTTCAAATATATCTTTTACGTCCTCACACATTCATCAAAAATTTTCAAAAGATTTCAAATACACCCTTAATAATAATTTAAAATAAAATAATAAAAATGAGATTTTACAGTGGGTGTGTTTTCGTTGTAACATTTTATAAAAGGTATGCAAATAAGCTGAGAAAAATATTTATTTTATATATATATATATATATATATATATATATATATTTCATGATTTCTATTCAATTATCATATTTCTGCATGTGTAAGGTTTTCTGTTTGCATCAAATTTGCCTTATATATTACTTAGAAAAGCAAGATTTGTGTATGTACGTATATGATCATATTACCATTTATAGTCATTCCAGATCAGGATCCCTCCCTATAGTTTTAAATATACTAAGTTAACTTTAAGTAGCTCAAAGTAAAGTTTAACTTTAAAAAATTAATTTGCAATGATATAAAATCATAATCTCATATGAAATTATATTGGAATCCCACACCTGAGAAATTCTACGTATATAATTCTTTCATCATATTATGATTATGCGATCTAGAAACCATGAGTGAACAGTATCAAGCTAGCTATTCCTTTATATCCAATGTTAAATTGATTGGATACTATTTGCTTTGTCACTTTCTCAAGAAAATAATGGAAAGTGAAAGAAAATTAACAAGAGAAATTGCAAAGAATTCAGGTATGAAAAACCCCTCTCTGTTTTCATTTCTATTTCATTAATTAATTTTGATTTACAAGATACAATTATATGTACTTATTTAGAGGCAACAAATCTGCCTTTCATTTGCTGGAAAAGTTTGTTATTCTTTAATAAACTTTCCCGCCATTCCTAACAGAATCTAACTACCCTTAACTGACTTCAGCAGCTAACCATGATCATCATGGTGATGATCGTGATGATTATCTTCTCTCCCTATATTCTTCTCATGGACTGCCGTAGTAGATTTCTGTTATTTGGTATTGATAGTTAGCTGCACACCATTTGTTCGACAGAATGCTTCAACTGTCTATACACCAGATGTTTGATCAAAGGCTTCTGTTGATCTAACTTGAGCTGGTGAGTAGGACCCTTTGAGCTAACTGAGTTTATATTACTAATATCTCCCCTCAAACTCATAGGAGAAGAAGCGATTGTGAGTTTGACTTTAAAATAGTGAAATTGAGATGTAGATAGGGCCTTAGTAAAAATGTCCGCAACTTGATCAAGGGAAGGCACATGATTCACTAGAATTTCCTTTTGAGCAACCTTGTCACGAACAAAGTAGAGATCAAGCTCGATGTGCTTAGTACGAGCATGAAGCACAGAGTTATTAGACATAGCAATAATAGAGATATTGTCACACCTCATTGTTGGAGTGACTGGTTGAGGAACCCGCAACTCATGCAAGAGAGATTTGAGCCAAGTGAGTTCAGCCACAGTGGAGACAAGGCTGCGATATTCAGCCTTCGTAGAAGATCTAGAAATTATGTGTTGCTTTTTAGCACTCCACGTAATGAGATTAGGATCCAAAAAGATGCTCTGATACCATATTTGCTTCGTCACTTTCTTAAGAAAATGATGGAAAGTGAAAGAAACCTAACAAGAGAAATTGCAGAGAATTCAGGTATGAAAAACTCTCGTTGTTTTCATTTCTATTTCATTAATTAATTTTGATTTACAAGATACAATTATATATACTGATTTAGAGGCAACAAATCTGCCTTTCATTTGCTGGAAAAGTTTGTTATTCTTTAACAAACTTTCCCGCCATTCCTAACAGATTCTAACTACCCTTAATTAACTGACTTCAGCAGCTAACCATGATCATCATAATTATCATGGTGATGATCATGATGATTATCTTCTCTCCCTATATTCTTCTCATGGACTGTTGTAGTAGATTTCTGTGATTTGGTATTGATAGTAGCTGCACACCATCTGTTCAACAGAATGCTTCAACTATCTGCACATTAGATATTTGATCAAAGGCTTCTGTTGATCTAACTTGAGCTGGTTGAGTAGAACCCTTGGCGCTAACTGAATTTATATTACTAACAGATATAAAGGAATGTATACTACTCTAATATTAATTTATCTTAATTTCAGATGTATTAATTATGTATAAGAAACATAACTCGTTTTCGGATTATCCCTTGCTATAATGCAAAGATCTAAACCTTAAATTTTTTAATGTATGCACGTATTTAGTTAATAACTCGTTATAAGATTTTAGGGACAATTGTACTGTCAGTGCTATGTCACAAAATATATATATATATATTGAGATAGCTAGTAGTCTTTGGACTCTACTCAAAGAAACATTCACGAAATGTAATTTAAATATTCCAATCGTTTTTACAAACCAACATACCAATTACACTAAAAAAACATATCTTTTTAATATCTGTATTCTTTTAACTTAGGGTTTAGGTAATTAATTACTTGAATGTTATCCGTACAAGATAGCTGTGCATATTCACTAATAACTTAAATGGTTAATGCACTTTCTCTTCACATATATGATAAGAGTTTGAAACCATTATTGTTAATAAATAAATAATGTGTAGAATACATTTCTCTCGTAGTGGAACCGTGATTGATATCACTAAGTCTCGGCATACCCTAACCTAATCGGTGTTGGTCCTTGAAATTGCATTCATGGAATTAAATGTAATATAATGTTTTTTTAATATCTATTATTGGAATATTACCTATGTGTAGAATTACTTTATCGTAACGTAACAACAACTATAATAATAAATTTTAGAGAACTAATTAATGTGAAAATGACATTTAATTCTACTCTAGGCTAGCTAGTTTTAAAGAATAGGTGTTATTGGCTAATGGCCGACCTATTGAATTAGGGTTTTATGTATGTGTTTGCATCTATTCTAAATTTCGTAATTATTATATATTTTCTAAGAAAGATAAATGAGCCGATTTTCTAGTATTTCCTTATCTAGTCAATCTAATTTGTATAATTGCACATTTACTTATTATTCAACTGGTTAGTGTATCTCCCTCCCACTTCAGTGGTAATGGTTCGAGTCTCACTATGTGTATTTACCAGCATGTGTGGGTAGTTTTATCCCTTTATTGTAGAAGTAGATAGCAGATATCCGGACTGTGCATTTAGTGTTTAATTTCCGCAAGTCCTGACCTTTATTAATCATATAATTGTGTTCTTAAAAAAAATGCATAATTAAAATAAAGTGTTTATTAATCAAACTAATTATATGAAGATTCGGTACACTTAATTAGCCTTATTTTCAGGCAGCTAGATATACGTTATACGTTAATGTCCTATCGTTATTTTGTAATGACATGTGTATTAGGCTGGAGGCCTCAAACTCCTTATGTAAATTTAGCATGGCCCAGACATATACTCTTAGCAACAAGAAAGGTCTACCTATACAATTGTGTTTTTATAGGTAATGATGATAATATATATTTATATGTCTACACAATGTGTTGAACTTTGGTGGCTTGGAGGAGTTTGAGGCCTTTAACCAACAAGGTAAGGGACCTTGTGTTTTTAATAATTATTTTTAGTAATGAAATATCATATATATCTAATTACAAACCAAACAAACTTAGGTTTACACCGATTATTGATGTTGGAAATCCAATCCGATTCCCGGCGCAACGGAAGTGGTAAACTGTGTGCAAACACGCAAATCTGCACAAAGCACACATATGGAAGCAAGCATAATAGTAAATGAGACAATAATTTTTTACGTGGTTCGACAATCAACTGATTCCTACATCCACAGAATGCACCAGCACTTAATTCAATATGAAAGAGCTATTACAACAACATTTATACGAAAAACTCTTATACAGTTTTTCCTCTCACGTGTGTTTATACTCTCTACTCCCTCTCAGTGTTTTCACTAACGGAATTGCACATATGGGCTCCTCATCACGATCACCGCCCTGGAACTCCTGGAACCACACACCTGGGCTCCTCATCAAGGTCACCGCCTCGGATCTCCCGGAACCTCACACCTGGACTCCTCATCGGGGTCATCGCCCCGAATCTCCCGGAACCTCACATTTGGGCTCCTCATCGGGGTCACCGCTCCGCATCTCCCGGAACCTCACACCTGGGCTCCTCATCGGGGTCATCGCCCCGGAACTCCTGGAACCGCACACCTGGGTTCCTCATCGGGGCCACTTGTCCGGATTACCGCCTGGGCCACCTACTCGGATATTGCCTGAGCCTCCTGCACAGATCCACCTAGGCCTCCTGCCCAGATACTGAGCCGCTCAACTTAAGCTCTCTCTCTCTGAACTCACTCTGTTGGATATGAGTTACTTGAGTATCACAAATGAGGGGCTATTTATGGGAGATGTCTAGTTACTGTTCATTATCACTGTTAACGTGTATACGACACTGTTCACCAGCTGTTCACGTGTGGGGCCCACCAGGCAGCACCGCCATTCACTGTTCAAGGCGGCTCCCACAGTTCGGTAATGTGAAACACTGTTCAATGTGTACTATTCATGTGTATACTATTGTTCGATGTATTATTCATATGTACGGTACTGTTCATCTGGGCCACATCATGGGCCTGCTGCATGGGCCTCTCCTATGCCTCTCTCATGAGTTCCCCTCTTGGGCTTGCTGTCTTGTGCTCCTCTCACGGGCCATTCTATTTGGACTTGCATGTGCCTGTTTCTTAGGCCTGCTTTGAATCAACTCAGGATTCAAGCTTCATAATCCCAACAATTGATACAATTATGTTATCAAATAGGTACATAATAAATTTAATTTAATGGTTCCATTGTTGGATATTCTTGGATGCCACACTGCCTCACTCATTTATTTTTCATTTAATTTTCATGTGTGTATCTCTCATAACTTATGTATCCTCTCTCATCAATAAATTTTTTTGAATTAAATAAAATCTATTTGTGATTTTTTTTTTTTTTTTGCAAATTAAAAAATGAAAATGCAGGAAAGTAGAGTGAATATCTATGTTTTCAAATTTAGAACAAATTGAATTCTGGATTACTCATAACTACGAGCTGAACTATGATCCTGTTTGGCATAGGTTTTACTTTGAATTTTTTGGAAACTCTTTCTACAAAAGTTATATATTTTTACTTTATCTGGAAGAGTTTTTAACTTGAAAATTTAAATATTCCTAAAATAGCTTTTGAGTTTAAAAAATTAAAAATAGATTTCTAAAAATCCTGCAAAACAGGCTTCCATCTGTGTAGTACACAAAGACAAAGTGATATAAATTTATAAAAATCTTCTAACCAAATATGTAATGTTGGATCCACCATGAAATATGTGTTGGTTTAGGTAAGTGTGTTAAACCAATATCACCGAAATCACCAAACCCAACCCAACGGAGTTGGTAAACGCTGCGTTTTGGAACGCGTAGAAGCCCGACTTGGGTTTAATTGGTTTGGAAGTTGGAACCCAAAACCCGGGGGTTGGTTATAACTTATATAAAACAATAAAAATCTACTAAACGTCAACTCTTATCACAATCACCGTGGATCGTGTTGCTGCGTCCACATCGGGCGTTAAAGCCTGCGAAGCATGACAGCGACAACCGATTAAAATTGTCAAAAACTTAACAACAAAGCAAAGAATATCCGATTGCGTACACGTGTACGGTAATCGTGTTGCCAAAAGCCAACTCAACACTGTCTCATTTAAAGAAACCGAATTGCAGAGACTGGAGAGTCCTAAACTGAAATTATATTGTTTTTCATTTTCTCTGTTGAATCGATCGTCGACGAACTGTTGTGAGTAATTTATTTTTGTCTTGATCACGTATTCTGCTCTCTTTAGTTCTGATTTATGAGATTTCGATTGCTCTTTTTGTGTGTGTGTGTTTTATTATCAGTGAGTTTTGCGAGTTTGACTTCCTGTTTGGTTGCCGAGAAAATTTGTGAAAGTAAGTTGATCGATGATTATAAATAGCTGCTGATACTCATTATTATCTCTATTGAGTGTGTTTTAATTGTTTTGACTCTAATTTCTAGGTATTTGGAAAGGATTAGGTTTTTATTGTAAGTTCTGTTTGGTTGCCGGGAAAATTTGAGAAGGTAACATGATCGGTTGATAGAGATATCTGATGAAACTACGTATTGTGTCTATTGAGTGTGTTTGAATGCTATTTTACTCTAATTTTGTGGTTTTTAGTAAGGATCAGTTTTTTTTTCCCCTAATTTTCGTTTTGGTTGCAGAGAAAATCTGGTGAAGGTAAAATGATCGGTAGTTATAGATATCTGATGAAACTAAGTATTGTCTCTGTTGAGTGTGTTTGAACCAATTTTTACTCCAATTTTATGGTTTATAGAAAGGATCATTTAATTTTATTTTATTTTTTCTAATGTTCTGTTTGAGGAAGTCTGTGATAGGAAAATGATCAGTAGTTATAGATACCTGATGAAACCAGATATTACTTCTATTGAGTGTGTTTTAACTATTTTGTCTCTCTGTGGTATTTAGAATTTAGAAAGGATCGGTTCTTTATTTCAATTTTGTGGAGTTCTGAGATTTTTTGGCAGCTGAAATGATAGAAAATGTGAAAATTTTAATTTTAATGGTTAGCTAATAGCTTATATGCTATGATTTTGAGTTTTGTATTTGATATTTTAGTTTTGATACTAGAACAATATTGTAAAAATTAGTTAGTTGTTATATACAAGAATTTTTGGTTTTTTGTCTACTGTAATGTTTATCTTGATTTTGTTTAATGTTGATAATCAAGTGCGTATAAACTCAATTTTTTGGGTCATGAAAGTCGCAGTTTTCCTGCGATAGAAAATCAAATGTGTGCAATATCAGTTATACAGCCATTAATTTCACAGTTGTATACTTGCAGAGCAATGTTTGTGAAATTAGTTGGTGTTGAGCTTATATGCAGCACTATTGAGTTGTAGTAGAGATCACAATTCTTTTTTATTTTGAAAATCATCTTTAATTAATCTATAACTATTCAGCTGTAATTTGTCAGTTTTATCGACATGGGAACCTTATTCAAATCCATTATGGCGAGTGTCCTCCTTTGCTTGCTTCTGTTTCCTCTGGTTTTCTGTTCCCCCAGTGAGGGGCTTTATAGAATCGGACTCAAAAAGAGGAAGTTTGATCAAAGCAACCGGGTGGCTGCACAGCTTGGCTCCAAGGAAGGAGAGATGTACAGAACTTCTATAAGAAAATATCATCTTGGTGGAAACTTAGGAGACTCGGGGGATGCTGATATTGTAGAACTCAAGAACTACATGGATGCTCAGTACTTTGGTGAGATTGGTATTGGTACACCACCTCAAAAATTCACTGTGATATTTGACACTGGTAGCTCGAATTTGTGGGTGCCCTCCTCTAAGTGTTATTTCTCGGTGAGTTTTTTTTGCTTTTCTACACTATTGATACTGTAAAAATGTGCATGGTTATTATTTCGTTTGAATGACGTGATTTTTCTTCTGGGTGCAGGTCGCTTGCTATTTACATTCCAAGTACAAGTCAAAGAGTTCAAGTACTTACAAGAAGAATGGTTTGTTTCTGCTTCCTATCTATTTGAAGGTCCTGGAGTTTTTGTCTTCTTTATTAGTATGTATGCATGTGAGTTAATATGTTCAATTCAATATTGCAATTGTACGTGGTTTACTTTTTAAATTACAACACAGAAGATGTCATAACAGTTTTCTTTGATTATGTCCTTAAATTGCTCATAGTATGTTGATCAGTCTAACATTTCTTACCTATTGTCTTCTGAAGAGTGGCAGCTCATATGTTGAGTGTTTTTCTTTAATACCGTTTGATGACTTGGTTTCTTTCTTTGATTTGCATGACATGGGTGATGTATTGTAATTGCAAAAGTAATTTTATGGTTTGATTTCCTGCAAATTGCTGATGTACGTGTGCACTTATGTTGCACTTATAGATACTTGTGGCCTAGATTCTTCCAGTCGAACATGTTTAGCATACTCATCATATAACACTTCCTTAGTGATGTCCCAATATATGGTGCATATGGCACTGTTGATGGGTCCCTGCACATTATGCATTACTGCTTTATATGTGCTTTATGCATTCCCCTTGGTGTTTTTCAGGATTTCATCTACAGGTTATAAAGCCTTTATTTATTTACTTCTTAAAATTCCTACTCAGGTAAATCAGCAGCTATCCATTACGGAACCGGAGCTATTTCTGGGTTCTTTAGTGAAGACCATGTCCAAGTGGGTGATCTTATTGTCAAAGATCAGGTAACTTCATGGTTTTCATATTTAGTTATTTTCTAACTATTTTTATTGTAATGTACCTCTTTATTGGTTCTAGTTTGCTTTTGCTAATAGTAATGGTTTGTTTCAGGAATTTATTGAAGCAACCAAAGAACCCGGCGTTACATTCTTGATGGCCAAATTTGATGGTATCCTTGGGCTTGGATTTCAAGAGATTTCAGTTGGAAATGCTGTGCCTGTGTGGTATATTTCAGCACGTTTCCTTTAATTACGTGCTGTTGTTGATAGTTTATTTGAGTTGTATTGATCAGAGTTCTGCTGATGGTGTATTAGTACTGAGATTTCTAACTTAGAATTGCTTCAGGTACAATATGGTAAATCAAGGTATTGTTAGCAAACCAGTTTTCTCATTTTGGTTTAACCGGAATGCTGATGAAGAAGAGGGGGGTGAAATTGTTTTCGGTGGAGTAGATCCCAACCACTACAAGGGTGAGCACACATATGTTCCCGTGACACAGAAAGGGTATTGGCAGGTTGGTGTACCAAACTTTGCTTTTGCTATGTGTAATTTAACTTCAGTCCATTGATTTCTAAGTATGGCCTGCTGTTTCATTTGTTGGCAGTTTAATATGGGTGATGTCTTGATTGATGGTAAAACAACCGGTGAGTAAAGAATTAATTTAATTACGACTTGGCTTATTTAGTGGGACAATGCTGCTGCTAATTGTTCCCGATTTAAAAATATATTTTTCAGGATTTTGTGCCAGTGGCTGTGCTGCAATTGCTGATTCTGGAACCTCTTTGTTGGCTGGCCCTACGGTGTGTATTCTAGATTGTAGTTAGCTAGGCTTGCATCTTTTGCTCGTACTATCTATAGACATATAGTTTTATTTGTATGCATTTGATGATGCTTTTGATGCTGTGTCTTGCCTATAAAAGGACTGTCTAATTTGACAAACTCCCAATTATTTGTCTATTTATTTTTCGTGTATGGACGCATCCTTCTATTTTCTTTGTTATCCAAATCTGCTTTCTAGTGCTTCTACCTTTTTAAGTGTGACCAAGCTCTGATGTTAGCTCTAAAAGTGGATGCGGTTAAAATCTGATACTTTAAGCTGGTTTCCCATAAGTCATTTATGAGAGAGAGTTCTTTCCTCCTTTATCATTGTTATCATCGCATATTTGAAGGCATTATGTGTGCTCTCAGCTTGTGTGGCCTTTATATATATTTCCTCATATAATGGAACATATGGAGTTCTTTGTGTTCTGTTGGTTGTATTGTTATAACTTGTATATAAAAAATGACCGAATTTATCTTTCATATGACTCTGATAGTGTTATGGCATTGAGCCATGCTGTGCAAAGTCATCAGCTGGATTTACATATCCATGATTTCTCACTGCCACCACATGGTTGATTGAATTCTTTTCTGTATTTCACTTGCAGTCTATTATAACTGAAGTCAATCATGCTATTGGAGCTTCAGGGGTTGTAAGTCAAGAATGCAAGGCTGTAGTTTCTCAATATGGACAAACCATTATTGAGATGCTCTTAGCTAAGGTATCCGCTAACTTGCTAGCTCTCATCATTATGAATTCTTGATGGTTAATCATTATTGTGCGTTTGGCTTCTTAATGTTTATTGGTATGTCTGGCAGGATGAACCACGGAAAATTTGCTCACAAATTGGTTTGTGTACATTTGATGGGACTCGAGGTGTAAGGTAAAGGACTCAGATCTATTTCTTTGTGTTTGTTGGGGAGGTATTTTGTTTTACTTCATGCACTGACCATGTTGTTCAATATAATCAGTATGGGCATCGAGAGTGTAGTTAATGAAAATACTCAAAGAGCATCTGGTGGTTTGCGCGATGGAATGTGCTCTACTTGTGAGTTGACAGTTGTGTGGGTGCAGAACCAGCTCAAGCAGAACCAAACACAGGATCGCATACTTGACTATGTCAATGATGTAAATAACCTAACTTCTTTCAGTATGTTTGTATGTTTCCCATTGTGCTTGCTTATATGTTAATTTGTAACTGCAGCTCTGTGATCGTTTGCCTAGTCCAATGGGAGAATCTGCTGTTGATTGTAACAATTTGGCTTCTATGCCTAATGTTTCGTTTACAATTGGTGGAAAGACATTTGAGCTCACTCCTGAGCAGGTATGATAAATTGTTTTGAATTTACTTAAATGCTCCATCTTTTTCCTTCTGTTCGATTTTGGATGCATTTTATTTCAGTCTTCCCATCTCAGTAAAATAATGTTGTATTAAGGTTATTCTAGAGGGTGTTAGAACTCATTTTTTAAATCTTTTCCTTTCTTTTGCAAATGGTACACACACAAACACACGCACACAAAAGTGCTGGTACATATCCCATATATTTGAGCTTGGAGACGAGCTTGGACATATGTGCATTTCAGGGATGTTATCTTGTAAATAATCTTATAAATTCTTTTGGTGTCTGTAAACAGTACGTCCTCAAAGTGGGGGAGGGAGATGCAGCTCAATGCATTAGTGGATTTACAGCTCTGGATGTGCCTCCACCGCGTGGACCTCTCTGGTACGTCTATCCTTATTGACATTTGGTCCTGTCTCTGTCATTTGTGAAAAACACCATTAATGGTCTGCCAATACTCGTAGGATATAGATAATAATCTTGCCGGTAATTTTGTTTGTGCATAAAACTTATTATCTATATTTGTGGCAATGCAGGATCTTGGGCGACGTTTTTATGGGTCAATTCCATACAGTATTTGACTACGGCAATATGAGTGTTGGATTCGCAGAAGCTGCGTAAAACACGTTTTATCTTTGTTTTAGTTAAAACTTGTTCCGTCAACTTTCCATCACGGAATTTCAGCTATGTTGCAAGTAAAACCTAAAACGACTATCTTATATGTAAATATCTGTGCAGTATCCTTCTTAATAATCAACTAGTTCCAAAGCACTTAAAACATGTTTTGCTTCTCATTCTCCCTCTCATATATTTGTGTTTCTGGGTGATTCTGTTATGAGTATATATCTAATTGCATATGATTCTATTGTATAGAGGGGTTTTGTGGTTGAAAGTTGTGATTTGCTTCAAATTATGACATTTTTCACTACCTCTATGGTTTGTGTGGTGATTTGAATTGAATTGGGATTGGACTAATTTGACTATAATTTTAGTTTACAGTTTAATTCTGTATAGAAAGTCACTTAAAATAAATCCTAGGCCTACGATAACTCGTGAGATTAAATAAAATTAAAATAAAATATAATTATATTTTTAATTAATTTGGTAAATATTATTTTTAATTTAATTTATTATATTAATATATTATAGTATTAATTTAGTTCATTGGATTTAATTTAATTTAATTATATCTTGTAAAAACAGTTAAATTTAGTTGCTTGTAGTAAATGTACGCTCGAATTTCTTGTGGTGTTACCTGTAAGGCTGTATTTAGTCATATTCGTGTGTCTAGACGGCTATTTCTTGACTTCATTTGCAATTATGTTTATTAATCTGCGGCGGTGCAGGATTATGTGGGGGATTGGTATTTTGCCAGGTTGGTACATGGTTTCATGCGTGAGTATATGATTTCTATAAAAGGTGTGACAACCTGTATATAATATTGTTTGTTTGGAGTTTCTGATCATCACAACTCACTAGTCACTCTCTTGGAGATGGCCTGCCTTGGCGTTGGATTTGTGGATTTGTCCTGTATAATCACGAGTTATAGATTCTTTCTAGGTATGGATTGTAATTTTTGTTTTTCCTTTAGGATCAATATTATAAATCGAATTTACCTTGCATTTTTACCATTACTCATAATTTAAGTGGATAAAATATCCTCTATTTATTTACGTAATAGAAGTTCAAATCCCACTTTATTAAATATTGTATAGGGAGATCACTCACCTGTACTAATAATAGTGAGAGTTGCTTTCTATACATGCATATTGGATTTATTGGCTTGTTTTGTTTTTGAAAGCCTGAAATACGGATAAGTAAAATCAACATTTACTGATTTGATCTGTTTTCTTTAAAGCCTCAAACATGAAAATGTATATAAAGTCTACATTAAATTGCTACTGATAACTAACAAATTCTTCTATAAGTTATAGGTATTTTTCATCAAAGTCATTGTTATTTGTTTTTTGAAGAAAAGAGAGTATGTGTATGTATCCAATAGACAAATAAATTTTTTTGGCAACCGACAAGACAGGACATATTCACATCTAGCTAGACAAGTTTGAATCCTGAAATATTTGTTGCCACCACCACCCCCAACATGTTCAACTCTGCTTATAATAACTTCTTTTGACTCAAAAAAGTGGAGCCGGTGGTGGAGTGCAAGTAGTAGGCAGTGGGTGCTGATGCTGGTGCTGGTGCTGGGTGCATATCCAACACACAATTGCGTAACCGAAAGTTGTGTTGTTGGTCTTTGACCAAAAAAACAAAAATTATAATAATAATAATAATAATGATTCTATCTTCTCTTTGTTTAAAGTAACTTGCCAATTTGGTTTGAAAAGATCCACCCTTTAAGACTACCATTTGAGTTTTCCCATAAAATTAGCCAGCGCCGTTTATTTTTATAAAAAAATATAATGTTTGTTTGGGGTTCTTTAGGCTATCTCCAACCGTATTCTATTTTTTTCATCAAAATAGAGATTCAAAATATAATATTTTAAGAATATTTCATCTCTATAAATTCACAACTCAAACTATATTCCATTTTACAATCTTCAAATAATAAAATATTATTATTTTTTTATTTTATAAATTTTATTTTTTCTAATTTTTTTAATAATTTACTCTCATAATATATTTATACCTAATTATTTTACATGTAATAATTTTATTTTTATTTTTTTAATAATTAAATTTTTCATCTACCTAATTTTAATAATTGGTTTTAATTTAATTTTCATGTACTTATTTTGTGGTTATTTTAGTGGTAATATTTTTATTTGTAGATATTAATGTAATTGTTTTTATTTACTAAATTATTTTAAGTTAATTATTATATTAAATGATAATTTTATATATATATATATATTTATTGAAGCTTTCAAATAATTTAATTTTAAATAAAATAAATATTAGGTTATTGATTAATAAATAGATGTGATAAATGAAAATTTTAAAAATAATTAAAATATAGTCAATATTATACTCACTTGAAAGATCTCAACAAAATATTTCTAATGATATAATTTTTATGTTAATTATATTTATAAATAAAAAGTTATAATAAGTTAATTAAGTTTAGTTAAAAATTTAAAAAGGATATGGGAGTAATGAAATTTGTTTAAAGAATGGATAGAAGGGTAATAGTAGAATATATAATGTTGAAAAAGTAATGGAAATGGAAATAGTGGATATCAAAATTGGAAGATCCATTTGCCAATCTCCATTTAATATTTTTTTGGAACAACAATTTAGAGTATGATTGAAGAGGTTTTGATCTTCAAATTGGATAATTATAGGGTGATTGTAAATGGCTTACTAGTTTCACATCAGTAAATTTCTGCACTGACCCTTTTTGGGTTTTCGTTTTATGAAATATTTGAATGTAGAAAAATTTTAACACGTCATGCATCCTATCTAATAATATCATATCATATGATATAAATAACTAATCAAATATATTTTTCATACGTGATTTTAATGAGTGCTTTAAATTTTTTTCTCAACTGATTAAGTATTTGAATAAATAACGAAACCCCACCTGATGATAGTGTCATAGAGTGTGTGTGTGTATATATAGCTGGAAAGTTTTTTTGTGAATGAGAAAAAAAGTTAACGTTTTTCGGTTACATTTGCAGCAACTGTTTAAAAAAAAAAAAAAGAATATCGGCACCGACTAGCTGATGACGATCAAAGGCAGTCGTGTCTTGAGATTGGTGATTTTAATGTAATTTAGGACCCACCATTGTTTTCAAACCCAAAAGATGGAGGAAAAGCTAGCAAAGCAATGCAATGCATGCAAAGTAAAGGTATTTAGCTAAGTGGATGGATGACTGCAACAAGAAAAAGACATTAGTTTTACTTGATAGTTACTCTTTCTACGATCAAGACACCTCATTCACAATCCAACCCACCAACAACACCACAATCTCCCCACTACCGCCAACAGCTTTTAATCAACATGGAGATAAGAGAGAGAGAGACAGTGTGGTCAAGTCACCAATTGGGTTATCTTTGTTTCTTTGCTTTGATCCCTCACTTCAAAAAAGTAACTCGTGATTCATAAAATCACTATGAAAATTGACTATGAAATTCATCCGAAATTAGACAATCATGTACCGTTATACAGTAAAAAATTCTGTTTATATAAAGTTTTTTTCTTACGACGAACTGACTTTATTAATATCGATGGATATTACTAAATATATATGTTATTGTATAATCAATAATATCTCACGAGTCGGTTACTAATTTTAAAAGGTTCGTTTATATTTATGAGGAGAAAATGATCATATATATATATATTGCATTAAGAGTAACTCAAAAAAAAAAAAAAAAAAGAGAGAGAAAGTCTCATTATTGTAATAAATGTCAACTTATAAAACCATTATTATAACAGAGTTTAACTTGTAATTTATGTTAAGAGCACTTCAAAATTTAAACCTAATATAATAAGACTTTGACTTGAGAAATTCATCGTTTTATAATAAGATGCATTGTTAAGTGAACCTGACCTATCTCTTCTTAATCTATAATATATATTTATTTGATCAAATACTTTGTAATTATATTTAATATATACCAACAACGAATTAAATAATTATCGGCCAATGTATTTCGGGAATAAGTGTGCTAATTCAGTCTGATAATATTTCAGATTCGAATATATTAAAATAAAAAAAATAACTTAAATATAAAATAAAATAAATTACTAGTTATATATATAGGTACAAATTAGTACAACTATATGCACAAGAAAACAAAGGTTATATTCGTACAAATTAATACAACTACACACACAACACAAGAAAACAATATTCAAGTTAGCGTATAGTTTAAAAATTGAAATAATAAAAAAGTATTATGTATATATAGGTGTTCATTAATGTATACACATGCAAGCCTATATATAATGATGAAGATATAAATGCTTTTGAAAGGTGTGTGGTTATTATATTAATTTAAACTTATCGTGACTTTAATTTAAACTTATAATCATCAATTTACTTTTAGTTTAAGAATTGAAAAGATAAAGTCAATTAACCATGAGGTGTAGTAACGTGGTTGATCAATACATCAGATAGGGAGCGAATCGTTTAGATAATGTCTGAGTTTGACTCTCAGCAGATGTAATCTTCATGTTGATAGAGTACATCTATGGCTAGACTTTTACTGACTTCCCGAGCCGAGAGGGAATTAATCCTATACTAATGTATATAGGAACCACCTCGTGGATTAAAAAAAAAAAAGAAAAAAAAAAGATAAAATCACTCTTTTACTTACATGAATTTTTTAAGTAACATAAAATTAAATGGAAGATGGACGATATATCAAATATATTCTAGACGTTTTATTTATCAAGACATTACATAATTTTTAAAATAATAGGAAGTTTTAAGGTTTAAATTTAAATCGTAAAGTTTGGAAAGACCCGCTGCAGTAAAATTTGTCATTTCGGGTTGAATTTATATTGTTTGATTTCTTCATATCCCGATAGACGTTTAATCCAATTGGTCTCGTATTTTAAAATAAATGAAATAATATTATATATATTAAAAAAAAGATAAATAAAAGTTCAACAGCTTGCAAACTCAAAAAGTGAACCGCGGTTTCACATTGTTTTATTTATTTTGCGGCGGCAAAAATCATCTTCCTTAACGAAAGGATATTCATATGATTATTCCAACAACAACGTTAAAAAACTCTCCCGCTAATAACGCAATCTCAGGCACGTGCTCACGTGCCTTCATGTGGTGCCCTCCCCCCCTCTCTCTCTCTCTCTCTTCTACTTTCTCTATATATCCAAGTAACCGCCGCCCGCAGTCGGCCAAAGCTGTTCTCCGTTCAAAACACTCACTCTTATCGACACGTGTCCCATTCCAAAACCTCAAGAACACCCAACCACGTGGCGCAGCCACATTCGCCAACAACTTACGACTACATCGAATATATATATATATATATTTTTTATAAAATAGTACTTCGTATTCAGACGTCAAAACCAAAGTTGGATATATATATATATATATATATATAAATTCACATATAAATTTGTAACACACACTCTCCATTTCTCTTCACTAGTCTTTTTTTTCTTTCTTTTATGTGCTACGTTTTCTTCTAGTATATGGGGTGGACAAGAGGACCTGTCATCGGCCGTGGATCCACCGCGACAGTCTCGCTTGCCACGGCGGTCTCAACCGGCGAGATTATTGCGGTGAAGTCGACGGAGTCTGTGTTTTTACAAAGAGAGAAATATTTCCTGTCAAAACTAATTAGCTGCCCTTACATAGTGAAGTACTTGGACTTCAATGTCACATGCGAAAACGGCAAGTCCTCGTACAATCTCTGCATGGAGTATCTGCCCGGCGGCAGTCTCCGCGACGAGATTCGGAGACGCGGAGGGAGGTTGGAAGAGCGGACGATCAGGTACTACGCCCACCAGATCGTTCAAGGCTTGAATTACATGCACGCGAATGGTGTGGTGCATTGTGATTTGAAGAGCGAAAACGTTTTGATAGGCGAAGGTGGAGCGAAGATTGCTGATCTGGGCTGTGCTAAATTTGCCGGTTTCGCCACCTCGGATTTTTCCGGCACACCGGTGTTCATGGCGCCGGAGGTGGCCCGGAGAGAGGACCAAGGTTTCGCAGCTGATGTGTGGGCTGTTGGGTGTACAGTTATTGAAATGGCTACTGGGGCCAACCCTTGGCCGGAGCTGAGCCACCCGGTTTCCGCTCTTTACCGGATAGGATTCTCCGGCGAGGCACCGGGGATTCCGGGGTGGTTGTCTGAGGAAGCCAAGGATTTTTTGAACAAGTGTTTGAGGAGAGATCCGGAGGAGAGATGGACAGCTGAGGAACTGCTTGAACATCAATTTTTAGTTGGAGCAGATTTCGGTTTTCATGAAAATGTTAAAGAATTCAATGCAAATTCAAATTCTCCATGTAGTGTGTTGGATCATGGAATCTGGGATTCTTTAGAAGTGCATGAGAATCCACCGAGTCAGAGCCAAGACGTTTCGGGTTTGAATTCCCCTCTTAAAAGGATTCAAGAATTGATTGCAAGAAGAAGTTCTTCTTCTTCTTCTTCTTCATATAATTCATCATATTCATGTGTAGTAGTACCCAATTGGAGTTTGGATGATGAAGATTGGATCACAATTAGAAGCAATGGCAGTGAAGAAGAAACGTCAGGATTGGAAAACGAAACGGTTTCAGATTCGATTTCTGAGGAAGAGCTTCAAGATTCAATTTTTGATGAAGATTTGTTGTTGTTGTTGGAATCCTCTGTTGAAAATGTTAATAGCAGTAGTAGTAGCAATATTGTTAGTTTTAGCAGAGATGATTTTGTATTATTAGAAAATCTCAATTTTGAGACAAACAATGACAATGACAATTCTAGTTCAATTCAATTCATTTTTTCAGTGCAAATACGTTTCTCCATTACAATCTTTCTGTTTCTGGTTCCGTTCTGCAGAAAAAAAAAAATTGATTTCTCTGTTCCGGTGGTGACGACGACCTGAACAGACTCATCTAATCAGTCAATTTTTTTTTCTGTTGGAATTTTTAGACTTTTATTTTGTGTGAACAGTGCAATATTGTTAGATTGTTTTTTAAACCTTATTTATAGTGGTTGATGTTGATCTCATTAGATCCCAACAGATCCTAACCCATTTGGCTTCCAGTATCGTGTTAATTGTGAGTTGTGAGTCAATACCAAAATTATTCGACTGTTTTTCCAAGTCCACGCCAACTCAATAGAGATGGCAAATTGATGAACTGCTGACGAAGACTGGCATTTGGTGTGCAAGATACTTTCTAATAGAAATCAATTCATGTAAAAAAGTACTTTTTGTAGAAGCAGTTATTTGAACCATTGCATTAGTTTGGGGCAAAAAAAAAAAAAAAAAAAAGCACTTCTGGGGGTATATATTCCTTATCCAAAAATGCTTTCTCAAAACCTATTTATCAAAGTGCTTGTTTAAAAATCACTCAAAGTTGCATTAGTCTGTGTCAAATAATAAGGCAGCGCCCCTTTCAAAAAAAATAATAATAATAATAAGGCAGCGAAAACATTGGCAGCATTTGGCTTTTCAATCTGATATAGGGGGCCTTAATTTTATTAAATGAAGTCAAGAAATTCAACAAATTTAACAAGTCAAAGAAACTACTTTTTCTAGTGTGAACAAAAGAGACTCAAGAACACACACTCTCTCTCTCTCTCTCTCTCTATATATATATATTCTGTGTTGCAAGTGGAGGGTCAACCATGCTCTTTACAAAATTATCCATTCTTTCACTTGTATAATTGGTAGTTGAATTGAGAGTGAGTACAAGTCAAAGACAAAGTAGATTGATAAGGTCAAAATAATTGAGGAGTTGGAAGGCACTTGGGAATTGGAATAGGTTTGGTGAGAACTCGAGTTTGTCGTTTGCTGATGTAATATGATGATGTATCTCATCTTAGAAGTTTCTGTACATTTGCACGCGTTTTTGAATAATATCATTTCATGTGTGATGAAATTAACTACAATTTATTACTCATATCACAATATGGCGTGATATGAGGAGTAGATGTATCATGAACCACGCACAATCAAGTTTTTCTTTAGTATCACAAGCTGAAATCTGGCAGATTGACTTCACCTTATACAACTGGATTTTATGGAAATGCTCATGTTTGGATGATTGACTGGATTTTAACATTCATATGACCATTGTGTTTTATAGGTATATGTGAAGCTTAATAAAAACTAAAACGAATCTCGGTTGTTGAATATATCTAATTTAACGTTTGAGTTTTAACATTCAAACGAGAAAAATACATTCGGATATCTACACAAGAAAATGACTTTTATTTTCACAATATGCGGATTATTTTCTCAACTTACTCGGGCATTTGTGTATGACTCCGATATTTTCATGCTCTAAGTTGTAACTCTTGCCTTGACATTTTCAGTCGTGTACACCTTTACACTAGCATAGACATCCAAATGTTTTCCTTCTTTTAAATGTCAAAACTCAATCGTGTTAGATGCATTTGACAATTGAGATTTTATTTTAGTTTTTACCAAGCTTCTTTACAATTTTAAAACTCAAGGAAAATTTACTTTTTGTTTTTGTAAAAGTAAAAGAAAATCTTAGTTATTTAATGTCATCACATGTACAAACAACTTCATAATCATAAATAAATTGATCACATAACAGATTCAGAGCAAATATGATTGAGAAATAAGTAATTAACAGACATTTTTATGTTTCTAAAATGTTTAATTAGCTGCTCTGAGACCTCTTTGTCACTGGAAACTTGGTCTGCTTTATCTTTCTTTTGTTTTCAGATTCAATGTTTTATCTTTGGTCTCTTTGGTGTCCTCCATTGTCCTGCTCTTGTTGTCCTCACGGTCCTGGTTTAACTTTATCGCATTCTCCAAATTTTTCCTTGTTAAATAGAGCTCTTTGATGTAGTAGTGTAGTCTGTCTGTCATCAATGCAAGAAACAAAGAAAATCCTGCACCATATCCAAAAAATTTTGAATGTTTTAACTTGGATTTTACACAAGAAGAAATTTCAATAAAAGAAGGTATTTAGTTAAGTCATTTCCTGACAGTTTAAGCTACTGGGTTTAGTAGTAACTAACATGATATTAGCTTTTTGGTTTGACCCTAGGAAATGGGTTCGAGTTTCCTCACATCTATATTCTAAATTTATTCTGTAATTTGCATTTGTATTTGGGCTTTGTTCTTTATTTTTGAGGGGGTGTGTTAAAGATCCTATATCATTGGTTGAATCATTTTCTGACATCAATATGCATTTTGTTATATGATTAGACTTGATTCATATGCTAAGTCTGTCGATCCGGTTCGTGAATAAATATGTTAGAGAGTCTTATATCAGTAATTAAGCTATTTCCTGACAATTTAGGTTTTTAGGTCTATTTTGGTTACTAACATCTCCGGCGTTCTTCCATGAAAGAATTGTTGTAACTTCAATGCAAAAGATTATTTATAGTCTTGAACTATGTTCAGATTGGTTCAGTTATGCCAGGCAACGTTATTATAAATGCTTGAAGACCCTTTCCTTTTTCACATCTTACATATCTTCCTAATAATCTAAACCTCTAATTTAGCTACTAATTTCCACATTGGCATCTAAAATTGAGTATGGTTCCAAGCTCTATACATGGAAAACATATGCATATAAACAAAGACATCGAAAACGTATTGATAATCAGTCAAAAAACTCAGAATTCAGACATACCAATACTAGAAGGGACAAGAACATATAGAGTTAGTTACCAATAAGAGATGCTTCAAGCAGAAGATTCGCCATGAGAACTTCGTCTGTCGGATTGACAACCCCTCCTTCCCTGGAACGTTTTTCGATTTCCATTGCACCATATAAGATTGAGCTGAACACAACCAGCACAGTCGCGGCAACAGTCTTCGCGATCAACGGGCCTTTGCCTTGCTTCAGCTTGTTCAGCCCCATGATCACAAGCTTCCTCAGAGGGGTCCTGAACATAAGAGCCAGAATCACTGCCATCTCTGTAAATACAACTGTAAACAAAAGATTTAGATATATCATATCTATAAAGTTTCTCCCAGAATTTTTTTTTCACTGGTTTTTGAGAAATGACAGTGAATTTGTATGTTGAAAATGGACAATTAAAGGCTTGGCACATGTTGGTTTGGTGTATCTTCCAGTCAAAAGCTTTTTTGAACTTGTGGTTTTGTCAAAGAATTATACTTTCCATTGCTTCGGAGGCACAGAATTTTCTTTACTGTGACAACAGGTTTTTACCAAGTATAAATGGGATTTTTTTTTTCTTGGATTCAAATTCTCACTTGTACTAATCTTTATGTTAATTTTAAATAATTAAAAATAAAACACTTAAAAATAATTAAAAAAATAAATTTTAACTATTAATTAAATATGTCACTAGATCTATTGAAGTTATTATAAAAATCAAGTTAAAAGAGATTCTCAATCCTTTCTCATTTAAAAAGGGGAAATTTTTCCCACACAAACAATTTATCTCGGAGAAATACATCATGGCATGCTTATTTATCTCATAATCTCGCTACTATTATATAAGTGGGGCCTTTTTTATACTACCACTTATCAAAGAGATCACAATTTATCAAAAAATATTATTTTTTAAAACTGTTATTTTTTTTAATCTTTGAAAAAAAAATTATAATAAAAGTATTAATTGTTCAGTATCCAATAGATATTAACGGCTAACCCAAATAAGTGATAATTAAAAAAATTAAATCATAGTATGTTCATGGTATATCAATTCGCATACTACTGTGATAGTACGATTTTTAAACCTTAGAAATCCATTACACGTACACGATGCGTGACACGAGTATAATAAATACTGATTTATTAACAAATGTTCTAAATTTTTTTTCCATATATCATCGTGATGAAGTATCCCATTCAAACAAGTATCAAAGGATTTTTGGACTAATTGAAGATAAAAGCCAAGCCTAGGTAAGGAAGACCAGAACAAATAAGATGATGAACAGAACTACCAAAAATAATATCATCATGATCTGACCCTTGGCACCGGCCTTCTTCATGACCATAGATACTTTTTTCTGCAAGGGAAAATAAGAAGTTACTTCAATCTCTCACTAGATCAATTGTATAAAACCAATTATAGGAAGTAAATCAATCACCTGAACGAAATCAAGACGGTTTGATGTACTGTCCATTTCTGTACCCAATTGATCGATAATCTTCTCCTGAAAGCATTTAGCACTAAAAATCAGCAAACAACATTGATACACGAATGAAGTTGGACAAGATCAGTTAAACAAGCAAATGCCGTTTGCAAATGGCTTAAAAAACACACATACACAACTGCAATTTTCTAACTTGAAGGACTTTGTAGAGAGTCTAGGAGAACATCAACCCATAAATGGTAACCTGTGAAGAGAGTTCGTCATGTATAGTAAGTCCAACATCTCCAAGTACCGTCACACTTGCACTAAGCTCATCCAAATCTTCATCTTGTTGTCTACAACAATGATTAGCCGGAAATCAGAAAAACAAATCAAGGACATGGCAAAGAGCATGGTTATGAAATTTACAAAGACCTATGATAATTTCCACCTATAGTGGACTATAACTCAAAATTTAAGAAATTATTTTCTAATAAAGTTGGCTAATACATATCAAGATAATAAGAAACAATTTTCAAAAAGTTATTCAGGCTCTTAAAGAATCAATAAGAAAGGCAGGAATCGTTGAATAGTTAAAACTTCAAGAGAGCTCACTACTATTTCAGAAACCTCGAGCAGCTCCACTTGATTCAATATCAACCTATAATGTATTACCAAAGCAGTTTCTCTACAACTAATTTTGCAAGTGAAGTGACCCCACGAACATTAAATCTTTGGTAGAAAGTAGAAACAACTCGTTTGATTGAATGAATATACATGTAGACGTAAAATGAAGCAATTGCAATTTGCAAACACAAAATACATTGAAGAACAAGAAATTAAATAGGGAGAAGATAAGAAAGACTACCTTATGAGAAGCAATTGTTTATCTGATTCTGACTGGATAAAATCATCGTTGTCTTGGGCAGCATAACTGTTGGATGTCTCTGCCTCATGAGAATTTGGCAACCTCCTCAATTCTCGCCGCATTCCACTGGCACTAGTAGTCCCAGCACCATTCAGCTCCTTTCCAGCTAATACAGCCTTCTTCACATTGCCAACCTAGCTAATAAAGTAATATAATCCTTTAGATTCCATAACTGAAAATATTAAAGACCAATCTCATATATATATTAAAGACCAGGATTCATCATGTAGTACGATTTTATAATAGATTTGAGAGTAACCATGGTAACAAACAAAAGTTTATTACCTAACTTTGCAACTAAAAACAACATGATACATTTTTACATCCACAAATAAAATTATCCAGAAGTTACCTGAGTACGTGCAGTGCTGGTCCATCTCCTTCGATTTTTAAATTCTGCTTCATCAATGCCATACCGTGAAGGATCTATACTTGCCACACCAATAGCTTTGTCCAATTCATCTACCTTACGACCAAGAAAGAAAGGTCTCAGCAGTTGAACACAACAATTGAGTAGTTTATTATTCAAGCTATAAAGTTGCGCTCAGATTTCATGCTAATCAAATTAGCTTAGAGTACTAGTCTTCAATAACAAATGATGTTCCACTTATAATAAGTAAGGTGAGAATACAAATAAATTACATCAGAAAACAAGCGCACCAACTTGAGGTTACAGCTCTGGGGAATGTCTACTTAGCTTCTAACTGACTTCTGTTAATTTGATAACAACCAAATCGAGCTTAAGTTCGATTTTGAGCTTGTTCACATACTCAAGCACTGAAGAACCAGTTCAGTAGCCTATATACAGCCCTACAAATTAACAATTTTGTGTATCACATTTTACACTTACACATTATGTGTAATGTGTATATTATTATACATGTCATACAAGTAAAATATTATATTCATTTTAGTCCCAAATTCAAGCTTGAACTGGCTTCGTATTTATTGAGCCAATCCAAACCCGATCTCTCAAGCTTTAACAAACACTTCTTTGAACCAAGTTCAACACGCTTTTAGCATTTGGCTCAGCTAAACTTGACTCGATCGTTCCAATTTCTACACATCCAACTACACTATGATAATCTCTAATTAATTTTCAACGGAAAAAAAGAAAAAAACCGAAGCCAATAAAAACACAATAATTTCGGTTACCTGCCACTCAATGCTCTCACAGCTAATTAGCAGCTCCTTCGTGAGAAGTACTTGCTCTCCATTATCAGATGGAATACGTTCCCATCGATGAAAAGTAGACTGCAACTTATCAATCTGACAAACAACACAAACAGAACATCATCCAACTAAAATATCAATCAATCATACAAGCAATAGATTTCAGCAGTTCAATTAAAAATAGACCACATCAATCCGCTTAATCACAACCAATCATGAAAATATATATATATATATACAAAACTAATAATTTCATCAAACTGAAGCAGCTACATATCTAAAAGTATCTGATCTTAAATAATAAAACTAATATAATTATTTGCTGCATATATAAATTGAAAAAAAAAAACTCACAGATAGTTGAATCTCCTCTTTCACTATGTAAAATGGATCTTGAGCCGATGACATAATTTACTGTATATCAAACACACACAAAAAACATATATAATCTTTCAATATACTAAAAAGAGAAAAAAAAAAAAAAGGCTTTTTTACAGCCGATGTTTATGTCTCAGTCACCGTCTTTGTTTAGGGGAGGTGTCTTCAACGCAGAGAGATTATGTTAAGGAGCGAAAAAAAATATATTTGTGTGAAAAGACGGAAATGCCACTGTAGAAACGGTGCATTTTATGTTTGCTTATGTACAATAACGACAAAATTGTAATTAAACCTTGTTGGTTATATGTAACTGTAATTAAACGGTGCGTTTTGTTGGTCTTACAGGGTTAAAGTAAGTCGAGAAGCAGAGTCCAGCAGACAGCAGCAAAAAACAGTAGCAGAAACAGAGAGCCGAAATGGAGGCGCCGCCGTTTACATCAGAAATCACGAATGGTCGATCATTCTCTTCAACTTCATCGCTGCTTTTTCTTCGCAACAGCGACTTCTACAGCGAACGCAGTCGAGTCAAATTCAAATCGCACACAGCTCTCTCCCTTCGCGCCTCCTCTGCTTCCTCAGACTCCGGTCCTCTCTCACTCATTGTCTCTCTACTTGCATTTCTATCGGTTTTTCTTGTAAACTTTTGTTGCATGTGTTTTGATAGAAATTGTGTTTTCATTTTTTTGGTATATATGCAGTTGTGACTCTGCTTGATTACGGAGCTGGAAATGTTCGTAGTGTGAGGAATGCGATTCGTCATCTCGGTTTTGAGATTAAAGATGTGAGCTTTTTTTTTTTTCCTTTTGTTTTTGTTGCTTCGATTTTTGATTTTTTTCCTATTTCAATTCAATAACAATTCACACAGTAAAATTTTAATTTTTTGAATTATACTATCACTTAATAGTATAATTATTTTATGTGTTTGTTTGTTTATTTTTGTTGTCTTATTTTTTTTAATGTGGTGTAGCATTGTATATGTTTGAATAAGAAATGATTGACACATCTATCTATTTGAGCATTCAAAATTGGAAAATTGTATAGAAAGTGTTTATTTTATTTTATTTTTTTATTGTACTTTTATTCGAAATGCAGGTGCAAACTCCACAAGACATTTTGAATGCAAACCGGCTTATATTTCCTGGTGTTGGAGCTTTTGCTGCTGCAATGGATGTGCTCAACAAGACCGGGTTTGTGTTTTAGTGTAATTTTCATTTATTATAGGATCAGTTCTCCATTAGATGGTTGGTCGTTTAAATACTGTAACTGCATATAAATACAAAGCAAAAATATTAGAATTTGAAGTATACTAAATTTTATCATTTGCAATGTGATTTTATCTTTAGTTACTTGTTTGATGCGTCAATTTGGAAGGCTTTGGCTGTTTCCGTGTTTTCAGGATGGCTGAAGCGTTATGTACATATATTGAGAAGGATCGTCCCTTTTTAGGCATATGTCTTGGACTTCAACTACTTTTTGAGTCTAGCGAGGAGAATGGACCGGGTTAGTATTGGGTGCCACTAACCTATTATACTCAGATTATGATAATGAATATGTCTTTGTTATTGCATATTGTAAATAAATATATTGTAGTATGATGACAGACATTTGAGATAATATTAGAATGACTGATCATAAATTTTGCTAGATATTCAAATTTAGTGATCAAATTTATATATATAGACATAGATAAATAAATCCATGGTTACCTGTGTTGCAGTCAATGGTCTTGGCTTGATACCTGGTGTGGTTGGGCGTTTTGACTCAACAAATGGTTTCAGAGTACCACATATTGGCTGGAATGCTTTGCAAGTCACAGAAGACTCTGAGATCTTGGATGATGTCGGAAACCACCATGTTTATTTTGTCCACTCTTACCGTGCCATGCCGGTATGCTTTCTATTATCTTGCTAACATGGGAGTCTGAGTAAATTTCCTGTATTCATTCTTGATTTACTTGCACTTTGGTGATCCCCCTCCATTATTTTTTTTTTTTTAGTCAAGTGACAATAAAGAGTGGGTTTCCTCTACGTGCAATTATGGTGACAATTTTATAGCATCTATCAGAAGGGGAAATGTTCATGCTGTTCAATTCCATCCAGAGAAGAGTGGAGGCAAGATATCTTTGCTCAATTGCTCTCAGTTGTCTTGTTTTATTGTTCTCATGTGCGCAAACTTCAAAGTTTATATATATTGGGAAAGAAAACTTGAAAGAAAGAAAATTTCTTGCTAAGATTTTCGCTTCACTGTTTTCACTGCTTTTTTTTGTTTCTCAACTTTGAACCTTTTTGGATTAACAATACGATATGAGTATGGGGAGAGATTTTAACAGAACTTCTTTTACATTTTTTCTTTGGTTAGTGTTCCCTGATCTAGAATATATATATATATATATATATGTATAGAGAGAGAGAGAGAGATGGATAGATATTTCTTATATGGAACAATAATTGCTTTTCAAAGTGTTAATTATCCGGCTGAGACATTGATGTTGATAATACAAATGTATGTTTCAGATGTTGGTCTTTCTGTATTGAGAAGATTCTTGTATCCAAAGTCAAATATGACAAAGGTAGCTTTTGTATATCTACTTTTGTACATCCCACATTATCCTTTGCTATCAATTCATCTAATGATTCAAATGGTTCACTGAAGACAGAAGCCAACTGAAGGGAAGGCCTCGAGACTTGCAAAGAGGGTAATCATGTTGAACCTATAATGTATTACAAGTCTTTTTTGTTCTTTTAAGAATTTGTAAACTGGCATACTGCTTCAGCTAGTATATAGATGACATGGGCTTTTAACTATTATTTCCATCCTGTTGTATACATGCTGCTAATATGAAACCACTTTGCCGTTACATTACTTCTAACAGGTGATTGCTTGTCTTGATGTGAGAGCCAATGATAAAGGAGATCTTGTTGTAACCAAAGGAGACCAGTATGATGTAAGAGAGAATACGGAAGAGAATGAGGTACATCATAGAATATGCCTGCACTGTTCTTTACATTATTTGTATGGCTATCAGCGTGTGGCATGTAGGTCAAGATGGTTACACTTAGATCAATTTAACTAGCATTGGTCTCAAGGCACCATAATTTATCAAAATTGATGGTGGTAAAAGTTTGTTATGAAACTGCTGAAACCCCACACAGCCCAAAGACATCGTGGGATACTACTTCCTTCAGTGTGTCTCCATCTCAGTCATTACTTTTATATTACATTCTTTTAATACTCACTATCTTTCACATGAGGTATCTTCTCATAGACATTTATGAGAACTTCATTTCCCAAGGTGCTAGTGGTATTAATGGTTTATTTTGTCTCCAAATAAAAAGAAGCATAATAGTAGTTGAATAAAGTAATTTGGTGCGATGGTCATTATTTGTGTGAAATTTGATGTTACTCCTCTGTTTGTCCCAGTCTGTTCCCAAGTTGTGTTTATTCTGGCAAAAAAATCATATTTACAGTTAATTGTGATACAGTTTGTGATCAACTTTTGCAGGTGAGAAACCTTGGTAAGCCAGTAGAGCTTGCTGGACAGTACTACAAAGATGGGGCTGATGAGGTATGCCATCTTAATTTCGGACATCTTTTAATGCTTAAATGCTATTATAAAGCAGTGATATACTGTTTCTGATTTTGTTGTATTCTTAAAGGATTTATTTCTTTGGATTGATTAATTTTCAGATTAGTTTTTTGAATATTACTGGATTCCGCGACTTCCCTTTAGGCGATTTGCCGATGCTACAGGTTTGTGATACAGAAATTGCAACAAACTTTGCTACATAAACTATTTAATGTGACATAAGCATTATAATCCATTGGTTTTGTAAATTATTTGACCTGTGTGCTATGCCTTTTAGGTATTAAGATTGACTTCAGAGAATGTTTTTGTGCCATTAACGGTTGGAGGTGGGATAAGAGATTTTACAGATGCAACTGGCAGGTATACTTCTAGGTGTAATAGTCTGGATTAGTTTTTTACATTGTCGTTTGCTATATATGTTTTTTAAACTCCTGTAAGTGCTCTTCAGAAATGTTGTGATTCTGCAGTTTCTAATAAACCTTCATGTGATAATTCTACCATCAAGTGTAACGACCCATTGAGCTGTTCTATTGTAGGCACTATTCAAGTTTGGAAGTAGCATCAGAATATTTCAGATCTGGGGCTGATAAGATTTCTATAGGAAGTGATGCAGTTTACGCGGCAGAAGAATATATAAAAACTGGGGTATGCAATACTTTTTATCATCTCTTTACTTTACAATTCTTGGGGCTGATTTGATCATGCATATGTGAATTTCTGTCCCTTCTAATACTCTTAGATTCTTTTCAGATGAAGACTGGAAAGAGCAGCTTAGAACAGATATCTAGAGTTTATGGAAATCAGGTGATTCCTTGTCTAATTGTTGACATGTGCATCCCTCTACACTTCATCAATTTGTTCAAATATATTGTGATAAATCCATTCATTTGTGGTTTTAATCAGTCTCTAAAGTGTTGCTGCTTTAATGCTAATCCTGGGTTTTCAAGATGGTCTATTGAGAACATGTTGATAGGGGAAGATATATGCATATAATGAAAAACTCAACTTAGTAGGAAAAGAGACGAATTCTGGTACAAAAGATACAACATTTACAGTAAGCTCAATTTGAGCACATCTTTTGGTGCTTTTTTTATTTTTCACTTGTTATCTTAATTCAATAAATTTCAGTTGAATGTATATGTGCATGATGACAAATATTACTATGTGCTGTGTTTTCAATCCATATTCCCCTTGGTGGATTATACACTTGTAAATGTGGATCAGTCATCAGTTCTCATGTAGTGCCTTCTCCCACCTGCTTCTGTTGTCCTTCTTTTCCTTTGCCCCTTTTGAAGATTTGATGAATCTTTTCAGTAAAGTGCTATCACAGCTAAAGCAAAAATGATTTCATTTCTTCTGTCAATATGTAACTGATATTGGGGATAATAAAGTTTAAGTCAATAGTGTAGCCTTCTGTTTTCTATTTTTATTTACTTATTGTTCAAAACCAGGTGGTTGATCTATAATAGAAATCATGGATAGTATGTCCATAGTAGATGATTGATAGTATGTTCATAGTAGTTGATTGAATATTTCTTTTGCAGGCAGTGGTTGTTAGTATCGATCCTCGTAGAGTATACCTAAAAAGTCCTAATGATGTGGAGTTCAAGGCTATAAGAGTGAAAGACACAGGTGAGAAGGCAGTTTTCTTCTTCTTCATCATTTTTGTTCATTTTGGCATGGAGTTGTTATTTAGATGCATGATTACACTGAACATGAAAATCCTGTTGGGGGATAAATGTCTTACTGTTAAACGAGTCTGTAAGATACCAAGTCTGATGCAGCACACCTATAAATTATTTTGAATTGTTGATTTATTTGATTCTCGTCATTGCCAATTTTACCATAATTTATACCAAGTTGAACTTCTATTTTGACTTACCGTTTTATTTTCCTATTAAATCCTTCTTCTTTATCCATTTTCTTTGACAGGCTTTTGGGTAGTTATAGATTCCTTAGCAGATTGCCATATTCGTATGGCGATTTCTGTAAAGGGTAAAATAAGAAATGCAACCTCTTCTGCCATTTGATTATGTGTCCTATTAAAGCTACATGAACAGATTTTGTTAACTTAACCTGTATTATTAATCAACATTATTCCAATGTTGGTGGCAGGTCCAAATGGAGAAGAATATGCCTGGTACCAGTGTACGGTAAGCCTCTTTGCTATTTCATTTGTACATTCTTTATTGTTCATACAATGATACAATATTTTCAGTCACATGTCGCAAATTTGCTTTGTACGTGAACCTAACTAAAATTTAACTGATGCTCTCAAAGTGGTAAAGAAGGAAAAGAAGAGCTAGAACAAGAGCACCAGAACCTAAGAAGCGGCATTTTATTAGGGACATGAAATTAATTTTCCATCACATCATATATGAGATGTTTATGTTGTAAAAAACTGGGGTAATTGAAGAGTAATTTTTAAGTTAAGTTTCTTCATAAGACGTGAGTTAGATAAGGCTATACATAATGCCACAATCAGTACCTCCTTTGTTTGATTGGAGGTTTAGAGGTTGTAGACCACTTGGTTATATTATATTATCTGACCTCCTATTCTGTTCTTAAGGTGAATGGTGGGCGAGAAGGTCGACCAATTGGAGCTTATGAACTTGCAAAGGCAGTTGAAGAATTGGGAGCCGGAGAAATACTACTGAATTGTATCGATTGTGATGGTACGAGTGACCCTCTTTTTCGTAACAAGTTCCCACTTCCCATTTATGTTTTCTTTTTAGCATCAACTTATAAATTGCAGCATGTGTGGTAAAGCGGTTTCAGAAACGTTTCCTGTTCAATTTATTTGAGTGCTTAAGCTGCAACTTTTGGTGCTGTTTTCACGACCTTTTTCTAGTTCAGATCATATCTTAAGGGCAGCACTGCAGTTAAAAGTTTTTGTTGATTAAGAAAGAAGCATCCCGTTTGATCATAATGCCTTCGTGTCACTTTTTCAGGCCAAGGGAAAGGATTTGATGTAGATTTGATAAAGTTGATCTCAGATGCCGTGAACATTCCTGTGATTGCAAGTAGCGGTGCAGGTGCTGTTGAACACTTCTCCGAGGTGTTTATGAAAACAAATGCATCTGCTGCCCTTGCTGCTGGCATTTTCCATCGTAAGGAGGTAAAAGACTATATGATTATATGACATTTTTATCACATCAACTCCTCATTGTAGTTTTCTTTAATACATTCTAGTTTCAAATGTGATATCTGAGAACCAAGAGAGCTTGTTCATCTAAGAACCGGTTCGATTATCTCTCTAATGATGTTGTCATATTTCCACTTCTGTTTGAATTTATTGAGGGCGTTTTTACTAATCAGGAATAAAAATTAAAGGGAATCAAATTTTATTTCCAGTAATTCCTTATTACGTTTTTAGTAAACACATTAATCACATATCAAGAATTAATTTTCCTTTCTCTCGATTAGTAAATGCGTTCTAAATCCTTACGTGCTCCATATGATTTTCTAATAAATGGAACGAAAAAGTAAATTTCTTTTTTCATTCAAAAAGATTACGCAATGTTCATGATTATTAGAATGCGGATGTCTAAGAGCCTTCATTATTGTGTGTGGATTGCAGGTGCCAATTCAGTCTGTAAAAGAGCACTTGTTCAAGGAAGGAACAGAAGTAAGAATCTAATCTATCATTGAAGCTGTGAAATTAAATGCTTAAAGTTTATAATTACCTGAGAGTGACCATGTATGAGCATGTACTAGTAACTTCTTTTTGTAGCTTTGTAATTTGATTTCTAAATGAATTCATTTAATTTTGAAATTATTAAAAAAAAAATTATGGATTTACTTGACAAATAAGAAATTATTTAGTCAATTGTTTTTTTTTTTTTCTATTTTTATGTTAAGTGTTTTTGTAGATAGAAATTTTGATTATCATCTTAAAAATTAAAAAAGAAAAAAGAAAAAAAAAGGTTAATAAAATTGTTTTTGCTGATTACAATATTCTCTGTTAAAAAATTATAATGCTGTTATTATAATATAAAGTTACAAATTTTAAATTTAACACTATTACAAATAGATGTAGCCTGTTGATAAATTGTGTTTATTGAAAATATATAATAAAATGTAAAGTTATAATTTAAATTTTGAATTTTTTTAAATAGATATAATAAAATAATTAAATTTACAGTTAAATAATTAAATATATATAATAAATTTTATAATATATATAATAAAATTTTATATTTTCATAATAGTTATAACCAATGTTACTCACTGTAATATGAAATAGATAATTTAAATATACAAAATACCATCTTTTATGATATCATAATTAATGATTTTTTTCCTTGAGAATATTATCATTCTGTACCAATTCACTCTTGCAATTTTTCTTGAACTTTTCACAAACCTATAAAAAGTATTAATTTTCACCAATATCTTAAACATTTTACCTTTCATACTTCTAAACTTCAAAATCTAAATATTGAATTTATTGTACTGATTTACTGCCTTATCTCACTTGCTTAGAGCAACAATTTTATTTTGGTTGAAACTTGAAACTGATATACTTTATCATTCTTATACAACATTCACTCTACCTCATTTATAATTTGAATCCCTCTTGTATAACTTTTTTCACTCAAATATCATGTAAAAGATGGTCATACAAAAAAGATCGATTTTAGATAAACATGCTAACAATGCCAGGACATGTTTTTAGTGTGTTTTGAGGAAGGATAGCACCCATCACCGTTTCTCCAGAGAACTTTGTTTAATGTTTTGAGTATTGATCATAATAATCCAACCATACGTTTATCTTGTTTAATGTTTTGAGTATTGATCATAATAATTCAACCATACTTTTAATGTTTTGAGCATTGATCGTATTTCTTGATGCCAACCAATACATGTAACCTCTGTAATTACACAATCAAATCATGAATTACCACCACCTTTTCTCTAGAGAATTTTGTTTAACTACTGATCATAATAATCCAACCATACGTTTATTGTATTGAGCACTGGTCGTATTTCTTAATGCCAACCAATACATGTAACCTCGCTAATTACACAACCTAATTATAAATTACCACCATCGTTTCTCTAGGGAATTTTGTTTAATGTTTAAGTATTGATCATAATAATCCGACCATACGTTTATCGTTTTGAGCATGGATCGTAGTTCTTGCTGCTAACCAATACAAGTAACCTCTCTTATTACACAAAGTAATTATAAATTCATTATGCAAAGTTTTTGGTGTTCAAGGGACAAATAAGCTGCTATTTATATAAAGATCAAATCCTATAAATTCGGTCCCGAAATAATAACTCTCACTACTAGAGAAAATCTCTTCACACTTTACAATTTAATAGATAAATATAATACTAAAACCCATATTACAGAAGTAAAGGAGGAAGTGTTCAACTATTTTACTACTAGTGGGTGTACTAGTATTGAGCTTTTTTATATTTCTAAACTTGAGTTTATATTTATTAGATCGCAAATCCAACTCAAAAAGACTAATTTATTAGGTTATGGCTCAATGTAACACAGATAAGTATAAAATCCAACTGGTTTTATACACTGTTAAACAAAATGTAACACAATTAAGTATAAAAATCGTGCACGAAAAAACTGGAACAATTATTTGGGCAAATATAATCTAGCAATAAGCTTTCTTCAGTCTCTCTCATTTTCAGATTCAGTCCTAGCCAGCCGCATTTCAAAAACTCATAACAAAATCCAATCTGGAGATGTTTTTTATTCTAGTTCGATAAAATTGCAGTCGACCCAGTTCTGGGCATATCGGAAAATCATGATATTAAACAAAACAGCAGCTTTCACCTTCATACATCGAGGAGCAGCCTACGTGGGTCCTCAACGACATCTTTGATACGGCGAAGGAAGAAAACTGCCTCTCTTCCATCGATCAGCCTATGGTCATAAGTTAGGGCAATGTACATCATTGGCCTCGGAACTATATTGCCACCAACAACCATCGGACGACTCACTATTGAGTGCATACCCAAAATAGCCGACTGCAAAAAAATGTTAAAGTAAGTTAGATTTTGTATTAAATTGAAATGACATTTTAATACATTTTACAGTTTAAAATCCAAATAGAAAAGCCAAACCTGAGGAGGGTTGATGATTGGTGTACTTATAAGGCTTCCATAAACGCCACCATTGGATATTGTAAATGAGCCTCCAGCCATCTCGTCAATTGATATTGATCCATCATTTGCCTTCTTTGCTAGGGTGTTGATCTCTTTCTCTATCTTGGCAAAATTCATTTTATCAGCATTACGGATAACTGGCACCACAAGGCCCTGCAGAGGTAAGAAATGAAAAAATGTAACTTTACTTTGAGCCCAGGAAGAAATAAAAGTTGATAGCAACCAGCATGGTATCAAACAAAAAGGCAAACATCATCTTCTATATTTTTGTTCCTTTTTACAACGTTTGAGAAGAAGACATCTACCCACTGACTTAAAAAACGGAACATACAAATAAGAAACTAATTGTAATTCCCTGCCCTCAAGTAATAATTGTTATTGTGAAGCAACAGAATAACACGAAAGATGATTATTGTACCCAAGTTGATTTATTTGAGGAAATCAATGAACCTCTTTGATGAAAGAGAAGCCTAATTGTCATATAAGACATTTTGGTTATTTGAAAGAGGCTGTTGAGTTCTAGTTTTGCTCACTAGTTACAACCAATGAACACTTGTCAAGTGCTTGTGCAACAAAGGGAAAAATAAACAAAATACAAAAAATCCAATTTCGATAAACTAGAAGTATTAATGCATTAATCCTAATGCACCAAAGAGCTCTACAAACACCTGTACTCAATAGTGCAATCCAATACACAAGGACAAACACTTGTTTAACACGTTAAATGCTAATTTATAATAAATATCATTATATATAAAGCAAAAATCTACCAAGGTAATGTTAAAAAAGCCCATAGACTCCCACACTTCATATGCACTGATAAGTCCGCATAATAGCTTATAATTCAAATTATATTTTCACTAATGCTTTCTGGGTTAATGATATTCTGAAGAATTCTCTTGGAAATTTAAGGGGAATATGAAGGTATCAACATGTTAATCAGAATGTTGCAGAACACAAAAGCTATCTACCAAAAAAGATGAACCAAAAACAATTCAATTCAGAGTTTCACCGCTCTATTTTGTAGTAAATGTTGCAAAGAAACTAATTAAATCAAAGAAATGCAGACAAACCTTTGGAGTACCAACAGCTATACTAATATCTATATAATCTCTATATATGATATCATCTCCATCAATAACTGCATTTATAATTGGCTGGTTCTGGAGCCCACTAACAGCAGCCTGAAAATATTCACATGTACAAACATGTTAGCTCACGAAAACCATGAGAAGATGTTTATTTACATTTACCGTAAGTCATTAAACAGGTCCAACATTATGCATACTTTCACAAAGCCTGACATAAGTCCCAGTTTAACTCCATGCTTTTCAACAAAAGCATCCTTGTAATCTGAGCGAAGCTTCATTAAATTAGTCCTACAAAAAAAAAAAAAAAAGTGTACGAGCATGAAAGAATAATCTTAACAAGATTTATAGTATGGAAATGTGGTTCAACTTGTAGCTATATTATGTATTGAAAAGGACAGCATATAGGTCTGGTACACAGCTGCAGAATAGACTGGCCAAGCTCTCAGAGCACTCCATTCAAACCTCAATGAATACCGACTCAAAGTTTAAAATCATTGGATTACAGGTAAGATGCAAAATACAATCTGAACGGTTAAATTTACGGAAAGAAGAATAATATAAGCAAGTATCATTAACAATATCGAAATTTAATTTCAAAGTTAAGCTTAGGAGACACTTCTAACAAGAAGCCATGTCCTTGTTAGGCACACTATTGCTTTATACACCAGGACACCAGTCTTAACACTTGCTCGATGGCTAGCCTGAAAATGCTCACTTACTGATGGTCACATCAGCAGTTACTATTTGTTAAAGAATGTGTGCACGTTAGAGAAACAGTCAGCTACAAAACAAAGGATTGAACTTACATATCAACTTCATTGAATGTTGTCAACAGTGCAAATGTGTTCTGAGCGTCCTTCAATCTTGTTGCAACACGTTTTCTAAGCCTTGTCATAGGAACCTGCAAACATGAGCATATTTGTAGAGAGGTGAAATTTATCAACGTTTATTTACTGAAATGGTTTCTTAAATTTGACTACATTAATTGAGAAACTTTCAAAAAAAAATTATCTATATATATATGCGACTGTAAGAGACTTACCCGTCTTTCTCTTTCCTTTGGAGGAAGCTGGGGCTCAGTAGCAGACCTCTTTGGAGGTGGCGTAGAGGGTGGTTTAGGCTTCTCCATAACAGGAGCACTTTCAACTTTAGCCTTTGGCTTCTCCTCACTTGTCTTTTCAGCAGGAGATGGCTTGGAAGCAGCTTTGTCTGGTATTTTCTCTGAGGGAGCCACATGAGCTACACCTTCACCAGACTTTGAAATGACAGCAATCTTGGTACCTGGTTCCACAGTCTCCCCTTCCTTGACTACAAACTGCCAACAATTAAGCACAAAAGCTAGCATTAACATTCAGATCCAGTCCACCCAACAAACTCCAAATACAGAAAAGTAACAATAAGAGCAATAAGCTAGCAGAAAATAACAGGAATCATACTCACAGATGAATTACCTCTTTAATCACACCTGTTTCGGGACTAGCAACATCAATTGTTACCTGATGAAAAATTAACATTACAAGCATTAGAAATATCTGTCAATTTTCAATTCAATAGTAAGAAGAGTGGAGCAGTACCTTATCTGTCTCAATTTGTGCAATTGGTTCATCAACTTCTACCCTATCACCAGGATCTGTTAAGTGTTAACATACCACAAATATGCACAATCAAGCACTTACTATCTTGAATAACAATAAATGTTATAGTGAAAAATGGTGTTGAGAAATAGAAGATGGGAAAACATACTTTTCAATAATTTCGCCAGGGTACCATCAGTTATGGATTCACCCATAAAAGGGACAACAGCGTCAACAAAATCCCCTTCACACGAACAAAGCAAGGGGATACATCAGAAAAATTTTGAGATTCAATATAACTTTGATATAAAAAGAATGCAGGGCCCTTCAAAACTGTTCCTTCCTCTTTATTACTAAAATAATAAGAGGACAGCAAGCCACCCATCATAATCTCATTCAGAGTCTCATAAGACTAGAACTTAAATATATATGTAGATGATCGAAGCCACTAAATGAAGCAAGTCGATGTCACACCATTCTCTGAAGAAAACATCCTGCTCCATATTTGCAAGTTAATTGCTGGCTGAAAGCTGGTAACAACATCCCTGTCCACCATAAAAAGTCATGAAAAGAATAAAAAAAGCTGAAGCAGCAAACGAACAAGCCAATACAGACCCATTCACATAATCTTTTATCATCTTTTCAACTTCTCACATAGTCCTCACAGTTTCAAGTGATGGATCGAACGATTACTCTACAAGTGGGAGTATTTGCAATTCAAAACATAATAGGCTCACTTACCCTTCTTACAATCTCACAAAGCAAAAGGGAAAGAAAATTTAAATTTTTGAAATACATATGAAATTGAGCTATGTCCAAGATAGTTTAACAAATTCTTCTTCCTTTCAAATATTTGTGCCAAGCCTTTAGCCTAAATGACAGAATTGAGATTGCATATTTAACCTGATTCTAATATGGTTCACGGCAGAACAGCATGAAAATTAGAGGAAATATATATTATCACCTCGATATCGCCATTCTCAAGTGTAGTCCCCAAAAACATTAATTAAAATTAAAATCCACAAAATGACTAGCGATATAATAAAGCAGTTTCTCTAACCTTATCGGCCTAGAACCAATTGAGCAACCTGCAATAACGAGAAAATTTTTCAGTCATCATCACAAACACGATCAATACAATATGCCTAGACGCATCAGCCACTGCCAAAGGAGGTACAACAAAATACTCAATAGGTTACCTGGAAAAATAGCGTGACTATAATTCCGGACATATCCAGACCTTCTCGAACCAAGTAATATCTGTTCACATGCTCGAAATGTAAAACTTATTCAAACCATATGGTCCATGGTCCATATCATACAATAATTGCACTCTTGATCAAAATGATTTATATGTGTGTATATATATATATTACTCCACACACCACACCAACACCACTAAACCTAATGTGAGTGAAAATTGAACCCAAAACAAGGCATTACACATCTGTAAGCGGTCTTATCAGCTAAACTAGCTAGCAACTATTACAAATCAACGAATATATATAATAACACCAATTACAACCCTTAGTTACACAAAAACCTAAACATACATGAAACAAAACGTCAACTTGAAAAAAAATAAATCAAAAAAACGAAAAATTCAAAATTAAAAAAAAATACTATTAAAAAAAGAAATGTCATTACCTCCGCAGCCGGAGCAGATGAGACTCTCGAAGCAGACACTCCAGTCCTAACTGTCTTCAAAATCTGTCCAAGAAAAAAATAGAAAAAAAAAAGTTCGATTTAAAAGGTAAATAGATTGCATTTGAAACAACTTAAAAATCGAAAAATCATCAAAAATAAATAAAAAATCTAACCGAAGAAGACGAGCCTCCACCGGTCGCGACTCTTCTTCGGAGAACTCCAAACATCGTCGTTTAGATCTCTGCCGTCACAGTTATGCAAAAAAAAAAAAAAAACTACAGAATCTCAACACGCAATCACATAATAAGTCATTTATTATACCAACTCAAGTACTTACACGTATGTAAACAAATAAAAATAGTACCTTTACGTAGATCTTTTTTCTAAAGTTGGATCACGAAAATAGCTTTATTTATTTATTTATTTTCAAAGGAAATAATTGGATTCTGATTTTTTTTTTTTAATTTTTAAAGTCTCAACATTACTGGTTGCGTTCGGGAAATGAAATAAAGTTTTAATCAAAAATCAGAATCTGGAACTATTTAATCCAAATTGTGTCTAAAAAATATAAACTATTTTTTTTTTCTTTTGAGCAAAAAAAAATAAAATAAAATAATGTTGTTTTTTTAATTGAAAAAAAAAAAAAAAAACTAGTCCGATTTAGAAAACGAAATTTTTTACCAAAAGAGAGGAACTTAAAACCGCAACATCAATTTCGATAAAAGATGTGATTACCATAAAATCATATCGGGCCACCCTTATCTAAAAAATTTAATAATTTTATTTTTAAAACTACTAAATGTAAAAAATATATATATCGTGGTAGGATACTTATTTGTTGTTACCAAATTAATTAGTATTATAATTAATTTGATAAGAATGACTATTATGGTGGGATATATGTACATACTTTATTTGATTTTTTATTTTTATTTTTAAATATAAAACCAAAAATGGAAGGTTTTCATTATTGATATTTTGTTTAACTCTCTTTAAGGAAGGTTTTGAAATAGAGTATTTACTTTCTAAATTTTTTTTTTTTTAATACACCATTTGTGGTAGCGATTCGAACTTGGATCATTACCAGATTGAATTAACGCCTTTATCACCAAACCATATTTAGTAAATTAATAAATTTTCTTAAACAAAGAAAATTGAATATATATTGCCTTTTGTGTAGTACAAATAAATAGTAATACTACAACATCGAGAGAAAAAAATTATTACCCATTCCTTGCACTTATACCCTTTATAAAATCGTGTTATGTTCAAGATCGTCATTCGTCATATAGTGATGTTTCCGTTATGCATATTACAACAGTGCCCATTTTATCTCATCATCAATTCAATTCAATTGCACTAATATGCCCTAAATTTATTAAATTTAGCAGGATTTCAAATAAATGTATATATATATATATACTAATTAACCCCTTAACTTTTTTTTTCTTTTTTGAAAATAAAAAATAATTCATTAAACCTGAAAAATATAGATAGTCTCCTAAAATTACATTGGAAATAGAAGGAGGAAGCTCCTCTAACGAGATATATAACTCATTTATAGAACATTCGGATTGGGAATGGGCGTGAGCCATACGAATAGGAGACCTTAACTTAATAATGGCTATACTTAACTCTCTAAGGATTGCTGCATGCTGCCATGCAAAATCCCATGCATATATGGAGGAATATATGCAAGGTGTTTCACTTCAATAGTAAAGTTCTTCAAGTTTTTTTTTTAACTAGTGGAATTTAATTACCTTCTAGTGACTAGATTCATGTACGTACTATTATTTGCTACTATTTAATAGCTATGTTTCTTCATATTAATTGAAATGCACCAACCCCCCTTGTGGCCTTAATTGTTGCCATCATTATCATCAGTAACATGCATGTATGATGTAACAGGAAAATCAATCTTTGATATAGAAAATTAATATCATATATTCTGAAAATAGTACAAATTAATTGATCATAGCTCTTAATTAGTAGAAAAATTCTCACATTTACACACGAGAGATTGATTTATAAATCGTATAATTAGATGGTCGATATTTTCTACTAAATATTTTTTCAGTAGGCCTAGGGTTCTAGATTATTCCTTTGTATTTCAACAAAAACTTAGTAAGAGAGAATCTAGAGAGACAGAGAGCAAATAAGTAGAGAGAGATAGAGATGTAGAGAGAGAGAGAGAGATCACTTGCAGTAGTTTAAATTAACTTAATTATTTCTTCATTAAAATTTGAAACAAGATCAAAGGAAAACACTGATATCATGATTGATGAAACAAACAGATAATTTAACAACTAATACATCTTCAGTAATTTTTATAGTTTAAAGAGTTGATATTTTTGGGCTGATAATAGGATATATATGTATGTCTATTTGGTTTGGTCTTCAAGGCAGTCCACCACCAGCTCCACCACCAAATCCACCACCAGCACCAGCGCCAAGGCCACCGCCAAGACCGCCACCGCCGCCAAATCCTCCACCTCCACCTCCTCCAGCTCCCCCACCTAGGCCACCACCAGCACCAGCACCACCTCCAAACCCAGCTCCACCGCCGAAACCAGAACCACCTCCTACTCCTCCTCCACTTCCACCGCCTAACCCTCCACCACCGCCTCCGCCAAGTCCACCTCCTCCACCTAGCCCACCACCAGCACCAGCACCAGCTCCCCCACCAAACCCAGCTCCAGCTCCAGCTCCACCTCCTAACCCGCCGCCACCGCCAAGTCCACCACCACCTCCCCCACCAAGGCCACCGCCAAGTCCACCATGGTGGAAGTTCTTCTGATCGTCAAAAGAACTCTTTTGATCACTCACAAGCTTCCTGGCATTGATGGTGCAAACTAGAGAACCAAGAAGCAAAACAACGAGAAACTTAGAAGTCATCTTATCTATATATAAATTGTTTTTTTCTTGAAGATGACTTGTTGTGGTGAGAAGTGGATGATCGAAGGAGGCATTATATAGAATTTTTTTGTTGAGATCGGAGAGGAGATTTGTACGGTTGAGCTCTTAAATTTTCATCATCTTCTCATCTAAAAACCTGTTGGGATAGTTAATGCACACAACTGTCACTTTTGAAAAAGGAAACCCTAACCTGCCCCCCCACTGACCATTGACCAATCGAAACTGACATTCACTACCATTTTTATGATTGTAGACTAGACTTTTGATCTGGATTTGCATGGATTTTGCTCTCTGTTTGCATGGTTTTTTAGCTACCCTTTTCGATGCTATAATCTTTTTCTTTTTAATCTAAATTGCATGGACTTTTTAATCTTTTGCTTGGATTTTGCTACATCTAAATTTATATTTCTAAAAGTTACTTTCTATCTCTCAACTTATATATATACACTCATGTTCCTATCTTCTCTATAGTAAAATTTCATTTAGATATTAGGTTTAAAAAACTTTGTGATCCATTGTTAACAAAAACTTGTTTTAATAAAGATTATGTGTTAAATGATATTTACGGATTAAGAGCTCATATTAATGAAATGGTAGATTCAAGTCATGTCCCTTTTTCTGATTTCCAATTAAATCCTCTTTCGTTTTTCACGTATGTCAATAAGTATTTTCGATGCACATGATCTCTGTGCCCAAATTGTTCTACCTAAAAGCAATAATTGAAAAGTCTAGTCATAATTCTGTGTAGTTTTTACATATATATATAATTTTTCTAACAGGGATCGAAAGTCCATATACCATATTTATTTGGGATGCACACAAGTCTACTGGTCGTCTCTACCAGTACTGCTGGCATTTACACATGACTAGCTAGCAACCATTGTCCAACCATCAAACAGACAGTCTATTAATGTCAAAGAAATTTGAGGGAGGAGGAGAGAAATTAATGAGAAGAAGACTATATATATATAACTGTTTAAATTAATTTCGTGCTTGGCTAGCTGGCTTGTTTTGAGGTTCTTCAAGATTCAATTTTTCTGGTTTTGATTAATTGCTCCATTGAAGATCACATGTGCTTATATAAGTTTGTAGGGTATGTACCTCAATAAGTTTCTCATGAGTTATAAATATTCCACAGTACACTGCCGGTTCGATTATTAAGTGGGGATATAAATATACCTATGTGGTTTAACGCAATAAGTCTAAAATTAATGGGATATAACTTTTTTCAGGATTTGATCAAATTGCGATTCAAAAATGGTTGTAAAAATGCACGTCAACTCTTAGTTGAGTTAGTTTTGGTTAAAGAGGTTCAAGTCCGGTGGTCTCACTCTCGCTCATAATTTTGTTGATGTGAATATTTTCAATAACAAGTAAATTTTCTCTATGATAATATTCCATAAAGACTAAAGTAGAATAAGTGTATAATTACCATCCCTCAGTTGAGTTAATTGTGTACCTCCCACGAATTATTGATGGAAGGCTCGAGTTCATTCTTGTTCATAAAAATATAAGTGTGGAGAGACATTTTTTAAATTATGAGTGTAACTATCTTAAAGGCACCTATAGTGGTTGATCAGGTAGATATACCAATAGAACCATGTCCCAATGGATGACACCATTGATGTAAACAAGTGTTAGAACCTTGACACAATTCGTTTTCACCAAAGATAGGGGTGGGCGTTTTCGGATTGGGTCGGGTTGAAGGTCAACCCAATCCAATCCAATAAAAATCGGTATGAAAAAATTTTATCCAATCCAATCCAATCCAATATAAATTTCAACCCAATCCAATCCAATCCAATATTAGTCGGTTTGGTTTGATCGGATTGGTCGGATTGATCGGATTGACTTTAAAATATAAATAAAAATAAAGTCATACAACTTATGCTAAAATATAAATATTACATCAAATCTCAAATGCTACATCAAATATGAATTATAGTTTTACATAATCTCATAATTTAAACTCTTATAATATAATATAGTGGTTAATATTATATCAAATAATAATCATAGCATAATATAATCAAATATAACTTGATGTTCCAACACAAATAAATACATATAACTTGAGTCTTGAAGTGTCATGTTCATAAAATAAACAAATAACCGAAAGCTAAATAAATAAATTTGATAATTTCTCATTCGCCAATCGCCATTGTCCAAGCATCCTTTCCTATTGATAATGAAAGAAGAAACAAAAAAAAAAAAAAAATCATGTGGAGTTTACTAAAATAAGACTAAAATAAATATGTAATATTAAAGTTTCGAAGAAAAGTAATTACCTTCGTGAATGTGAAATCACTTATCAAATACGATATTAATTAACAACCATATCCGGAGATAAATTGTTTATTCCAATCTGATAAAATACACAAATAAACGGAAGCTAAATAAATAAATTTGATAATTTCTCATTCGCCAATCGCCATTGTCCAAGCATCCTTTCCTATTGATAATGAAAGAAGAAACAAAAAAAAAATGAATCATATGGAGTTTACTAAAATAAGACTAAAATAAATATGTAATATTAAAGTTTCGAAAAAAAGTAATTACCTACGTGAATGTGAAATCACTTATCAAATACGATATTAATCAACAACCATATCCGGAGATAAATTGTTTATTCCAATCTCTATATTAAATAGAACAACATATTAGTAAAGAAAATAATATTGAAACATGTAACATTATTAAATGAAAACAATTCAATAATTTACCTGTTTCAAGTGCTTCTCTACACAATTCCTTATCAAATCCCACAGCTACAAGATCTGAAGTGACAGGTTTAGTATCATCATCACAAGTGTTTGATGCACGGGTGGTTAATACTTTTTGGTTTCTATCTTTCGCTGCCATTGCAAACTTATATTTTGTGCATTGATGATCCACATGATGCCATAGATTAGTAGTGCCATTTTTAGAAGTGCAGCCATAAGTTTTACCACAATAATTACACTTACATCTAGTGCAATCGCCAAATTTGGTAAAGATTGTCCATATACTTATAATTCGCCTCTTAGTCTTAGTGATGCCACCATGCACCTACAAGAGTAACAAAAAAACATAGATTAGCAAATATATTCATATTAAATTAAATTATGAAAATAATAATTAAAACCAATGCGAGTGGAGAAAAGGCGTTACCGTAAGTGAATTATCTCCTTCTAATGGCTCTCTCAATTGACCACTTGGTAAACTTCTCATCTTTTTTCTACATTTAAAATACAAAAATAAAATTCAGTTCACAAAATACAATCGACTAATACAAACAACGAAGGAAATCTGTGACTAATCAACACCAAGGCAAACTCCTACCAGTTCAAGCTCAGACTCCTAGCAATAGATTCTGTTTCTGCTTCCAGCTTCCTTCTCCTTCAGTTCAAGAGACTCAACCAAGCTTCACAAACAGCTTTCCTCTTCTGCTACTTTCTGCAGTGAACCCTTAGAAACAAACCAAAAAGAATTCAAAACTGATTAAAACAGAAACTAAACATATCACCACAAACTCATCACATCTCAAACATACTCAAGACACAGAAGGTGAACCACAACAAAAATAAACAACGCAAAATCATCCACAGCTGCCTTGAATCTCATCCACAGCTGCATTAGATTCATTAAAACAACGCAAATTCATCAACAATCACCACATCATATAGAATCCTAGTGAGCAGTGGCCAGTGAGCAGACATTCAGACAACCGATTTCAATAAAAAAAAAATCAAGTATTCAACCGATCTTCAATAAAAAAAATTACAGCAGTGGCCAGTGAGCAGACAACGATTTCAATCATCAATTGGCACCTCAAAGAGATCAATGAGAAAATCACCAACTTGATTTACAAAAAAAAATACAAATCTTCAGACTTCATCACTTCAATCACCAATTTCATTTAACTGAAAAAAAAATAAAGAAATCAAAGAGAATCTTGAGAATAATACCTAAGTGATCCGTGAATCTGCGGACTGCGATGACAGAGGGCGAGGAGCAACAGAGATGGTGAGGTGAATCTGCGGCGAGAGAATATCTGCGGTGACAGATGGCGTCGTGGCGAGATGACAGATGAATCTGCGGCGAGAGAAAATCTGCTGCAACAGAGATGGCGAGGTGCGGTGACAGATGGCGAGGTACAACAGAGATGGCGAGGTGAATCTGCGGCGAGAGATGGCGAGATGACAGATGAATCTGCGGCGAGAGGAAATCTGCTGCAACAGAGATGGTGAGGTGCGGCGGCTGGCGACGAAGACTGGAAGACGATAAAGCGAGAGACCGGCGGGGATGATTGGTGGGCGGTGGCAAGGCAAGGTCAAGGGGAGAGGTGGACTGGTGTCTGGTGGAGTGAAAAATCGAGAGTGAGTGAACGGCAGAACGGGTTGGGGAAAATTTAGATTTATGGTTAGCTTTAGGAAATTTTTTTTTTTTTTTTATATTTGTTAAAAATCGGGTTGGAAATTCGGGTTCACCAAATAACCCGAACCAATCCGATTTTTTTCGGATTGTAAAAAAGTAATCCGATGGGTTTTTTTAAACAAAGTAATCCGACCCAATCCGACCATTTCGGATCGGATCGGATCGGATTCACGGATTGGGTTGAAAATGCCCACCCCTAACCAAAGATGTAAACAAGTGGTGGGTCACTTCTTCATGAATAACATTCATATGGGAATAACTATTTCAACCGCATTTACAGTAATTAATTTAGATTATAACTCTGAACGGTCAGTATCATGTAGATCTGTAAACAAACAAGTGTGAAATTCCTTTTTCCAGTTTTTAAAATAACTATCCGGACCGTGTTTATAGCGAATAATCTAAGGTGTCTGCACAAAAACTGGCTTGATCCAATTGAATGAATAGCCACTCGAGTCCACATCAAACTAAGTTTTGAAAGAGAGTCTACTATTGGGTAAGAATTTAGTGGGCCTAGACGAAGTAATGCACCTAAGCCCACCTGGCCCACCAGGTAGCACCGTAGCACCACTAAGATGATTGGTCCCGGCGCCATTAACTCTAGACCGTTGGATGGAATTGTGCATCAAAAGTTGTAATGAATCACTCATCAATAATGATAGCTTCTGATTATAATTTAATGGACGAATTTATGCAAATTTGCTGATTAAATGAAGTTTTTAAATTCAACTAAATTTATCTTGAATTAGCACGTTTGTTCAAATTTCTATATTATTTTCAACTAAATTTGTGGGTGAATTTATGAAAAATTAAAAAAAAAAATTAGAGTAATATTAAACATTACACCTTATATCTCAACTAGTGAAATATCAATTAATAAATAGGTTCATATGATAAGTGAAATAAAATAACATTAATTATAAATACATTCACTAACTGAACACCTCATTAGTTGGAATATAAAATAATATTTAAGATAGAATATTTAGTATTACTTAAAAAATTAATATGTATATATTAAGTAAAAAAGTGAAATTTACTAAAAGTTTAGGGATTGAAATCCCCTTAAAAAAAAAAGCAATTTCGAACATTTATCAAATTCCAAAAACATGATTTTATGACTTTTACAAAATAATTATTAAAAAAAAAGTTAAAAAAAAAGAGTGATTCTATTCAAAATCGTACTATATATAGGGATATTCTTATTTTTTCCCCTAGTCATTTTCTCCCCTAGAGTTAACTTTTTATTCAAAAAATGAGTAAAAAGACTTAATTATCCTTAAAGTATTAAATGATAAGTAAATATGTTTTAAGGATAATTAAGTCTTTTTACTTATTTTTTTTTATTATCATATTATTTTTTGAATGAAAAATTAATTTCAGGAGAGAAAATGGTTAGTTCTGAAACGTAAGGGGATAAAGTATCGTTGATCGAATCGTTAGGAGGAAAATAGAAATATCTTTTATATATATATATACATATATATATATATATATACTATTTTAAAATATCTATTAATTAAGTTTTTTATTTTAATTCTACCATTTTCATGATGACACGTGGCAGTAACAATTTTCTATCTCCAAAACCAAAAGAGAGAATTTATCCCGTTACAACTATCTCACATTCTCATGCACCAACCAACATTATCCACACTCTGACACTCGGTTTAGCTAAGAGAGAAAGAGCTTGAACTGAACTCACCGACGTCACCGTTTTGCTTTGGCTAAGTTGAGCTCCGATTTTTTACTGTGAAAAAAAGGGCCTTTGTAAGCTATGATTATGAGTGTCTCCTCCACCAATTGCGTCTGTCTCTACTCTCCTCTACCTTCCTTGAATTCACAATCGCAGCCGAAAACTGTACACCACCACCGCCGGCAGCAGAAAATATTGACAGCCAATGATAAACTTCTTTGGCTTTCCACCTCTAAAACGACGACGCTTCCGCGGTGGAGGAGGACCAATGCCGTTCCTGACCCTCAGTCGCTACTTGTCACTGCCGCCGTCACTCCTCCGGCAAAGTCCGGGGACATAACGAACTTTCTACAAGTCAGGTTTGCGCCTTCCGTTTTTCTATCAAAATCGTAGAGTAAACGACGTCGATTTTAAATGTTTAGTATTTTCAATTAATTTAATTTAGAGTAAAAAATGCATTCGGTTCAATTATTAGCTAAATGAACTTTTAGATTTATTGATGAAAATTTTTCCTCCCATTAGCTAATTTTTGAGTTTTTGACAAAAGACTTTCCTGATAAATTTTTATATTTAACTAAATTTAACTAAATTCAGATAAAATATGTCCATGCAATTAGCAGTTTAATTTAATTTTACTTTTTTTTTTCTTTTACTATTTACTATTTGGGTATGTGAATTACAGCGCAGGACTTTTCTTCATATATTTGGTGGCAAATTTTGTGGTGCCATATTTCATCTCCAAGTATTTAGGATTTGATCAAGTAAATGAAGATCAGAAGGAAAAATGATCAAAGACCCACTTCAAAGCTAATGAGGATGGAGGCCAACAGTTTCTTCTGTATTTTCTTTTTCTTCTCATTATTGTTGACCTTTTAGCAATAAATTTATGTGGATTGGTAATTACTAATCACTCAGTTCGACGGATGTACAGTATAAATCTCTATTTTCATAATAGGAAATATTTATTCCTAATAATTACTAAATGTACAGTCCGATATATATGTTGTCCGGATATCTACTCTCACAATAAGAGAAAAAAACTATTTCACATGCTGGTAAACGCATATGGTAAAGTTTAAACCCTTAATACTGAAACGGAAGTGAGGTACATTAACCATTTAAACTATAAAAGAATATATATAATTTAAATGTTAAACACATAAAATCTCCTCACTTTTTTTTTTTAGTTGTTCAAAACATAGTATTACACATCACTATTTTATGCATAGATTGTTTTAAAATATAGTTTTAAAAACATTCTTGTAATTTAAAGATAAAAGATATAATTGTTGTATAATCATACAAATTGAACCTATATTTCTTGATTCTGGAAGATCATGATGCATTTAAGTTATAACAATTTTTACACAAAATATTCAAACTCTTGTGAAATAAAAAGCTTTTCATTTCTTCCTCTTGGATTCTAAAATGAAAAAACTAAAATAAAATAAATTACAAATTTGTTTACAGCAAACCTATTATGTTCAATTCAAAGATAATTTACAGTTATCTGCAAAACCATCCTCCTCAACCCAAAAGTTGAAGAAAAATGTTTTTTTTTTAATTTTTTTAAATTTTTGAAATGTAATTAAACAATCGTCCAATCACTTTCATCCCGACAAGAAGGTTTGTCAGCTGGGGTTGATGCAGCATCCAGTTTCTCGGTTGGGGTTGATGTAGCATCTGGCATCTCCACTGGTGATGGTGCAGCATCTGGTATCTCAGCTGGGGATGGAGTAGCATCTGGTTTCTCAGCTAGTGATGGTGTGGCATCTGGCTTAGGAGGCTTTTTCGAAAACAAAGATGACTTGCCATCAAAGAAACTGTAGAATGGTTTTGGACTCTCTGCCGGATTCTTCAGGTCTTTTGCCGGTGGTTTTTTCTGTTGTCTGAAGTTGAGCCTGAGCCTCTTAAACCTACTTTTCGGCTCATCAGCAGCAGCAGAACCAATGGTAGATTCTTCGGCCTGGTTCATCAGGATTTCCTCCGGCTGAGATAACATTGTCTCCACTGTTTCATAAACCTAGAACGAATTTAACAGGAAACTTTCCTCAGTCCAAATGTTTTTCAAGTGTTTCCCACTAGAAACGGGCACTGATTATGGAAATGTAATATAATTAATTTCTAAAATCTTCTTGAAAAAAGAGAATGGGTGCTTGTGACTGCTTGCTTCGGTATTAATACATGGTACTCACCTAAGAAACTTTGATGTATCAAAACAAAATCCTACCATTGTGGTTTTAATTCACATTTGAGGCAAAGTACTCGATGTTATCATGATATTTGACTAGGTGATAGAAATACTGGTTAATTCCTACAGTCTTGAAAGCTTCATGCTAACATATATATTTATTCAGTTGGAGTCGGAAGAAAATACCTGGCAAATATCATCAACCTTATCTGTCCATGCACTTCCTTGACAAGTAACAAAAACATAGTCTTTGCACTCATAAAAAAGCTTGGACAAATTATCTTTAGCGGAGAGTCTAGCCTCAGCTAATACAAACCCCGAAGCAAGCTGAAAATTCCAGAATTGAGACATCGTTAGCACTGTAAAAGAATTGCGGTTGCTTGACACATACACTGCAACCCGTGCATTAGGATAACTAATCACAAATTTTCTTGCCAGATCTCATTTAAGGGGAAAAGAGATGATGAGAAAATAAAACTTCTCTTACAGTTAGATCACTTACTAAAGAAACAAAAAGTTGTTCGAAAAGCTCAGAAGGTGGAATTTCTTCCAAGAAATTCAGAATACCCTCCCTACAGAATCAAAACACAACACCGTCCCTATTAGACAGCATACTCTTTAAACCACAAAAGAGTAGGAACATCAATGAGAAATCTTTGAAACTTACACTGCCAAATCCTCATCAAAAAGGGGGACTTGTTTAACAGCTGGCACGGGTTTGGATGTTGCCCACAGCTCGCGCCACAAATTACCTAACATCAATGCCTAATCATTCATCAGAGTAATTCCACAATATGTTTCCTATTAAAAATTTCATAACAAGTAGTAATGTTGAGTACCTATCAGATCCATTATACAACACCATATAACGTGCAATATGCATTGCAATAATATACAGATTTAAGCAGGGCTCTTCAGACATGGCATGTGTTGAAATATTAACTATAGAAATCCTCTTCTCATGAACCAAAGAAATCTATTTCTGCCAAGTCTGGTTGATATTTGCTATCTAGATCTTAGAATACTTAACAAACTTTATCAAATTAAAGATGATAAGAAAACTGAGTACAAAGAAGTAACAATCAGCAAAATTTATCAAGTAGCAGATGGTGAGACAAAGGGAAGACCTTCTTTTTGCATTCGTGTACTCAGTTGACCTTTCATAGATAAAGAATCCCCTCCATCAGAAGACTCTTTAGCCTCATCACACTGCTCAGTTTCAGTCCAATCAGGGGGAGAGTGCCATCTCACAAAATCTTCTAAAATACAACCAGGATTTGCGGCCTACCACAAATATACAAAACTTTAGTTACACTGGGTGTTTGAGATATTCTAGCAATATCCCATGAATCTTGACAAACCATAAAATAGACAACCTTTCAATCAAAACATCACCTTGAAAGCCTGCATGTCAGAGAGTAGTTGAGAACAGCCAGCACCGACACTGTCCATATAAAGATTATGAGAAGAACAATGGGACAAAAATATTATTAAATAATTCTAATTTCTAATTCCTCAGTAACCCTATCTTTTGTTGTGTTTAACATATAAATATAGTTTACAAAACCAAACTGAGTTATTCAATATAGAAACTGACCTCCCTGTTCGAAGCACTAACTCCTCTGTTTCTTTTATAAGATCTTCTGTAAGTAAAGGCCCTTCCTATATATGTATAGAGACATATAAATAAAAACAATGAATGAAGGTTTTAGAAGGCAGTTATCATTGAGCACAAATCATTAACCAAACCTGCGTAATAGGGGAATATATAGGTTCACCAGTTTCCAACATTGTTAAGATAGTAGGACGATCAGCTCCTAGTCGGAGAACAAGTTCTCCAGTGCTAATTCTAACATACAAAACAGGGCTTGCAGGACATGTACCCATAGAAAGAGCTGAACCTTCAACGTCTGAACTGGATTGCCTCATAGCAAAATCTAATGATTCGGTGGCAATTGTACGACGCCTTTTCCTTGAAAGGCAACAATTGATGACCTGCAACTGTTGATACAAAAGACAAGAATTGAGATCTGGAATCTCATCCTCAGGGATACCCGGAACATGTTGCCCTTCGGACCACAGTCTTCCTAGCTGCATGAGTGAAAATTTGAGAAATCAATTTTCAGCTGAAGACCAATAATAAAAGAATTCATCAATCGGAAATCCAACATATCAATTTAATGCAATTTTAAAAAAAAATACGATTTAGACAGAACAAAAAATGCAAATCAACAAACTATTAGCCAGAAAAAGAAAACCTAAGATGCACTGAACTAATTATGAAAGCTGCCCGTGTTATTAGAGCCAGGTATGTACTATTGACAACCTTATGTGAAGCAGATTTCTTGCAGTTCATCACCAAACAGATTTCATAAAACACATCATACGTTTTTGCAAGAAATCAAAGTATAGTAACATGAACAGGTATATGGTTGTAAATCAGGAAGCAAAAATATGACATAATTAAATTTTTTCCTTGAACACATCTTAGACCAGACAAATGAGTTCAGTACAAAATGCTTACTTCAGCAACAACTTTGCACCAGAACAATGCCATCTTCCGCAGGGTTTTAAAGCTGCCGAGAACTTCAGATAGCTTAACAACAAGGCTTTCAGGAGGAGCACCATGAATATCTCTAGGCAAAGTTGATACGGTGGTTAGGGCCTCAGAATCAGAGCCAGTCTTCCTTCTGAGAAAGTTTCCCTCTGCGAACATCTTGCAGATATTACAACGGAAGTGAAAGATCATCACGGGATAACACAGAAGACAATAAATTTTTTCCTTACAAGATGACACTATCAAGATTAGTCTATTAATCTACCTGCATCAAACAGCGAATGAATCAAAGACAGCACTTTCTCATCATTATTAAACTGAAATGCAACTTTATCATCATTGTCACGAAGAACTAATGACTTCACAACAGAGAGGCTCAAGCCCGCCCTCTCCCTGACGGGTGAAGAACTTCCAGATGATGCCAAAAGATCTCTCATTGACTTGAACTTCTTTCCAACCCTAAACGAGAAGTCCCGAAAATATATTAAGAAAAAAATAGAAACTGCATAAATACCGAAACAAATGATAATCATTTATCGAACCATTTCTGATATCTAAACTAGAAGAACTACTATCTAAAAGATTATAATTCACTTGAATATATAAGAAGAGACTCTACAATAATGGTGAAGCATCCATGAATGAACAAAAGACAGTAAATCCCACTAAAATGGGGAAAACAGTATCATTTCAGATAAAAACAGAGTGCTCCATCAGAGAAATTAATATTCAACAACCCATAACATAACATTATTAGCTAGACAGACGCTAGCACAAAAAATTGCAAATGATTCTATAGAAAAAACTCACTCGACAGCTACAGCCAATTGCTTCAATACAGATGGCGAAGGGATGCTATTTACATCAATGGCATTTAAATGTTCTATCGCAGAAATCACGTCCGTCCCCTATAAAGACAGTCAACATCATCTGTTAGAAGCAGACAAAAAGCATTCGAAATAGTACATAATTAGAGACTCTTTACCTTGGCTTCAATATCATTTTTCATGTTCAGTAGGTACGTATTTTCATCATAAAAGGGAATCGCCATGGTTGAGTTCTCAACTCTCTCGGGTTCTTCAACTCCTTTTCTTCCTATTCTTATGTTCTTAAATCTATCTTGCCAATCCTGTTTCGTCCCTCTATTCACAGGTCTCCCTCTCAAATGCAAATGATTCTCTTCATTGTTACCCTGTATCACAATTGCAAGCAAACAAAGTACAGTATTGTCTCTATAAAATCTGGTTTTTTTTTTAAATCAGCTTAACTGCTAAGACAAAACATATATATATATATATGTATACATACATAGGTACATACATACATATATAAGACTAAAACCTGCAAGCTATGAAATAACAATACTTTCAAATTTTCAAATAAAATCACGAAAGGTTAAAATGTTATCATTTTCCACCAAGATTGAGAATTCAACTATGATCTGATTGGTTTCCTATAAAATGCAGGAAACGGCAGAGAAAATATTTCATCTACGAGAAAAACTTCAATAAACTCAATACAACTACTTGTCTGATCAATGCAGGATCTTTTCTCAATTCCTCGACAGATTCCAAAAAAACACATTTCAATTATTTTCTCGGCATCCAAACATAATTCATCACCGTACCTTTGACTCGCCTTCAAAATTTTCCGTCGGTGACAGCTTATCGGAATCTTCTCCGATCAAAACAGAACGGCCAAAAAAGAAAAATTAAAAAAAATAAACAAATATCAACGAAAAGCACAGCTTTTTCAGGGATATAATAATATAAATAAAAATGATATAAATATATTCGAATGAAAGTGGGCGATGGAAGGGCAAAATTGGGAATATGAAAAAGAGGAGGGGGCACCTCGGTCAGATTTGAAGTCTGTGAAGACGCGCTCCGCTTTCGCAGCAGCAGAATGGAAGGCAGTCCTGGCTTTGGAGACAAAGGAGGGATGCTCCATAACGTGCGCAGGGGGTGCGTAGGTTAGGAGGAGGAGGAAAAGCAGTGTCAAGAAGTGAATAGGTGGCGACGAGAGATCCGAGACGCAGATGTTGCCATTTTTCTAGGGGGGGGAGTTGTCTTGTTGGATGAGCAGAGGATGATATCACACTGGAAATGGAAGAACTGAGAGAAATATTTTATATTAATATTATTTATAAATTGAATTATTTTGTCTAATTTATTAAATTAGAGCAAATTACATATTTGTATAATTTTACTATAGGTGAGATAATGTTAATTATTGTCATATGTCTATTAATGGTAATGACATTTTTTATTTCGTCCACTTCAAAGTATAACTATGAAGGTATACCGCTGGACGAATCACATTTTGTTATGTTATTTTCTAAACTATTGTCATTGTCTTAAAATACAAATTGTGATATCTAAAATTATTCAATTTTAATATCCATAAATAGTTCAAGCGGTTAGTGTATTTTCATAAATTTATCTATGGATATAGATATATGTAAACATATGCTTCATTTCGAGTGAGGATGGATACTATTTTGATGGATTAGGAGTGGGAAAGGATACTCTTATATCTATTTTATTATTAGGATAGAGATGGATATGATTCATATTTATTCACCCAGTTTTGTTATCAAATTTAATATTTCTTAAATATTTAAAAAAATATGGATGTTAGTTACATTTTTAAGTATAAATTCTTTATTTTTTTTTATGAGTATAAGGATGAACGGAGTAGGGATGGTTACCCCTAGCTAAATTCATGTATTATCTACATCCACTATGCTTACTTAAAAAGGGGGATGGGGATATATATTTCAAATGAATATAGGGATAGGTATTGAGGTATTCATCTCCAATTCGATCAACTAGCATCCTTACCCCCACCCATAACAATAATAGATTCAAGCCTTAACATATATATTTACTAGTTTGTGTTGAGAGTTTTTTTTCAGTAAAAATAGATATCTTTTAATTATGAGAATATATATTTAGATCGAATATCTAGTAATTGACATCAAGATCGTGATATTATGCATTACTAGTAACTACGCAATCGCAAAGTTGTTGATATCCATTAATTTTTCAATTTGTCAGTTAAAATAAATAAAATTAGAAAATTAATCCGAAATTACATTCATGAATTGATTATTTTATTCACTTGGTTGAGAGTCTGTTAGGGTACATTTGGTCCATGGAATTGGATTGAACTATTTTTATAGGATTGGATTGGATTAATTAGTCCTGTCATGTATTTGGTGCAGTATGGATTGGACTAAAAATAGTATTGTCTCTTATTTGGTGGAGAATGAGATTGGACAAAAAAAATATTATATTTTATACAGTGTCAGATTAATTAGTTTAAAATTAGATCAAATCAATTTTAAAGTAAATAAAATTATTTTAAACTAATAATAAAAATTAAATTAGTTAAATTAAAATTAGTTAATTTTTTAAAATAAAATATTTATACTATTTTTTAAAAAATAAGTACAACTTAACGATTACAATTCATTCGGGGTTTAAAGGAAGGGGAAAGTACTTATACTCACAACCTCGAAGTATAAGTGTGAGGGATATACTACTGGTCCAATATTAGCTTGTCACATTTATATTCTTATTAATATTAAATCTATTTTGTTAATATATTTAATATAATATATTAAATAAAAAAATTAATAAAGCTTAGGATGAAAAGTGCAACAATTTGTCCCGCCTCACCAACACTGAGATTTTAGATTCCATCTAAGAGCCAATTATGGAATTGGATTAAAATAATTTAATTTCAGTTTAATTTCATGGTCCAAACAAGTCCTTAGTGTATGTGCAAACAAAGAAAAACAATAAAGATTTTTAATTTATTGAATCCACGTGTGCGGTAAATATTTATAATGACTATAATTTTCATTATAGAAGTAAAACTGATGTACTGATCGCTTAATTTACAGGTGGACGTGTCGCCTTAGTTATCGCTCATTACTGGCAATAATATATTAATAATATATTGGTATGAAAAACTTTAATCTTAATATTTTCAGGAATCATATTAATTCAAAAGTTGTCTACGTGCTTTCAGTTCTGAATCACGATTGTCTTAATCATAAAAATGGTGGTTGTTCACATGATATATTTTAAATTCACAAATATATAATATTATATTCTTCATAATTTGCCGTTTGTTAGACGCATCATCCAATTGTTATTATAAAATTGAAAAAAAAAAAAAAAATGATACATTACATCAACAATTTAGCAGTCCAAACAGTTTTATAAGCAAAATGCTGACCTGGCAGACAGTAATTGGGTGATATGGGAAAGTAAGTGAAAATACCTAACATACCCTCCGTCACAGCCGGCTATCACGCCATGCAATTTATTCAATAATTTTTCACCAATCATCATTTACTTTTTATTTAACTAAAGAGTAAATTATTAAAAAAAAATATTTAAATTTATATCTAATCGATATAGTATATGAATTATTAATATCATACCGTTTACTATATAATTTAATAATTTAATATGATATTAATAATTGACATATTATATTATTTAAATATAAATTTAGATAAATTTTTATAACAACTTAACGTTACTCTTTTATTAAAAAAGAGATGCTTTCAATTACATTAGAACGAAGCAAAATAAAAACGCACATATAATTATTTTAAATATTAGCTATGTTTTTGGTTTGTAAATAATTATTAATTAATAATATAAATATGAGATGAATAATGTCATGAAAAGATTAATGTCTTCTTTGAACTATAAAACGACTTATAATAAATTTGGTTTAAACCACATCATAGGGTTTTTTATCCAAACTGGTGAAAACTGATTAAGTTTAAATTATTCAAACTGTTTCGAGTCCACGTTATAAGAACCCGTATTGCGGTTCCTTCTTGTGCCAATCCAATCTATAAACCTTAAAGAATTCAATAGGCCCTACAAGTAATTTTTCTGCACCAACAGCATAGAAACTCACCCCTAATAAAATATAACATCGGAGAATATTTTGAACTTAATCAGTCTTCACCAATTTGGATCGGGAACCCTTTTATATGGTTCAGACCAAAATTATTGTCAGTCATTTTATAGTTCTAAGAAGATCACATTAATCTTTTCCATTATATTATTGATATTATTATTGTTATATGTAGTTTTCATTGTTATATATTTTGCTATGGTTCCCTTATGTGTTTTATTTTTCAAGTTACAAGTGAACTCATATGGCACATCCACTTGTAATGAAGTGGTTAGTGCACCTTTCTCTCACTTCAGTGATGAGAGTTCAATTCTCACCATGCATATTTATCAGTATGTGTGGGTAGTTTTCTCCCCTTATTATGGAAGTAGATGTCTCTCATTATGAGAGTGGATATCCAGACTGCGTATTTAGTGATTGATCTCAGTAAGTCCTGATAGTTATTAATATTATAATTATACCCCTTTAAAAAAAAAAATGAACTCATATATATTTGCAAACCAACTTGAGAGGCAGCATTACAGTGATAGTAGCTCATCATTAAATCTATTAACTGTCACCATCAAATTAAGGAAAACCCAAATTTATTTAGCTATGTATTTTAGAATTTATATGGATTTCTAATCGGTCATTTATTTATTTATTATTATTAGTTTTAATAAAATGTTTGGAATAGAAGTTTATTGTCATAATGCTAGTTGGGATTTGTAACCATTAAATTCTATTCACACTACTAAATGCAATTCAATAATCTTTAACATCCATTGTTTGATGGTAACGTAAAATGAAAACCAATTGAACTTTCATGTTGGAAAGGGAATTAAGTCCTCTTTACTGACTCCCTATCATAACAACTTGATTTCCTCTAATTTTTTTCTCGTCGAGTAAACCCACCTTATATTTAATGACCCATAATCTTTTAAATCTTTTAAACTTTTGTGAATTCTTTTATTAGAGAAAATTCTATCAACTAATCGATAATATCTTATGATTATGATTTTTTTTTTTGTAGCGAACCATAAATCCTATTAGGGTAATATTAAGTTGTCTAAAAATTTTATCAAATTGATGTGATATGCGAGCAAGATCAATTAGTTAGTTAGTTTAAAATTAAACTGACTCAGATCTGCTTGTATTCAAATTTAGGCCTCCTAACCAAGCACTTGGGATCCAAAGAGTTCGTGGATGTAACCACTCTTAGTTGTTGATTGAATTTTCTTGCTGATGGTAGCTTGATTTGTTTGTTGCCTCGTGAATGGATTTAAGAGGCAAACGTTGTGATCACCGTTGATCATTAGCAGCCACCCCAAATATGAATGTTAACGTATCATAAATCCCATCAACCTATGACTTAAATACTATAGTTGTGTCATTTCCTATCAGTTTAAACTTTTAGGTCTAATGATTAATTGACATGGTATCAGAGCCAAGAGATTTTGGATTCAAATCCTCTCTCTCCCATTTTCTCTTAATTTCTTGTTCATGCACACATTATATGGTAGGGGGCGTCTAATATGTGTCCGCGGCATTTGCCATCATATTTACGTTACACGTGAGGGGGCATGTTAACGTATCATAAATTCCATCTTCCCTCTAATTCTGGAGGAAAAATGATTTTTTTCATGAATTTTATTGGTTTGTGGGTCGAGGAGGCTGCATGAGTGTCGGTCGCTTAGAGAGGTGTCAAAGAAGCCTGATTCGGGCAAGAAAAACCGAGGTAGAATGGTTATCGCTACTGATTTCCATGAAACACAGACTGTTCCTCATCAATAAGTATCGGAAATATCTTCCAGTTTCTGCAGGATTATGCTTAAAATGTCTCTGGGGAGATCCGACCATCTTACTCGTGCCATTGAAACTGAAGGAGGAGATGAGAAGAAGTTTATTTGTTGATGGAAGTCATAAGAAAAAACAGTGAATTAAGTTCAATTCTTGTAATTAGTATTTATATAAATATTTAATTGCTAGACATCCTGATCATGGCAGTAAATTAATGTTCATCTGCAGACCAGGCAACTGGTGCTGGACAAGCATAAAAAAATTTCACAGTTATCATTCAGATGCTATATTTTACTGTGAAGAATGTAAATTCTGTATATTGATTGTGTGTTTAATGTACAATAGAGGTGGCCTTATATAGGCAATATACAAGGAATGGACTAAGCCCAATGGGCTAATACATGGACTAAGCCCAATGGGCCAATACATGGACTAAAGCTATATTATATTAACATCCCCCCACAAACTCAAGATGGTAAGATAGAAACAAGCTTGAGTTTGGAAATCAAATCGCGAAAACGTCCAGGATAAAGAGCTTTGGTGAAGATATCAGCAGGCTGATTAATGGAGGAGACTGAAAAGAGCTTAACAGTACCTTGAGTGACATGCTGGCGAACAAAGTGACAATCAATTTCAATATGTTTAGTACGTTCATGAAAAACATCATTGTGAGTAATCTGAATAGCACTACGATTGTCACAGTGGAGAGGAGTAGCAGTGGACTGTTTGACTCCCAGATCACCAAGTAACCAACGTAACCAGAGAAGTTCTTGAGTAGCATCAGCAATTGCACGATATTCAGCCTCAGTACTAGAACGTGCAGTAACAGTTTGCTTCTTACTACTCCAGGAAATGAGAGAGTCTCCAAGAAAGAAACAGAATCCAGTAGTAGATCGTCGATCAGTAGGATCACCGGCCCAGTCAGCATCTGAGTACGCTTGTAAATCTAGAGATGAGTGAGCAGAGAAATGAAGACCATGAAACATAGTGCCTTTGAGATACCGGAGAATATGAAGAACAGCTGCAAAATGAGTGGAGTGCGGAGCGGTCATGAATTGACTGACCACATGTACAGCATATGCAATATCCGGTCTAGTCACTGTTAAATAAACAAGACTACCAACAAGTTGACGATAAAGAGTAGGATCACGGAGCGGTGTACCCTCCAAGGGTGTTAGTTTGACATTGGCCTCCAAGGGATTTGCAGTAGTCTTACTATCAGTCAAACCTGCTCGAGCAAGGAGATCAGAGACATATTTGGCTTGAGAAAGATAAAAACCATTAGAATCAGAAGAAACTTCAAGTCCAAGAAAAAAACTAAGATGTCCAAGATCTTTCATTTCAAAGTGTTGCCGAAGAAAGTCTTTGAGATCAGAAATACCAGTAATGTCATCTCCTGTGATAATCATGTCATCCACATAAAGTAACAAGAAAATGCAACCATGATCAGTCTTGCGGATAAATAATGCAGAATCATAAGAGCTAGAGAGAAAACCAAATTGCTGGATTGTAGTGGAAAATTTGGCAAACCAGGCCCGAGGGGCTTGTTTGAGGCCATATAATGCACGTCGAAGTCGGCACACCTTATTTGGAGGAGAATCATACCCTGGGGGAGGTTTCATGTAAACTTCTTCAGTAAGGTCACCATTAAGAAATGCATTTTTCACATCCATCTGAAATAAGTTCCATCGTCGAACTGCAGCAACAGCTAGTAAGCTGCGAACAGATGTAAGTCTAGCAACTGGTGCGAATGTTTCTTCATAATCAATCCCATACTCCTGTGTAAAGCCTTTTGCAACAAGGCGGACTTTATGTCGTTCAATGGAGCCATCAGACTTAGTTTTGATCTTATATACCCATTTACATCCCACTGCAGTCTTATTTGAAGGAAGATCAACCATATCCCAAGTATGAGTTTTGTCAAGAGCCTGTAATTCTTCTGCCATAGCTTGCTGCCAAACAGGATTAGAGCTGGCCTCCTTATATGATTGAGGCTCATGCAAGGAAATAATAGTAGAGAAGCAATGAAAATCTCGAAGTTTAACAGATGGTGTTCTTACCCGATTAGATTGACGAACATGAGGGACAGAATGATGGGAAGACTCTGGTACAGGATCAGCAAGCGGTTCAGATAACTCGGGAGTTGGCAGAGTACAATCAGGAGCACTTGTTTGAGTCTCATGGGATGTATCTGGGTCAATGTCATCTGGGAATAAGGGAATAGTAGGATCGATGAAAAAATTTAAAGATGCATTATGTGAAACATGAAATTTTGACATAGTGGAAAACATTTTATGCTCCCAAAAAACAACATGACGAGATATGCGAAGACAATTCGAAATGGGATCCCAGCATCGATAACCTTTGTGGTCAATACCATAGCCAAGAAAACAGCACAAACGGGACCGAGGTTCTAACTTGGTATGCTCATGAGGTTGAAGGAGAACGAAACAGGAACATCCAAAAACTTTAAGATTTTGATAAGTTGGTGGAGTACCGTAAAGACGTTCATAAGGAGTCTGATTATCAATGACAGGAGAGGGAACTCGATTGATAGTATATACTGCAGTTAATGCAGCTTCCCCCCAAAAACGTTCAGGACATGCGGAAGAGATAAGAAGGGCACGAACAGTTTCAAGAATGTGTCTGTGTTTGCGTTCTGCACGTCCATTTTGTTGAGATGTCCCTGGGCATGACCTATGACAAATGGTGCCATTCTGATGCAGGAAATTTAAAAAAGATGCATCCTTATATTCCATAGCATTATCAGTACGAAAAATTTTGATAGTTTTAGAGAACTGAGTTTTAATCATATTAGCAAAGTCAAAGTAAGTTTTAGATAACTCAGATCTACTATGCAAAAGATAAAGCCATGTATATCGAGAATAATCATCCACAAAGATAACAAAATATTTGGATCCCCCCACGGTAGTGGTGGGTGAGGGTCCCCAAATATCAGAATGGATCAAATCAAAAGGTGCATGTGAAGTTGAATCACTGTTATTAAAAGGCAGAGCATGTTGTTTTGCTAATTGACAAGAAATACAATCAAAATGTTCATCTGTGACAGAACCCAAGTGACCACTAGATATTAGAGAGCGCAAACGACTAAAGGAAACATGACCTAACCGTGAGTGCCAAAGACTCAATGAGGACAATACAGAAGCAGCAGATTGATGTGGGGAAATGTCCTGAGAGGGCAGATGAAGACTAATAAGCTCAAACAAGCGTCCAACTTTACGGCCTATCCCAAGCGTCTTTCCCGTTTGCGGGTCCTGCACACGACAACCAGAAGAGGAAAAAAGAACATCAAGACCAAGATCACATAATTGACCCACAGAAAGAAGATTTAATGTAAGTTGAGGAATGAAATAAGCATTAGACAATGAGAGATTATTGGTAGAAATGTGACCAACAGTCTGAACATTCATCGACGAGCCATCAGCAGTATAAATGACAGGTAACGAGGGATTAGATGATTTTGTCAAAAATAGAGAAGGATCAGAAGTCATATGATTACAACAAGCAGAATCAAAGTACCAAGAATGAGTACCTGCAGATACTGATGAAGCAGAAATGGAGGAATTACCAGACTTTGAGAGGATTTGATGCACCATGGATTCAAGATCATGAATGGAAAATGAAGATGGTTCTGGATCATGATCAGCAGTATCGTGTGTGTTAGCAGCAGTGGCAGCAGAGAATTGTTGACTATTTTTGAAGTTCTTGAAAGGAACACCTTTGGGTTTGGTAGAAACACCTCTCTTATCAGGATTGCTGGGACAATCATCAATATAATGGCCTGGTCCAAGCTTATGACAATGTTTACAACGTCTGGTGGGACAATGCAGAACTGAATGTCCTGGCTCTCGACAATATCGACAAAAGAGTTTCTGTTTGAATGACTGCTTAGAGTGTGTAACTAAAGCAGCATCCGTGTGTTGACTCTGAAATGTGGAAAGGCGAGTCTCCTCAGAAATTAGCTCAGAAACAGCTTGCTCAAGAGTAGGCAAGGGATGTCGATGAAGGAGAGATGCACGAGTAGGCTCAAACGTGTCATGTAGAGCCATAAGGAACTGTATCAAGTGCTGCTGATCTTTGTAAGTTGTGAACTTAATAGCATCTGTAGTATCCGTCCAAGTAGGCTCCGAAAGAGCTAGTTGATCCCAGATAAACTGCATTTTAGAGTGGAAGTCGGCAATAGACTGACCAGGTTCCTGTCGCAGTTGATGAATAGTACGTAATAATTGATACTGGTGAGAAAGATCAGAGGCAGTGTACCTTGTAGCTAAGAAGTCCCAAAGAGATGTGGCGGTTTCAAAACGACCAAACTGGAGATTGATAGATTGAACCGAGGTATTACGAAACCAGGTAATAATTTGATGATGTTTGCTATCCCAATCATCAAGACGCTCAAAAAATTTGGCATCAGTCTCTGTGGCATCAGTCCCAGTGGTTGTTCTAACGGGTTTTGGAATATCTCCAGTGACATAACGCCATAATTTTCGTCCTTTAAGAAAACTCTGCATTGCTTGAGCCCATAAAATATAATTGGGTCCATCTAAAATGACTTGAATAGGCTGAGACACGTCCATTTTCCAGGAATTTTCCATAAATAATGAAAAATAGCCAAGTAATGTGGAAATAATAAAATAAGGGAATAATCAAGCAATGTAGGAAATTATAGGGGCTGATGTTGTAAGAAACCAAACCAGGGCAGTACCGTAATTAACCAGTTGTTAAAGGGATGAGACTGTAATTTGCCGTCAAGGGGCTGAGACTGTAATTTGCCAACTGAAATGGTGGAGAGGCCAACAGCAGTCGCAGCGGCGGTGGTGAAGGCACGGGGAAGGAGGGCGGCCTCAAAGAAGACCAGATCCAGGAAGCTCGTCGGCCGGTGAGTCTGGACGTGCCGGCGGTGAGAAACAAATCGCCGTGAAACGGCGGGATCGGGCGAAGAAAGGGAGCGCGACGCGGCCCTAGTGAACACCGCGCGTGGAGCTTCTGCGGTGGTCCGATGGCTGAGTTATTGGTGGCGGCGGAAGCGGAAGAGGACGATGATCCAGGCGGAAGTGGTGGTGAGCCGAGAAAGAGAAGCGACGGCGGCGGAGCGGGGAAGACAGTGGCGCCGATCGGGGAAGACAGTGGTGAGGAAGAGGCGATCTGGCGTGGGCAGGTGCGTAGTAGATCTGCGAGGAAGAGACGATCTGGCGTGGGATTGTGAGCACCAATAGACAGATTTGATGAGTGCAGCAACAAAGAACAGTACCGGATCGGATCTGTGAATGAGATCTGGAAGAGAGATCGCCGGAAAAAAAATTAGAATTTAGATTACCATAGCTCTGATACCATGTGAAGAATGTAAATTCTGTATATTGATTGTGTGTTTAATGTACAATAGAGGTGGCCTTATATAGGCAATATACAAGGAATGGACTAAGCCCAATGGGCTAATACATGGACTAAGCCCAATGGGCCAATACATGGACTAAAGCTATATTATATTAACATTTACAATGGTGAATTATAAGTTGTTGATTATGGTGGCAACTTATTTCGTATACGTCTCAATATCATCTGTTGTAGAGAAGAAAAGTTGCCTCTACCGCGAATTAACTTCTTCTCGCGTGGTTTGTTTTGAAATTACTCGGTCGAATTGGATGGCGATCTCTTGTTGGTTGCAGCATATTCTGATTTTACAGCATTTAGATTTGAAGTTTATAGATTGAAATGGTTCGAGGAGGAGGAGGTTGAGGTGAAAAGTATAGGAAATAATGCAATATTATTAAGTCAAAATAGTTGTTTATCGATTCCTGCTAGTTGGTTTGGAAAATTCAAAGCAAATATGCTGATTATATAGGGAGCAGTCAGAAGATATCAGAATTACGATCAAGGTTGGTACAATTTGGCCAACGAGTGTTTTTAAAGGATTTACTGCAACTCTCAACCTCGTTGAATAGATGCACAAAATTGGCTGATACCGGAGATATATGTTAAACATGGACGCAACATTTTCCGTGTCTTCAATTTTCTCTTCTTGTTGTTTAGTATTTCTGTTGACAAAAGTACAATTAAATTTTGTAAACATATGGTCAGTTTCAACCATAACAAACATTTTAGATGGTTTATTTAATTAATTAATTAATTAATTTTATGGTGACATTATACTTGTATTCCAAGATATTATTTGGATTTCTCAAATTTCAGTTGTTGTTTTGCTATTATAAATGGAAATTGAATAACAAAAGGTTGACAAATCTAATTTTTGGAAGATTATGTTTACAAAGGACTGTAGAAAAGATGGAATTTATAAAAACAGGGGTTTAGTTGAAGGAGGACTTAAGAGCATCAACAAGTAAATCTATTTGGTAGTATTTTCTTTGGATTGAAATTCTCTAATTATGATTGGGCTGCTAGATATAGAGAGATTATGGTTGAGTCTGATTCCCTTGAAATTGTTCATTTGGTGGTTAAAGGAGTTGGTGCAAATCACCCGTTATTTCACCTTGTTCAGGAGATTGCATTACTGAGTAAAGCGGAGTGAAGTTATTCTATTTGCCATGTTTTTAGAGAAGTCAATAGGCTTGCTATAGCCTTGCTAGTGTGGGGCATGATATGAATTTAGGAATTAATTTTTTTGAGGTCCGCCTTCTTTTATTGCTTACCTCTTTGAGAATGATTGTAAGGAGCTAGCTTTTACTAGGTTGGTTCCTTAATTTTGTTTGCCATTTTTATGGTGTTTGGGCTTTGCCCTCTTCTGTACCAAAAAAAAAAAAAATTCTTGCCTTAATCTTTGTAAAAAAAAGTTGAATCTAGACAATTAAGTTCAATTATATACAAACTGGGTCCACGAAATTTGATTCTTAACAATTAAATTTAATTTTTTCTCATTAATATTTCTATTAGTAAAGAGGCCCCCTATGAAATTGTAATTACACCACTAAATAAATTTATTTGTAGATGACAATGAACAAAAAGAGAAATCTACATGACAATGACAATGAATAAAAAGAGAAATCTACATGACAACGACAAATGACAATGAATAAAAAAAGAAATCTGCATGACAATGACAATGAACAAAAAGTGAAACATATATATATATATATGTATATATATATATATATAGTTTCATTGTATATGAGTAAGAGATAGGTTTATTTATTTTTACATAACACTTAAAATATCTGGTACATTAAATTATTTATTTATTTATTTTAAGTGTTTAAATAACTAAAAAAATATAAAAAAATAACTTAAAATAAAAAGTTAAAAATTATAATTTATCAACTAATAAATAATCACTAAACCTATTCAGTATGATAAAAAAAAAAATAAACGAACCCCTACAACTTGGGTATAAACCAATATAATGGACATTGCCGAATTGATGGAGTCCAACTTTTCATTACATCCGATGGAGCTATTTTACACAAATAATTCTACAACGATTGACGTTGAAGAGATCATTAAATGCTAGTAAATGCATATGATGAGACTAATTAAACCCTCACCACTGTAGTGGGAAAGATATACACTAACCACTTGAGCTATAAGTGGATGTGCTATATGATTACATTAATGATCATATAATTAGTAAATGCTAATTTCCCCGAACACCCTATTATTTAATTAAACATTTTTACATTTAACTGAGTAATTTTGAAATCAAAACGTGTTATAAGTTTACAAATTATTATGTCCACAAAAGAACTTGAGCAACAAGAAGTGAAATAGCTTTTGTGCAAATAAAAGAAATTAACAGCCAATTTGTTTACTTCCATCTCTTGGGAAATCATAGAGAGGAAGACATAATTCAAATCCACAATTTTCACATACCAAATGATTACGTATAGTACATATCTTGAGGTACAATTCCTCGTAAACGTCTGCCATCATCGATGTTCATAAAACTTAATTTCTATCTCTTCTTGGAATAAAGTAGCTTGCACTTGAAGTGAAACCTATTTTTTACAACCATATCACAAATAGCATCTGCCATCGTTAATAAATTGTTCTCTTGCAAATAATGAAGAGAGGGTTTGCATCTTCGTAGTTGGGGTTTCGCATCATCCTGCATGCTTGTCATTTCCATTAGGTTATAGTTAGAACACTTAATTTTAAAAGTTATTTATTTATTTTTCAGTTTTTATCGTTTGTAAGAATTCAAACTAAAACGAGAAATTAAAATAGAATGTCAATTGATGGGATTAAAAAACAAAATAATAAAAAATTTAAGTTTATTTATTATTGTGATCAGTAGTACTGACTAACTTAATTGATAAGATTTATTATCAATTCAAATTCCGACTCAAACCTAGGTGGGGAGGGCTTCTTTTAATTGTATATAAAGAAAACACACGTTGACAGCATTTTATAGTGCAGTACTTTATCAATGACCATAGAGTATGTCTCAATAAAATCATAGACTTAGTTTTTTAGGACTGTTTGGGCACAAAACACTTGTGAGATAGAAGTAATCTTTTCTATTTTGTTATTCTCATATCTAAATTTGTGATCTGTGTGGACTTAGGCATATTGATAACTACGTGAATTGTATGTGTTTGATAAAATTTTCAAGTGAGCAGCGAGGGTGTCGTTTCACTATCAATGACAACAATTCTGCAGCTTTATTGGGTGTCGTTTCACCCAATAATTTGACATTAAGCGAGAAATCCAGCTTCTAACATTGAAGAAGAATTGGCGGCCCGAATGTGAAGACTTGTGTCGCCATTTCGTGTTTGTATCAACTCGAATATGTAACTCAGTTTAATAATTATCTTATGTTTGTATCAACTTTCGAATATAACTCATCCTTTATTCACATATAACTCAGTTTAATTAATCACCTCGTGTTTGTATCAACTCCAACATATATCTACAAGAAATTAGGTCTGTTGGGACCAAAATTTACGGTCCCTATAGTAAGAAACTGGTCCCTAAAGCATCTAGGGATCGAAAAATATTCGTCCCAAATTCGGTTCCAATAGGTAGGTCGCAATATATCTGTTGAGACCAAAACTTAAATTGGTCCCAATAAAAACGCGATAGTGACGAATCTACAGATCTTGAAATATAAGGACCAATAACTTTTCGTCCTTATAAAACGCTTATTGGGATGAGTTTTTGGTCCCTATAGATGATGTATTAGGACCAACTGTTTTTGGTCCTTATATACAATATATTGCGACTAATTTGAACCGTCCCTATAGATATTGTACGAAGACGAAAATAGTTTGCTTGCTATATGTAATGTAGAGGGACCAATTTATAACTGTCCCTATAGGTGTTGTGCTGCAACTAAAACGTTTTGATCACCATATGTAAGAAATTGGGACCGACTCGTAACCATCCCTATAGGTTCTGTGTTGAGACCAAACGAATTTGGTCGCTATAAGTGACATATGGGGACCAATTTTTAACCGTCCCTATAAATACTGTGTTAAGACCAAAGTGTCTGGTCGCTATATTGGTCCCTATAGATTTTATTTTAGGACCATATTGTTTTTCGTCCCTGTAGACATCTTAGAGGGACTAATTATTCAGTCTTTATAGGTGATGTCTTGGTCCCAATTGTTTGGTCACTGTATATCTATTTTTTTTTTTTTAGTTTTATTTGTTATTACATTTTGCTATTGTGATATGTGATTATTTTCATTCCCTACACTTCAAAATAAAAAAATTAAAGATGCATCAACATATATTACTTTAAATATATATATATTCAACATCAAAATAATAATCTACATAAGTTTTTTACATACCAACATGTAAGAGCATCTCCAATGCAAATATGTATTTTTGAGTATCTAAATAGTGTCACATCAGCATTTCTAAATAATATGGATCTACCTTGTCAAAAAAATTATAGAAATGTATATTCACTTTTCCAATGTGAATATCTAAATAGTAATTTTAAACCAATCACCATAAGTCATTTGTTACATTCTCTCTCCATTCAATATGATAATTAAATGTATTAACAAAATACTAAAATTTTATTAGTGGGAAAAGTTAGAAATTCTAGTCAGCAGATCAAGGAGGATATCTACAATTAGAAACTCTACTTGATATTCTCTAACTTTTTTTTTGCCACATTATATTAATATTAAAGTTAAATAATTACATTGGATAATGTTTTCTTAACTTTTTCAATATAGATCTTATGTGGCACTTAATTTTCTATAAATGCATAATAGCATTGGAGATGCTCTAACATCTTTACATCTAGTTGCTAAAAGCATTGAACCAGGTGAGGAGTTTAGAATCACCATTGTATTTAGGGACGACTCAAATTTCGTCATCTATATCTTATTGGGACTAAATGTTTGGTTGCTAAAGGCATTGTACTAGATGAGAACTTTATAATTACCATTTCAATTTTGGACTCAGTAGACTTTTTTTAGAGATAAATTTATTTGGTCCAAAAAAATTTAATTCCTGCAGGTCCAATTTTTTATAGTGTATATATTTAGTTTAATATGTTAGAACCTGCAACCCAAGTTCTTATATAAATTTTCTCAGTGTTTCATCGGGTCAAAAATTATCATTATTAATCGTACTAGTATCAATTTAAATATTACTCGTTGAATTAATTATTTCATGTTGGCTCGTGGCTTGTCAATTGTCATACTTGTAATTTTTTAAGAAATAAAATGCAATTTTATTTTTTTCGATGAATGGCTTGTTATATATGGGTTTTACCCGTAATTGACATGTCATTTATGCGTACGGTTTGATTGATATTAAATGCCTATAATTTTTTTTTAAATTATTATAATTAATTTAAAATTTTAAGCGAATAACAGAATTTAAATTTATAAATAGTGTAAATATAATTAATATACTATTAAATTAATTTTATCTTGTTAATTCCCATCCCTATTAAATATTTGTTTGGTTAATCAATAAAATTCTTGATGGAATATTTGTCTTTATCGGCTTTCATCAGCCATACACGTTGCCGTTATTAAATTATAGAATAATACTATATTCAGAACCTGTATAATTATAAGAGTGAAAACTAGTTATTGGATCCTAATTCAATAACCTACAAAAAATCAAAAGTTTTAAAAAATAATTTATTCTAGTAACTATTCATTATATTTTGAGAGATTATAATTACAAGATTAATAATTGTCAGGACCTATCGAGGTATGAGAGAAAAATACATTAAACACTTGCGTTATGATCTCGTAACTAATCATTAAATGTATAATATTTGTACTGAACCCTAAATTGTAAATACGTTAGGCTGATCTCACAATATCAGAGAGTGATAGAATGGGCTTCAAGTCCAGTCCAAAATTTTGGTAGCTATTGAGGACCCAAATTTCATGGCATGGCATTGGGCTCCTGAGCCATTAATCTAGTGGGTGAAACCAAAACTATCATTTAACATAGCCATGAGCCCATGACCCACCACCCACCAATCATCATATCAATCACGACTTGATTGGATTGCATTATACGTATCAGAAATATTTTGCATGCTATCACGATCGCATTGTATGTCACAATCGTATTACATGTTATTATAGTCTCACAGTTTAAAATTTATAAGTTCAGGACGATACTGATAGAATAATTTCTAGTAGTCGAGATAGTTTTCAATACAAATTTCATTCAACTAGGAAACTTATATATGTATTGATCCAAATGATTTTAAATTCATTGGAAACGTTTATTAAATTTTTGTTAATAAATGTATTCTTCAACAACAAAAAAAAAAAGAAAGAAAAAAACAGAAAAATTCAAAGGAACTCAACGTTGAGTTCTTATTGATTTGCAAATTTATGAATTTGATCGATGTGTTAATTTTGTAGTTTATGAAGTTAAGCAAGTATTAATTGCCTTACACTAACTAGAAATGTGTATTGCGAGACATCATTGAAATCAATATCTATAAAAATGTAAGCAGCTGCTTCTGATGGATGGAATAGATCCCAAAAGAAATATTCTTTTCTAATGAGCTTTGGCATTCAATTTCCCACTTCCGCAACAAGCTGCTTTGACCTTGTAAACCCTGAAAATGAACACGAAAGTTTGGTTATTATGGTGATTTGATGACGAAGAAGAAGAGTGTTGGGAAATTATTTAGGTTTGGTGTACACTAGTTTTCGTATATTAATTTTTTCAGAATATTTTAAATTTATTGAATTTTATTGATTTTGAATTGTTTGAACTATTGTGATTAGAATTCACAGATTCATACTGGTCCACTTGCTTTGTCAAAGATATTAATTGACGCTATCAAAAGATAATAGTTTTAAATGCCTTAAATGATATATAATAATAATATTATATATGATTTATCAAGTTTTTTTCCTTATTAGGAGTAGACTCCTCCTATTGTTGGGAGTAATTTTTCAAACCATCGGTCCTCATAATCCTCGTCTCCCGTTGCTGGGAATAGTTATCCGAACCGTGCTTGTATGATTTAATTTCAGTTGGTCCCGATAATCCTCTGACCCGCAAGGTGTTAGATTTAAAAAAAAAAATTATGTCCATTTACAAATTTGTCAGAATATGTCGAGATCAATAATTAAACGAGCGGTCTAGATATCCAGATATCTAATCCCATATCGGGAGATATCTACTCTCATATTTATATTTAAAGAAAAAAAACTACGTAACATATACGAGTAAATGCGTATGGTGACCTGGTGGGACTTGAACTATGAGTAGACGTGCACAACTATACCCCTTTAAAAAAAATCATTAAACAAAGTAACTAACAGTTATAGAAATTAAATTTATCATATACATAAACACTAAGTAGCTAACATTGTATAGTGGAATTATCATTTTGATCCCTAACTCTTAGAAAATTATCAAATTTTTAAAGCAGTTATAGTTAATGGTATTATTGGACCCTAACTTTTAGGAAATGTATCAATTTGGTCCCTCTAACTAAATTTCTGTCAGTCAAACTTAATACAATTGGTAAAAAGATTGTTTTGCCCACACTATTTAAATAAATTAAATAACAATTTTAACCTCAAAATTTTAAAAAGATTATTAATAAATAGAAGAGTAATATGATCATTTTATTTTAATATTTAAAAAATAATATTTAAAATATTTAAAAAATATTTTTTAATAGATCTCCATCGTCCATCAATCTTGATGGACGATGAAGATTATATTAAAATTTTTTTAAAAAATTAAAGTGAAAATTAAATATTTTATTAAAAAAATTGAAATTCGAAATGGTGGAGATCCACCACCACAAAAAAAAAATTTCGAAGTTTGAAGATCAACGAACCCAGAAAACTGGGTACGTTGAGGTTGAAGATCAATTCAAACTTTGAATTTTTTTTTTTTTTGTGGTGGTGGAGATCCACTGGGTCCGTTGGATTTGCAACGAACCCAGATCTGGGTTCGTTGAGTTTAAAGATCAACGAACCCAGTGTTCTGAGTTCGTTGATCTTCAAACTTTGAATTTCTTTTGTCTTTTTTTTTTTGTGGTGGAGATCCAAATTGGATCTCCATCTGGATCTCCACCATTTAGAATTTCAATTTTTTAAAAAAATATTTAATTTTCACTTTTAATTTTTTTTTTAAATTTTAATATAATCGTCACCGTCCATCAAGATTGATGGACGGTGGAGATCTATTGAAATTTTTTTAAAATTTTTAATTTAAGTTATTTTAAATTTTTAACTAGGGGTAGATATGTCATTTCACTAAAAATTACTATTGACAATTGATAGGTTTAAAGACAAAAATACCCCTGGAATTGTTAAGTTTGACTAATGATTGACTAACAGAAGGACCAAATTGATATATTTTTTAAAAGTTAGGGTCAAAGTATACAATTAATTATAGAGTTAATTACACTCAACCTCCCTGAGGTTTGGCTAATTACATTCGGAATCAAAGTTTGCATTAATAAACACTAACCTCCCCTCACGTTAACGTTGACCGTTAAAATTACCGTTGACTTTTTCCAAATTTTTTAAATGACCAAAATACCCCTGTCACAATTTTTTTTACTGTTCATTAAAAAAAAAAATTAATGGTGGAGATCCAATCTGGATCTCCACCAAGAAAAAAAAAAAAAAAAAAAAATTTTTTAACTTCATCTTTGTTCTTCGAAGATGAACTTCATCTTCAAAGAACAAACCCTCTGGGTTCGATCTCGAACCCAGAGGGTTCGAAGATCGAACCCAGGAGGGTTCGATCTCGAACCCAGAAGGTTCGTTCTTCGAACCCAGAGGGTTCGAGATTGAACCCAGAAGGGTTCGATCTCGAACCCTCTGGGTTCCACGAACCCAGAAGGGTTCGTATCTTCGAACCCAGAGGGTTCGATCTTCGAACCCAGAAGGGTTCGATCTCGAACCCTCTGGGTTCCACGAACCCAGAAGGGTTCGTATCTTCGAACCTTTCTGGGTTCAAGATCGAACCCAGAGGGTTCGATCTTCTAACCCTATGGGTTTCACGAACCCAAAGGGTTCGTTCTTCGAACCCAGAAGGGTTCGAAGAATGAACCCTTCTGGGTTCGATGAATATCAAACCCAGAAGGGTTCGAGATCGAACCCTTCTGGGTTCGTGGAACCCAGAGGGTTCGAAGATCGAACCCTCTGGGTTCGATCTCGAACCTAGAAGGGTTCGAAGATACGAACCCTTCTGGGTTTGAAGAACGAACCCTCTGGGTTCGTGGAACCCAGAGGGTTCGAAGATCGAACCCTCTGGGTTCGTCGTTCTTCGAAGATGAAGTTCAAAATTTTTTTTTTTTTTTTCTTGGTGGAGATCCAATCTGACTCTCACCATTAATTTTTTTTAATGAACAGTAAAAAAAAATTTGTGACAGGGGTATTTTGGTCATTTAAAAAATTTGGAAAAAGTCAACGGTCATTTTATCGGTCAACGTTAACGTGAGGGGAGGTTAGTGTTCATTAATGTAAACTTTGATTCCGAATGTAATTAGCCAAACCTCAGGGAGGTTGAGTGTAATTAACTCATTAATTATAACTATTTTAAAAAATTAATAATTTTCCAAAAGTTAGGGACCAAAATGATAATCCCCCCTGTATATTACTCAATTTCTTTTATTTCTTCACTACAATTTAAAATATGGGAGATTCCTAAAAAAAATCCCTAACGTTTAATCGTTTTTCAAAAACAATCTTGTAATTTCAAAATTAGATGAAAACCTTTCCATACGAGGTTTTTATAAACAATCAATGATCTTTTTAACTAAATTTTAAAATTATAAGATTTTTTTATACAATAAAAGAGATTTTTACTTATTTTTTATTTATGTAAATTTCCTTTAAAGTAATTTAGGTGGTCCATATTGTTTAAAAGTAAATAGATTATATTAATAATTAAAAAATCACTAAAAAAAATAGCAAAGTTTATATCACTTGAACATAAAATTATTGTTCGACTTACAAGTTGTGGACCATAGAGCAGAGTGTTATTCAAGATTCCTGCAGCTGCAGAGGCAAAGCTAACACCTTTCATGAATAATGCTGCCTTTTTCTTCTTGAACCTGAGGGAAATATATGGCGGTGCAGTTGGTAACCCCATTTTCTCAGCTGCCCAAATCATTAAATTCCAACAAAAGTATACTATTTAAAAATTACGGAAAAGCGGATTTGCTAGAAAAAATAAGTAAAATTTAAATGAAGAGATGGTCCGAATTTCTTTTTAAGAAATTCGAGTTAATGGTATACTATTACTGACTAGTTCAATGAGACGGTATAGGTTCCAACATATTTAGATTTATACTTATTGTACAAACTCGAGAAATTAATAAAATGTATATGAGTTCTCACAAATGGAATCTAAAAGAAATTATGAATTTTTTTAACGGTACAATTACAAAATTAATAACAAGTTTAACAGAATCTATCGATATCAATAACTGAACTTGCAGTCCGATATCTACTTCGAGATAGTTTGAAATAGATCCCTATAATGTATTTTTCTTTTTCATCTACAAAGGGATGTGTGTGTAATGTATATACATAAAACACATATAAAAACATAACAACCACATAATTATAACTTACCAATAAAATCAGGAGCATTCTTGCCATTACTAAACCTTCCGATCGGTTTTTTTTTTCTGAAAAATCAATATCGTTGGGCGGATAATCAGCTCTGGCCCACTACAAGAAATTGGGCTTATAGGGACTAAACTTTTTGGGACCAAATAAATTTGTCCCTAAAAAAGGTCTATTAGGACCAAAATTGAAATGGTGATGATAAAGTCCTCATTTGGTACAATGCCTTTAGCAACCAAACATTTAGTCCCAATAAGATATAGGGGACGAAATTTGAATCGTCCCTAAAAGCAATGGTGATTCTGAACTCCTCATTTGGTTAAATGCCTTTAGCAACTAAACATTTGGTCTTAATAGGATATAGGGGACGAAATATGAGTCGTCCCTAGAAGCAATAGTGACTTGCCATTAACAACCAAAATTTTGGCCCCAATAGGATATAGAGAACAAAATTTAAATCATCCCTATAAAGCTTCAAATATTTTGACATTACAAATCAGAAGATACAGCAGTGAAGTACGGTTACTTCAAACTCTCGCGCATCGTACTCGTATCTATATCGGATATCCCGATATGTGAGGATACGCGTAACCATTGACTTCTAGAGACGTTTGAACAAAGGATACGAGGCGGATACGGGAAGGATAAGGCAGGGTACAAGAGGAATACGTTTAGGATACATTTGGGATCATTTTGTAATTTTATTTAAAATGGGGTCATTTTATAATTTTAAAAACTATGGAGTTAGAAATAAAATTTTAAAAATTTTTGTCTGAGTGCTAAATTTTTCTTTCGTTTCTCCCTCATCAGATTTTCTCACAACCCTAACCCACCTTTTTCTCGCTGCGCCACTCATCACTGCCAAACCTCACCTCTCTCGCCGCTCATCGCCTTGCAACACAGCAGCCGTGCCTCTCGCCGCTATTCCACCGCCCTTGCGCCGCTCTTCGCACTACACCTATCTTTCACCAGTGCCGCTCATCACTGTCAAACCTCACATCTCTGCCGCTCATCGCCTTGCAACACAGTAGCCATGCCTCCCGCCGCTATTCCGCCGCCCTTGCACCGCTCTTCGCACTGCACCTCTCTCTCACCGGCACCACTTATCACTGTCAAACCTCACCTCTCTCGCCACTCATCACCTTACAACACTGCGGCCGTGCCCCCCGCCACTCTTTTACCGCCTTACGCCGCTCTTCAATTTTAATATACTTTATATTTGGTGAGCTCCAATGAACATTTCTTTACTCAGATTTTTCTCTCTTTTTTGTCTTATATAATGGGATATCAAGTATTGTTGCTATCTATTTTTGAAACCGATTGGTTAGTTGTGGAATTGGTCAGAAACTTTTTGTGTTTTGTAAGATTTGTTGTGGCAAATTTATGGTTTACTCAAAACTTATAGACTAACTAATGCTTCCAAAGAGAAATTTTCCATACAATTTATGGCATATAATTTTACAAATTAAATTGTTTTTGACATTTATGGTTTACTTAATCTTCCATCCAATTATTCTTCATCGCAGCTTCTTCATCGTGCCTCGATTTATTGGTAATTGATCTAATACTATTTTCAACAATATATAATATATTACGTCCAATTTAGCATGTGTTATTAGAATAAAAATTGATTATTTTGTTGTTTGTTGCTCACGCAGGATATGAATAGTTGCAATGAATTTGATAATATTGATTATTTGTACTTTTATTTGTATTTTGGAATATATTTGGACTTGTATTTGTATTTTGGATTAGTTTTTGGATTATTTAGACTACTAAAGATTATATTTGTATTTTGGATTGATTATTAGATTTTTGTATTGAATTTGTATGTTTTAGATTTTTGTATTATTAGTTTCTAACCGGGGCCGGAGTAGATTTGCGGGCTGTGTTGGTGGCAAGTTGCTTACGGGCTTTTTATTTTTTTTTTTCAACCCATATCCACCAACTTTGATGCTTTTTATTTTTTTTTATGTTTGATATGATTTGTTTTTTTGAAAAAAAGAAAAAGACAAAAAAAGGAAAGAAAAAGAAAATAGGGAGTTCACATGTTCCCTACTATTATTTTGACATTTTCCATATGTTTTTATTGTAAATAAGAGATAGAGTAATTCAATTAGAAAGCGAGTTTAAAATTTTAGGGGCAAAATAGTCTTTTTAGGGTGCAAATGTAATACAAGAGTAAAACTTACATTTTGTCCTTTTTGTGAGGTTTGACTATTGAACAAAATGTTAGAGCACATATTCACTTGTAGTAAAGTGGTTAGTGCATTTTTCTGCCATATCAGTGGTTAGGGGTTCGATTCTCACCATGTACATGTGTGGGTAGTTTTCTTCCCTTATTGTAGGAGTAGTATTCTCCCGCTATGGGAGTAGATATTCGGGCTGCGCGTTTAGTGGTTAATCTCGACAGTTGTTGATATTGTAATTGTACCCACTTAAAAAAAAACAAATGTTAGAGGATCAAATTGATGCATTAACGAAAATTTAAAAAGAGCGGATACTCATGAAGAAAAATATGCATACGTTGGATCATATAATTGTTTAAAATAATCAAATAGAATTTAGTTGTTGAAATAATAATATGTAGGAAAAAATATATTATAAATATGTTTTTGAATGTTCAATTATAATATTAATAAGGGAAGAAAATTACCTACATATGTTAGTAAATGTGTACAGTAAAAATTGAATCCATCACTATTAAAATGGGAGGGAGATATAAATAAATGTACACTTTTAAATATTTAATTAATAATTAAATTATTACTTATTTATCAATAACATTAAATTAATAATCATTTGTAATAGTTAGTTGTGTTATATGTATATGTGTACATATACCATAATTTTTAATTTAAAAAAAAAACTAGAGAAAATGACAGAAAACTCTAGATTTTTTACCAAGCGGGTACCATTTGCGCTCTTCACATTCACGTGGGGGGTAAACAATACCCAAATGGGCATTTTCTTCTAAACTTTACTTTTCTAAACTATACTTTACTCTTTCTAAACTATCTCACCCAGTTCTTTTTCTCTCCACCTCTAGACTCTCTCTCTGAGTTTTTAGAGTTTTGGACAGTGGAAGTCGAATCCACGACTTGTGCGTGTAGATCCCACCCACCTTGGGTGCCTTTGTTTTGTTTTTTTTTTTCTGCTTGTTTTTCTCCCCGATCTTGATCTAAGGCTCTGGAGAGTCTTCTTGGTGGAGTTTTGTTCTTGACAGCGGTCTCTCACTTTCTTTTCCTCTTGGGTAGCTGGCCTTGAGGTGGTGGTGATCTGTCTGTGCCTAGTGACCCCGATCTAGCTGCCTAGACATCGAGGAGTGGGGGATTGAGCTCTTTGTTTCCTTCTCCGTTTCTGCAGGTGGGAGGTGCGAGATCGGGCTCGGTTTGATTGATGTGAGGGACCCAGCTGAGCTTCCCTATTTCTGTCTTTGCTGGCCTGGGGTGCAAGTGACCGATCCTTGCTAGAGTTACAATTCTAGGTGTGCTGGTGACCGATCTTTATTTTTGGAGAGCTTTTTTAATTTCTTTTTTGCGTGTCCCCACTGTTTGCTGTCTTCGAAGACATCGGGGTCTGGTTGTGGCGATGGAACCAGAAGAAATTGCCAGGAGGTGGGCCAAGCTTTTTCTCTCGGATGATGACGGGCCGATCGCGATGGTTGATGAAGGTTTGCAGGCAGAAGGGATTCGGAGGCTGTCTTTGAGCCTAGTGGGTAAGATTGTCTCGAATCGGGAGGTGAACAGGGAGGCTTTTAGGAATACTATTGCTTCGATTTGGCGTACGAAGAGTGAGGTTGAAGTGGAATCTATTGGTGTTAATTTGTTTGTGTTTCGTTTTGGATGCTTTTGGGATAGAAAACGTGTATTGGAGGGGGGGCCGTGGTCTTTTGATAAAAATTTGCTGGCTTTGAAAGAGGCAGTAGGTATCGGGAGGGTTTCAGACATTGATTTTAGCTTGGTCCCTTTTTGGGTACAGATTTATGATTTGCCATTAGCTTGTATGAATAAGGACATGGGATTGTTCTTGGGTGGGCTTATTGGTATAGTACAGGAGATTGATGAAGGGGATAGCGGGGATTGCCTGGGTAAGTTTTTGAGAGTAAGGGTTCTTATTAATGTTCAACAACCACTAAAAAGGGGCCTCAGATTTGCCTTTGGTGTTGGAGGGGAAGTCTGCTCAGCGCTGATATGTTACGAGCGACTTCCGAATTTCTGTTTTTATTATGGATGCATGGGGCACTTACTTCGAGAGTGTCATGTTAACAAACTGGGGGTGCTGGAGGCTGCAGATTTAAAATTTGGGGTTTGGCTGCGAGCTCCAAATGCTGGCCGCCCGAAGTTTGCTAGGGGTACCCGTACTGCCTCCGAAGATGATACCTCTAGTGGAAAATAGGGGATCGCGATGAGAGGGAACAAGGAGCAGGCCGCTGATAAAGGTGAAGAATAACCTTCTCCTGTGGCGGGGGCTTCAGTTGTAGACAGTTCAGTTCTGAGTGAGAAACCTCCAAAGGCGGAGCTTGGCCCAATAGTGCAACAGACTAGTAAGGTGACTCCAGAGGCGGTTGAAACTGCACCAGCATCGATGAGCTCTGATCCTACGCTATCTGAAAATTCTGGTTCTTTGGTAGAAAATTCTTGTTCTGCAGAGGTGGTTGGGTGTGGGAGAGAACTCTCGATCTCTGAGGGTTTCTCTTCAACTCAACCTCTTAAGGGCGAGATGGTGAATGCAGAAGTTAGTAGCCCTACAAAAAAGCGGTGGAAGAGACTTGCTAGAGTTAGATTTAAGGAGTCGGTTGATGAGGATGTGGTTATGGCGGGTGACAATAGGGGTCTTGAAGGTGATGACGCCGTTGGGCATCTTAGTAAGAAGAGCAGGGGTGGTTCCGGAGTTCTCGCAACAGCGGCGGAGGCTGAGGATCAGCTCCGCTGCCAGAAATGAAAATTTTATGCTGGAATGTTCGGGGGTTGGGAACCCTCGAACATTCAGAGCCTTGCGTGCCCGGGTGCGTGAGGATAAACCTGTGATGATTTTCCTTTCTGAAACTCGTTTGAATAGTTTTGGTGCTGGTAACATTAGGGTAAAATTGGGTTTTGATGGATGTTTTTGTAACATCCCGGATTTCGGGTAATTAATGTTATATATGTGAAAATAAATTTTACTATTTGAGGGGTGAAAATGTAATTAAATGTATGAAAAAATTGAAAACTGAACCAGAGAGCATCGCGACCTGGTCACCGCGACCACAGGTCGCGATGGCTTGCTCGCGGTGAAAAATGAGATTTCTGGCAGTGAGCATCGCGACCAGTCACCGCGACCACAGGTCGCGATGAACTGCTCGCGATGAAAATGTCAAAATCTGGCAGTGAGCAACGCGACCACCAGCGCGACCAAGGGACCGCGAGGTGTGCTCGCGACGAAGGCGGTGCGAATGCTCCAGTGAGCACCGCGACCTGGTGGCGAGACCACAGGTCGCGACGACGGTCGCGGTAGCGAAAATAATATAAAAAAAAGAAGTGGCTTCTCGAGGAAGCCAGAAATCAGCACAGAGCATAAAGAGAGAGAAAAGGCCGAGAAAAAGAAAGAGAGAAGAAGAAAGAAAAGAAAGAAGAAGAAAGAGAAGGAAGAAGAAGAGGAAGAAGAAGAAGAAAGTGAAGAGGAAAGTGAAGAGAAAGGAAAAGGGAAGGAAAAAGAAATCGTAGAACCGCGACTTCTCGAACGAAAAACGGTTTCCAGGTTGGTGTACGTTTGTTTTCGGAATCGTTACGAAAAGTCTTTCGTTATTGTTTTGTTTTCGTTTTCGTTTTCGTTTCCGTTTTCGTTTTTGATTTCGTTGGAAGATTTCGTTTTCGATTATTAGTATGAAAAGTGTTTAGTTTATATGAAAAATTTATGATTGATATATCTATTGATGATTTTGGCTCGATTCTCTTATAGATCGCATTTTGATTGTATTTCGAATATGTCGATTTCGTTAGAAATATTTGATTTATACTTTGTATGATTATTGTTGATTTTCTTGAAAAGTATTGTGCGAAGTGTATATCTATTGAGTAACTGATTGTGAAAATAGCTTATCGAAACGGCCCTAGGATACTTAGACATAGAAATGGATATAGGAGGTTGGTATACCAGCTGGGTTTTACTGAGCAGTACTGCGCCGCTACTGATTGATATTGATGATTATTATGTACCTCCTCTTGGATTCGTCCAGAGGCTGGGAGACACGTACCTCCTCAGGATTCGTCCTGGGGGTTGGGAGCCACGTACCTTCCTAAGGATTCATTCCTGGGATAGGGAGTTATGTACCTCTCTAGGTTCCGTACCCACGGTCCTAGAGTTGGGAGACACGTACCACTCGTAGGATTCGTCCTCGGTGGGAGTTTGACCCACATTCCAGTCCTGTTATGTTTAGTATTCTAGTGGGCCAGATTTGAAGTGAATTGGAAAGTGAACTGAATGAATTTATGAATCGATTTTATATGTTACTCATATTGTGGAATTTAAAGTGCTTGGAAACTGTTTTATGATTTGATTTTAAAGTTAAATGGATTCATAAATTATAGAGTTGAAATATATATATTGTGTGATATGTTTTTCATTTAAAAGTTATCTATGATTTTTTTATATATATATTGAGTTTATAGTATACCCACTAAGCTTTATGCTTAGCGCGTTAGTTTGTTTCTAACGCGTAGGTATCAGGGATCCGGAAGAAGCTAAAGACTGAAGGAAGAAAGAGTTGCAGACCGAGTCACAGAATTACTACAGTTGGGTAGTTCTATTGTTATATATGTATTTTGTAAACATGCATATACAGTGAGTCTGTAAATATGTTTTGTAATCAATTATTTATGATTTATGTCTTATATTAGTATTATATTTGTAAATATTAAAGTTTGATTTGTTTTATTTTATAAATTGTGATGAAAAGTCGCACTAAACGGCAGAGTGCGCAACTGTTTGAAAATGTTATTGAAGTGTTGTTGAGAATTGAATTTGAATTGATTTATGTAAAAACAGGTTTTGGAAAGTCCAAAAAAACAAACGAAACTCTGCCGAAATTTTGTAAAAAGTGTGATTTGATGGGCTCACTCGAGATGGTTTTACATTATAAAGTATGTGGTTTTCCAATGGTTTGAAAATTGATTCGATGGGCTCACGAGAAAAGTCTTTTTGGAATATCAAATTGATTTGATTTTTAAATGGTTTCAGATTATAAAATGAATATAGAAAGTTTTGAAAAACCGGTAGCGCTCCCTGGGTCGGTCCAACGGGGTCGGGTCGGGGGGTGTTACAGTTTTGTTGTGGATATAGTTGGTACCGGAGGTGGCCTCATTCTGTTGTGGCAGAATACAGTGGATGTGTCTGTTCGCTCTTTCAACTGTGGTCACATTGATTGTGTAGTTAGCGACGCTGATGGTCGAAGATGGAGATTTACAGGTTTTTATGGAGAACCGAAACAGTGGCTGCGGGAGCAATCCTGGGTGCTGCTCCGTAGGCTGGCAGGGATGGATAATCTCCCCTAACTGATCGGGGGGGATTTCAATGAGATCTTGAGGGGTGATGAAAAGGAGGGGGGGTTACCCAGAATGGGTTCAGCGATGGATGGCTTTAGAGAGGCAGTGGATAGTTGTAACTTGTTAGATATGGGTTTTTCGGGGAGCAAATTCACGTGGTGCAATAGACAGTTTGGTGGAAATGTTATCTAGGAACGACTTGATAGGTGCTTTTGTAATATTGGGTGGAGAACTCTCTTCCCAGGGGTAGTAGTGGTTCACAGGGATTTCTCGGGTTCAGATCATAGGGCCTTAGTGATTGAAAATATCTGCAAGCAGACTGTTAGTAGATGGGGGCCTAGGGGTGGAGGCTCTCGCTTTCATTTCGATCAGGCTTGGGTTGATGATACTGAGTGCAGAGAGTTGGTGCAGCAAGCTTGTGGGTTGGGTCTGGGATCCAATCACATGTCTACCCTGCAGAATTCCTTGATGGCAGTAGCAGTGAATCTGGGTTACTGGAATAGAAAGAAGAAGAGGGCTAGTTTGGCAGAGCTGCGGTCTCTCAAGGAGGAGCTGGAAGCTCTCTACGGGAGGAGTCAGGATAGGGGTGTCACGGACAGAATTTTTACTGTTGAGCAGCAAATTGATGGTATTAATGATCGTATGGAGCAGTTTTGGAGACAGAGATCGTGTGCTATGTGGCTTAAAGATGGAGACCGTAATACACTGTTCTTCCACTCGAAAGCGACTCAGAGAAGGCGTAGGAATATGATTGTGGGTCTGATGGGCGATGACGGTAGGTGGAGGGACAAGATGGAAGAGATTGAGAGGGTAGTTGTGGATTTCTACAGTGAATTATTTTCCTCTGGTGTTGAACACCCAGGCTCGATGGAGGAAGTTCTATCATGCGTTGAGGGTAAGGTTACAGATGTGATGAATATGGGTCTTTCTAGGGTGTTCACGGGGGATGAAGTTGTTAGGGCCTTGAAGCATATGGATCCTCTCAAAGCCCCGGGTCCAGATGGTCTTCCAGTTCTTTTCTTTCAGAAGTTTTGGGTCGAGGTGGGCCCAGGGGTTGTGAGGGCAGTGCTTTCCATCCTCAATGAGGGGGCTAGTTTTGGTTCTATGGGTAAGGCTCTAGTGGTTTTGATTCCTAAGGTCAAGAACCCTGTGCGTATAAATGAATTTAGACCTATTAGTCTCTGCAACGTGGTGTACAAGTTAGTGGCAAAAGTGATGGCTAATAGATTGAATGTGGTCCTTGACAAGGTTATCTCTCCCCAGCAGAGTGCTTTCGTTCCTGGGAGGCTAATATCAGACAACGTTCTGGTTGGTTTTGAATGTCTCCACTCTCTCAGGGGGAGGAGGTCAGGCAAGGTTGGTCAGGTTGCTCTCAAATTGGACATGCGAAAAGCATATGATAGGGTTGAATGGAACTTCCTGCGTTGGATGATGGAGAAGTTGGGTTTCTCTTCAGGGTGGATAGCAAAGGTTATGTGCTGTGTTACCTCGGCGTCCTATTCGTTCCTCATAAATGAGGAGCCGAGAGGTTCCGTTAGACCTACAAGGGGTCTCAGACAGGGTTGTCCTCTTTCTCCGTACCTGTTTCTTTTATGTGCGGAAGGCCTCTCTGCGATGCTGGCTCGGGCAGAACAGCTGGACTTTTTGCACGGTATTCGGGTTGCTAGGTCTGCCCCCCAGGTTTCTCATCTTCTATTCGCCGATGACAGTCTAGTTTTTGTGAAGGCTGAGGAGGCCGACTGTCGTTGCCTAAAACAGGTGCTGGACAGCTACGAAAGAGCTTCTGGGCAGGCGGTGAACTATGATAAGTCTGCTCTTAGTTTCAGTCCTAACACTCATCTTTCGGTGAGGACCCTGATGGGCTCTTTGTTCAATATTGGGGAAGTTTCGTGCCACGATAAGTATCTTGGACTCCCCTCGGCTATTAGTAAAACCAGGAAAAATGTGTTCGCGAATATTAAGGAAAAAGTTTGGCAAAAACTTCAGGGGTGGAAACACAAACTTCTTTCTGTAGGAGGTCGTGAAGTACTATTGAAGGCAGTTGTGCAAGCTGTCCCTACTTATGCAATGAATTGCTTTCGTCTCCCGTCCTCCCTTTTGAAGGATATTCAAAGAATGATTGCTGATTTTTGGTGGGGTTGGAAGGGTGGTTCTCGCAAGATGCATTGGGTGAGTTGGAATCATTTGTGTGTCCCAAAAGAGCATGGAGGGTTAGGCTTTAGAGATGTAGAGGCCTTCAATCGTGCGCTGTTAGCAAAGCAAGGCTGGAGGCTGCTGACTTCCCCCACATCTCTGACTGCGAAGGTGTTAAAAGCGAGGTATTTTTCTTCATCGTCCTTTTTTGATTCAGTTGTGGGTAACCATCCATCCTTCATTTGGAGGAGCATTTTATGGGGTAGAGATGTGCTAAAATTGGGTACTCGTTGGAGAGTGGGGAATGGATCTAGCATCTCAGTGTATGAGGATCCTTGGATCCCGAGGCCCTATCTTTTTAAGGTGTTTTCGCCTCGTGTATTCCCAGCAGGGGCTAGTGTTGCGGGTTTGTTGTCAGGTGAGGGGGGATGGAATGAAGAATTGGTCCGATGTTCTTTTCTTCCGGAGGAAGCTGAAATCATTTTGAGTATTCAGCTTAGTAGTGTTTCTTGCCATGACTCTTTGTTATGGCATTATGACAAGCGTGGTGAATTCACTGTTCGTAGTGCCTATAAGCTAGCGGCTGAAGCCTTTGGTAAAAACATTGGCTCATCCTCGGCTAGCCCGAATCCTTGGTAGAAGTCATTGTGGAGCCTCCATATTCCTAGCAAGGTAAAATTTTTTGGTTTGAAGGTTTGCAAAAATATCCTACCTACTAGGAGTTGTTTAAAAAGTAGGAAGGTTATTGAGCTTGATGCTTGTCCTCTATGTGGTGCTTGTTCTGAGTCTATTGATCATATTTTATGGAGCTGTGTGAAGGTGAATGGGTTATGGAAGGGCTGCCCTTTCTTTGAAGGCCTGAACAAGCTGAAGGTGGGAGTTTTTGTGGATCGCTTGAGCTGGGTGGTATCTGGTTTGGGAAAGGAGTCTACTGCCATTTTTCTTCTTGCTGCCCCCTTTCTGTGGAGCCTAAGGAACCAGACTATTCACGGTGGAATGGTTCTCCATTCTCCTTGTTTGTGGAGTAGGGCTTCCACTTATTTTTCTGACTACCAGAGTGCCACTACCTCTGCTCTTTCCATCAGCTCGGTTCCCAAGCAATTGTGGTCTAGACCTCCTGATGGGGCTTTCAAGCTTAATGTGGATGCCTCGGTTGTTAGTGGATTAGGTTGTTATGGTTTGGGTCTTATCTTCAGGGATGATTCTGGCTTTCCTGTTTTTGCTAAATCGCAGGTTTGTAGTGGCTCTATCTCGGTGGAGGTTGCAGAAGTTAGGGCTGTCCTTGAAGGGGTTTCTTTGGCATTGGAGCTGGCCTTCTTCCCCCTCTTTATTGAGTCTGATTCCTTGAGTGTGGTGCAGCTTTGCAAGGGAGATTGGATCTCCAGGGGTGACGTTGGTCATGTTATTGGGAATATTCTTTCCCAGCTAAATAATAGGGCTGCAGCTTTTTCTTTTATTCCTAGATGCAGTAACTCTATCGCGGATTTCTTAGAGAAATAAGCTCTTAGGTTGAGAGCTTCCTTTTACTGGAAAGACCTCTTTCCGGATTGGTTTGTTAGTTTGGTCCAGGCTGATGTTTTTCCAGCTTTTGCTTGAGTAAAGATTGGTTCTCTTTTCAAAAAAAAAAATGGCTATCTCTACATATTCTTACTAAATTCGAATCTCACAATTTATGGTCCACGAAGTACAATTACTTCAAGCAAGCTTGGATTTTTCCAGTAGAAGAGCCACTTATTTTAGTCAAAATTACAAAAATGCAAAAAAGTTTCAATTTTTTCTTGGTTTTTTAAGGAAGAAGACCCGTTCAAGCAACTCCTTATTTTTATCTTTATGGGTTTTGCTTTAAGCTTTCAGACTCTAAATGACACTTCTCACTCCAAACTAAAAGTAAATAAACTTTATTTATTTATTCATTTATTTATATAATTATTCTTGGTTGTATTTTTTTTTTTTTTTTGCTCTGTTGATTAGTTGAACTTGATCAGTTAAAAAGTTATAATGATTTGTATATTGTAGTAAAGTAGTTTTGATAAAAATATACGATGCTAAAACTCTTTTGTATGTGTTCAAGCATAGTTTTGTCCAAATGCTAGTTCTTGATAACGTGTCTGGTTGCCTAAAAAATGATTGGAAAAAAAATGAAATTGAAGATATTAAACGCTGTTTATTGGTTCATATGAATTGAAATTTATGAATTTCGGCTGAGTTTGGCCTTAAAAATTGTATTTTGATGTCTCTTTTAATTTTATTAATGTTTGCGTATTAAAAGAGTATGAGGTATATTTATTTATTTATTTTTTTGTTCCTCTTTAAGTAAAATTTTCGCAACTATATATATATATATATATATATATAGTGTAATTAATATAGATTGTAACATGTTGAATATTTTCTAAAATTTCAAATGATATTCTTTTTGCTTTTTCTTCTAATTTGTTTCTTATTTTTACAAATAGCACTTGGATGACGTTAAAATCCTTTAACATCTACAACCCAATCCCCTAATAGTCTTACTCGATGCTCTCCAACGTTGGGTAGTAACGAATTAGTATCGGAGTCCATACTGGTAACTTCTACTGGTGAGTTAAATGTAATTGAATTCATACTTTATTATTTTATTCCATGATTCTTTTTTCTTGTTACCCTAATATTGTGAATGGTTTGAGGATAGATCTTAATTTTTATTAGTGTAGTTGTTTTACGTATTTGTTTTCTGTTTCAGTATTTTGAAAGAACAATATGTTTTTGGTCATATGATACAGAACAACATTCCACTTCATTTAATCTTCTAATAGTATCATGTTGACATTGTATTGTATCTATTATTTTTAGAGCAACCCAAAAAAAGAAAACGGGGTCTCGGTCGAGGTAAAAATACATATGCTATTGTTGAAGCATATGGGAATATTGAAATAGAAGTTTCACAACTAATGGGTCGTGTAGTTGGTGCAAAAAAAGCAGAGTGGCTTGCTCGCGATGTTGGTTACGTCATCCGAAAATTTGCTCCTTTGAGGTATAGAGGATGGAAACAAATTCCTGAGGCAGAAAAACAAGTTGTCTATCATATATTGATACATTTATCAACGTCTTCTGTCTCAGGAATTTGTTTCCATCCTCTATACTTCAAAGGAGCAAATTTTCGAACGACATAACCAACATCACGAGCTAGCCACCTTGCTTTTTTTGCACCAACTATGACCCATTAGTTGTGAAACTTCTATTTCAATCTTCCCAAATGCTTAAACAATGGCATATGTATTTTTACCTCGACCGAGGCCCCGTTTTCTTTTTTTGGGTTGTTCTAAAAACAATAGATACAATACAAAGTTAATATGATACTATTAAAAGATTAAATGAAGTGAAATGTTGTTCTGTATCATATGACCAAAAACATATTGTTCTTCCAAAATATTGAAACAAAAAACAACTACACTAATAAAAATTGAGGTCTATCCTCGATCCATTCACAATATTAGGGTAACAAGAAAAAAGATCATGAAATAAAATAATAAAGTATGAATTCAATTACATTTAATTCACCAGTAGAAGTTACCGATATGGACTCCGTTACTACCCAACGTTGGAGAGCATCGAGTAAGACCATTAAGGATTTTGACCATTAGCGATTGCATTGATCGAGTAATTCAATTAAATTAGGGATTGAACCCGCTTTCTAATTGAATTGCTCTATCTCTCGTTTACAACAAGAATATATGGAAAAATGTCAAAATAATAGTGAGGAACATGTGGACCCTCCTATTTTCTTTTTCTTTTTTCTCAAAAACTCAAATCATATCAAACATAAAAAAATAAAAAGCATCAAGTCGGTAGATGATGGGTGGAAAAAAAATAAAAAGCGCCCGTAAGCAGCTTGCCACCAACATAGCCTGCAAATCTGCTCTGGCCACCAGTTAGAAACTAATAATATAAAAATCTAAAAAATACAAATTCAATACAAAAATTTAATAATCAATTCAAAATACAAATATCATCTTCTATAGTCTAAATAATCCAAAATACAAATATAAGTTCAAATATATTTCAAAATATAAATACAAGTTCAAATATAATCCAAAATATAAATATAAGTCCATATAATGAATCAATATTATCAAATTCATTGCAACTTTTCATATTCTGCATGAGCAACAAACAACAAAATAATCAATTTTCATTCTAATAACATGCTAAATTGGACGTAATATATTATATATTGTTGAAAATAGGATCAGATCAATTACCAATAAACCGAGACTCGATGAAGAAGCTGCGATGAAGAATAATTGGATGGAAGATTAAGTAAACCATAAATGTCAAAAACAATTTAATTTGTAAAGTTATATGCCAGAAATTGTATGGAAAATTTCTCTTTGGAAGCATTAGTTAGTCTATAAGTTTTGAGTAAACCATAAACTTGCCACAACAAATCTTACAAAACACAAAAAGTTTCTGACCGATTCCACAACTAACCAATCGGTTTCAAAAATAGATAGCAACAATACCTGATATCCCATTATATAAGATAGAAAAGAGAGAAAAATCTAAGTAAAGAAATGTTCATTGGAGCTCACCAAATATAAAGTATATTAAAATTGAAGAGCGGCTGGGGTACAGCCGCAGTGTTGTGAGGTGATGAGTGGCGAGAAAGGTGAGGTTTGACAGTGATGAACGGCGTCGGTGAGAGAGAGGTGCAGTGCGAAGAGCGGCGTACGGGCGACGGAATAGCAGCGGGAGGCACGGCTGCTGTGTTACAAGGCGATGAGCGGCGAGAAAGGTGAGGTTTGACAGTGATGAGCGGTGCCGGTGAGAGAGAGGTACAGTGCGAAGAGTGGTGCAAGGGCGACGGAATAGCGGCAGGTGGCACGGCTACTGTGTTGCAAGGCGATGAGCGACGATAGAGGTGAGGTTCGACAATAATGAGCAGTGTGGCAAGAGAGAGAGAGGTGGGTTAGGGTTGTGAGAAAATCTAATGAGGGAGAAATGAAAGAAAAATTTAGCACTCAGACAAATTTTTTTAAAATTTTATGTCTGACCCCATAGTTTTTAAAATTATAAAATGACCCCATTTTTAAAAAAAAATTACAAAACGATCCCAAATGTATCCTAAGCGTATTCCTCCTGTACCCTACCGTATCCGTCTCGTATCCTTTGTTCAAACGTCTCTAGAAGTCAATGGCTACGCGTATCCTCACATATCGGGATATCCGATATAGATACGAATACGATGCGTGAGAGTTTGAAATAACCGTGCTTCACTGTTGTATGCTCTGATTTGTAATGTCAAAATATCTGAAGCTTTATAGGGACGATTTAAATTTTGTCCCCTATATCTATTGGGGGCAAAATTTTGGTTGTTAAAGGCAAGTCACTATTGCTTTTAAGGACGACTCATATTTCGTCCCCTATATCTTATTGGGACCAAATGTTTAGTTGCTAAAGGCATTGAACCAGATGAGGAGTTAAGAATCACCATTGCATTCGTCCCCTATATCTTATTGAGACTAAATGTATGGTTGCTAAAGGCATTGTACAAAATGAGGACTTTATAATCATCATTTCAATTTTGGTCCCAATAGACCTTTTTTAGGGACAAATTTATTTGGTCCCAAAAAGTTTAGTCCCTACAATCGTAATTTCTTGTAGTGTGGCGATCGTAATACTCAAGTGAATGTTGTTGCCAACGTCAAGCAAGGAGTCTCCAAACAAGAACACGGCCGGAACCATTACTTGATCCTTCGAAAACCTGAAGCTCATGTAGTAGAAAGCAAGAACAAGTAGGACAATTTTGCAGGCCATTTTACAACTATAAGAAACACAAGCTCTTCATTTCTTTTGGTATTAGATGTATAAGTAGAGCCAGGGATATGAATAGTTTGTTTTTATGGAGGGAAGTAATTAAGCTAAGAAAGCACAATATTATTTTCAAGTATTTGATTACTAACATATATCATCTTTATAAGAACATTGCTTTGATTCATTTCTGATTTTCTTTTATTATTAAGAAATTAATATAATTATCAATTGATTAAGTTTTGGTTAATTTGCACATTGACTCATAATTTAAATAGTTAGTATACATCTCTTCCACCTCGGTCATAAAGGTTCAAATCTCACCATAAGCGTTTATCACATGTATATGTAGTTTTCTCCCTTTTATTATAGGAGTATATGTCTCTCGTTGTAGAAGTAGATAAACTAATCATACATTTAGTGCTTCATCTCGACAAGTCCTGACAGACTTATTTATTAATTTTATAATTATATCATTAAAAAAAAAAAAAGAGTTTTGGTTAATCCTTACCTACATCTCCAATTCACACCCACACACACATCACATTAGAGTGGATTATTTTATTTTACTTAGAAGTGTGCTTCATATACTTGATATAACATTATCTAGATCTATTATAATCCTAATAATCCAATGATATAAAAAATTCTGTGGGAAGAATTTATTCTCCTATTTGTGAGAGTAGATTTCTTTCGACTTGAAAGTAAATATTCAGACCGTACTATTGAATTTGATCTTGGTAGTCCCACCAATCCTTTAACTCATCAGGTCTCAGATTTTAATATAAAATTATAAAAACAACCAAAGCAGGCACGATATCTATTGAGACGTGCATGGTGTTGAGATTTCTTATGTTATGGAAGAATTATTAAGATTGAAACCCACTAACATCAATTTGATGAGATTTGATTTATATTTATATTATATTGTAATTTTCTTATAAAACAAAAACAAAAACATGCATAATAGAAGCCTATAATTTAAACAAAACAAATCAATCTCTTGATAGGACAGAACATATATATACATGCATATACATATACATATATATATATATGTATATGTATATATAGGACAAAGTCAAATCGCAGTTCTGAAATATTAATTCATCAAAGAAAGACACCGACCCATGTTCATCGAAAGCTGTAGAATATGTAAATTATACATTTTTCTCATGTATTGTACTAAATTATACATGTTTCTCAAGTCTCTGATCTCTCTCTATATATATATAGTTGAAGACTTATGGTGGGGATTTGCTATTGTTTTTCCATGTGTCATTTCTTTCACAGATTGCATCAAATATTTTATATGTCACCCACCATCACTATTTGTTGTCGTCTCATTGTTGCTGCGCTGTATTCTTTCAAATATTTGATATATGTTGCCAACCGCAACTTCGAATTCACAGGCTTTATTAGAATTTATGTTATATTTTTATACCATTCTATATATATGTACAGATTTCTAATTAACTGTATCAAAGTACTTAATGACTCATGAAGTAACCTAAGAGGTGGTTTATTTAAAAATACTAAAAACTAAAACTTAAAATAAAAGTTTAAAAATTCAGAGTTATTATTTAACACCTAGTCACTGAATTATAATTATATTCTTCCATAATTATCATTCTTATATTAATATATTTTTAAATTTATCTTTATTTAGATAGTTAGTTAGAAGGAAAAAAAAATAAACAAGTCATTCAGATTTTAAATTTCAGTTCCTGTTCAGTTTTTAAAAAAATTTAGATCTATTTAGTTCTCAGATAAAAAAATAAACGGTTATTTTTATTGTTGAAAATTAAGAATATTGACTGATTTCATGTACTCTGGGAATCTAGTACTACTATGCATGTACCAATTTGTATCAGAATTGTGGTTCAACAGTTATGTTAGCATCCTATTATGATGTGCTGGTCACATTATTGATATTGGGATATGAAATAATTTTATTTATTTTTAATGTAATTAATACGATTTGATATAATAATGTGATTGAGTTATCTCTCTAAATTTTCTCATATGTTATTCTAACTTCACACGAAAGCAAGAAAAATCCAAGCAATAAGATAATAAAACTATAAACAAGTTCAATATTCAATGTCTTATTGATAGATATGATCAGTTATAACAAGCCAATTCACATGATTGTTTCGACAACAAACATTACAAAAGAATAACAACAAAAGAAGCATTATAGACAATTAAGGAACTCAACGCTGAGTTCTTGTTGGTGTACAAATCTTCGATCATGCAAATGATCGTCAAGCTCAGTGGACGTCATTTACCACCGAGTTACATTGAATCATAGTTCATATTTCTGACAATTAGATGGCTATTAATTGCCTAACGCTAATAGGAAATGCGTATTGCGATGGACTGTTAAAAAAAGTATTCACAAAAATGCGAGCAGTTGCTTCTGATGGATGGAACATGTCCCAAAAGACATATTCATTTCTGTTGGAGCAATAGCTTGAAATAGGCAAGCAAAGATTCATGGCGTTCAATCTCCCAAGACCGCAACAAGCTGCTTTAACCTTTGTAAACCCTAAAAATAAACACACAAAAACAAAAAACTAAAATTGTTTATTGTAATGTTGCAAAGAAACATATTAATACGTACAACGCAGCGATTTTTACTTGAACATTGCATTTTCGAACCATTACATCATTTAACGATCCAGTTAGTCTACTCGTAGCAAGTCTAAGTCTACATTTCATAAAACGAGAACGATACTGACCTAATAATTACTGTATGTAACGTGCTTACTTACCGTAAGGAGTTGGGTTTTGAATGATGTTTTGAAGAACAGTGTAGGAGTCTAAATAGGTGTAAGAGAAGCCATGGAGCTCTGATTTCAATTCCTGCAACATTAGCTGTAATTCTTCATTGTACTTAACAGCCCAGTGATTTGATTCTTCATTGCAGTCATCTGTTGGGCTTGTAACTCTTTGTCCTGGCATACAACCAACTGGCCCCAACCCAGGAAGCACAAATTTACGCGCACCATAATTGTATAATCTCTGTCAAAATAGTTAACAAAAATAAAACAGTTCGCAAATTAACAATATCAGTTTAGTGTAGATCAAACCAAACTGCTGTTAAATTTTGTTGCTAAACTGCATTTTAACTGAGGGAGAAAATCTTCATTATCGGCACGGAAGTAAATATCAATTTCGGTGAAAATATTAGGGGTCCAAATTCTTTAGGTTGACATATCGGAAACATCACCAATATTCTCAAAATCTTATAAATATTTAAGGATATTTTTAATACTGATCTTCTCAAAATATAAAAAATATCGTTAATATTTCGATCAATTATGGATATTTACAGCACCTTTAGTTGTCCTTTGAGAGTGGAAGACATCAAATTGACATATTGCTGTCTGGTGTACTTGATTTGAGGTTCAGGCGTTAGAGCATAACTGGCCAGATCAGTGGTGCCAAACTCAAGAACAAATAGAGATTTGGACAATCTATGTTGTGCTGCAGATGATCCAAGCTCTTTCACCAATTCTTCGTACACAGTTGCATAGTACTCCACTTGCTTTGACAATGGTATTTTATCACCCTACAGTTAATGTAATAAAATAAATAAAATTGGGATTGTGTTATTTTATTTTGAAATTTATTTAACATTTGTTGTTGTAACCATAGAAAAAAAGTGACATTATATTATATTGGGGAGAAATTATGTTACAATCTGTAATTAAAGGGTGTTGTAAAATACCGCATGATAAAAAGTTTTGGTGCACATCATAAATATTGTAAAAAAGATTTACCACAAAAGATTCACGGTAAATTACTTAAAAACTGCAGTAAAAATATAAATATTTTAATATTTATTACGGATTAGTATTTATAAAAAATATAATATTTTTTTTAGCAATCAATCATGTAAGTTAGGGTTTGACTTACAAGTTGAGGTAGAGTCTCATTGAAGATTCCTGCAGCTGAGGAGGCAAAGTTAACACCATTCATGAACAATGATGCCTTGTTTTTCTTGAATACGAGAGAAAGATATGGTGGTGGCGAAGTTTGAAACCCAACTTTCTCAGCTAATTAATCATTAAATTTAATATAAATATCAGGAAAAATATTATATGTTTAATCTGTAACTATACGACGATAATGTATAGGGGCGGACGGTAATGGAGGCAGGGGGACCCTGGCCCCCCCAATAATTTTTGAAATTTTTTTTTTATATATTTAATTTAAATATAAAAAAAATAAATTATATAAGTTAATAAACTAAGGATTTTAGACCCTAGCCCTCCAATTTTTCTCTTCTCGTTCCACTCCCGATGACATATATAAATAAAACAGTTATAATTTTATTTTTTCAAGACACGTGAAAACAGTTTATTAATATATATTGAAAGAACAAATTTTTAACTTTATTACCAATGAAATCAGCACAATGCTTGCCGTTACTAAACCGTCCGGTGGGTTTCTTGGTCGGAAAATCAATGCCATGGTGCGGAAGATCTGCTTTGGCAAGAGAAATTAGAAAATTGTTGTTGCCAACGTCGAACAAGGAGTCTCCGAACAAGAACACCGCCGGAACCAGTGGCTGAGCCCCTGTAAAACTGAGGCTCAAGCAGCAGCAAGCAAGAACCAGCAGGAAAATGTTGCATGCCATTTTCAATTCTTTTGGTATTTTGCTATCTCCAATCTCTATATATATGCACATAATATTTCAAGCGTCCTATTTACAAACATATATTTTAAATAAAGAACATTGGTTATTTTTTTTGGTCATTTTTTTTATTATCAAATTATGTGACTTTGGATTGATTATTAGTTTATTACTTGTCAACTGATAGCCCGCTCAAGTTGTTCTTAAAATTATTATCGAGATCCATTGTAATCCAATCTAATATAAAAATATAAAGGAACAAAAATAAATTATTCCAATTTTGAAGGCGTAAAATATTGATAAATACAACAATTTAATATACCTTTATTAATCAAACATATATGATATTTATACGTGTTTTCGAATTTGGGTTTATAATATGTTATTGGAATTGTTGAGACAAGTTCTACAAAGTTGCTGCTTTTTAAGGAAGTAATTTCGTATTTTAATAACTTTTAATAGGAAGTTTTGTTTTCAGTAGGATTTGTTATGTTAAGTTTGCATAGAAAAGTTCATTTATAATATGACATTAACTCAAATTTATCATCTGTAAATTTCAAAAAGAAAATTTGTTTTAGTCAAATAAATCTCATTTGGAGTCGGTTTTGGTTATATTGTATTTAAGCATGTATTCGAAACAATACACACGTTTTTTTTTTGAAGCAATTATTTATCCTGGAATCACATAATATTCCTAATTTTGTTGGTTGGAAGCCTTAAACTTCAACCCTTTATATAGTCATATAAATATATATTCTTATCATTGTCCATAAAAATCCAATTGTGCGGGTAAACCTCTTCCTTAGAACATCTCCAATGCAAATATATATTTTTTAGTATCTAAATAGTGTCACATCAGCAATTCTAAATAATATGGATCTAACTTGTCAAAAAAATTATAGAAATACATATTCACTTCTCCAATGTAATTATCTAGATAATAATTTCCCGCAAGCCATTTGTCACATTCTCTCTCCAATTTAATATTATAATTAAATGAATTGAGAAAATATTAAAATTATTTTGGTGGGAAAAATTAGAAATCCTAGTCAGCATATCAAGGAGGATATCTACAATTAGAAACTTTACTTAATATTCTCTAACTTTTTTTTTTCGCCACGTCATATTAATATTGAAGTTAGATAATTGCATTGGAGAGAATTTTTTTAACTTTTTTAATATAGATCCTATGTGGCACTCAATTTTCTCCAAATACATCATCGTATTGGATATACTCTTATACTGAGATAGATATCTCCCATTATGAGTCGTAACCTCCTGTTTGCTGGGAGTAGTTTGCTTGTATGATTGGTCCTGATAGGAACCAAATTATCGTGGAATAGGCTAATTTATCGGTATCGCTATATTATTTTATGTAAAACCGCACTTGCATCAATTGAAGGCCTATATTTTAAACAAACAAATCAACTCTCTTGATTCTGTAATAGAATGATAGAATTTTACAAAGTCAAATCTCAGTTCTGAAAATAGTCTGGAAAGGAAGTAACTGTCACATGTTGGATCCCCCTGACAAGGGATATTGTTTGTCAAAGAGATCTACAAACAAATATTTTTTTGGTTAATTATCAATTTAGTTTTAAATTTTTAAAAAATTATTAATTTTTTAATATAATTTTATTTATTATATATTTGTATCTTTAATTTTTGTAAATATATCAATTAGTCCTCTAACCAATCTTTTAACAATCAAACTAACTGAAAATATTACAAAGATATTTTTATCCTTAATTTTATTTAAATGAGTTAAAATTATAATTTTACTCTCAAATATTTAAAAATATTATTACTAATTATAAAAGTAATATGATCATTTTATATTAATATTTTAAAAATAAAAATTTTAAAAAAAATTAACTGGATTTCTCATTTTAAAAATATAATTTATAAAAAAAAATTAATGAGACATTATGAAATTTATTTTTAAATTTTATTTTTAAAAAATTAATATAAATAATCATATTACCCTTCTAATTATTAATAATATTTTTAAAATTTTGAGGGTAAAATTATAATTTTAACTCATTTAAATATAGTCAAGGGTAAAACTCTATTTTTAATATTTTCAATTAATTTAACTGTTAAAAAATTAGTCAAATGTATCAAATTGATACATTAATAAAAATTTAGAGTCCAAAAATATCAATAAACAAAACTGTTTTAAAAAATTGATGATTCCCTAAAAGTTAGGGATCAAATTAATAATTGTCCACATTTTTTATATAAAAAAAAACATTAAGATTAATAATAAACAGTAGTTACAATACTTCAAAAAATAGTTTTCAGATGAATAAAAACTACAAAAAATAAGTTAAATGAAATTAAACGAACAAGTTATTGTCTATCAATTTATGCTTTCAATTCTCCAAAAAATTAAAAATATTAAAATAAAGAAGGTCAAAGACTTATTAGTTATTGTTTTATGAAAGTGTTTTCTGATTATATAAATTAGTTGAAATATCTCGAGTCTGCCTTATAATTTATGAATTAAATATATAAAGTTATCATATATCCTTTTTAACTCAAGTGGTGTGCACTTTTCCTTTCACATTTATAGTATGGTTCAAATTTCACCATACGTATTTATTCACATATAGGGAGAAATTTATCTTTATAAACGACACATATACTATTTAATTTTGGCAAGAGTTCCTGGCATTTCTATGCCCCGCAAGCCCGTGTCTCATTCCAAGCTAAATTATATATTTTGCTAACTAACATGAAAACATACTATTTATGTGACCAGCATCATCTTGTTACTATGACTATGGAGTATATTTATTGAAATGATAAATTACTATTAGTTTATAGTGAATGATTTTACTAATTAAAATAAAGTTTATTATTTTTTTAAGATATTAGAGGAAATTAAATTGTTAAAATAACTCTATAAATTCGAATCACCATTAATGTAATTTGGATTCTATAATATTTATAACAACTAGTTTAGTATATATTGAGCTCAAAGTGTTCGATACGATAATAGGGTACAAAGTGGATTGAGAAAACATTGAAGAAACTGAATAGTATACAAAATTATTCAATATTTGCTGACGAAAAAAAGAAAAAGCTACCTATCACTTACTTTTAATAAATTTTAAGAGATTAATTCGAATTTCGATTCAAAAAATAGATTAATCCGAATTATTTAGATAATCCTGATAAATAAATTGTGCAAGTTCATTATTCTAATTATGATACAAGTTTATATGAGTTTCGAATATTGGATCAAATAGGGGTATGTTATTATTATTAGTGCTATTTTTTTTTCTTATTATTTATTTTTTTATTTGGAGAAGAAAATTCGAACTCAGAACATCAACTTCATAAAGAAGTGTGATTACCACTTACCCCTAGAATATTTATGCTTACTATTATTGTTGTTGCTTAGTTTCTACTATTTTTTTATTCAATCCCATCGGTTGCAAACAACCATCATTGTACTCATCAAAATTGTTTTAATTAAAATAACAAAAAAAATTTCGAGAATTAATTTTATACCTAATTACCATAAAAAAAAAAAAAACTAAACAACTATGTTATTCCATTTAACCAAATGTAAAAAGCCATGACAATGGCATATAATTTCATCATATTATTTTTTATATGATTTTCTTCATATTGTTGTGAGCTTAAACAACTACTAAGCGCCTTACATTAATGGGAAGTGTGTATTGTGAGGAACCATCAAAAATAGTATCCACAAAAATGTGAGCAGTTGCTTGTGTTGGATGGTACAAATCCCAGAACACATGATCACTTCTGTTGGAGCAATAGGTTGAGATCGGCATCGTTGTATTTAACAGCCCAGGAATTTGCTTCTTCATTGTATTCTTCTGTCTGGTTCTTAACTCTTTGTGATGGAATGCATCCAAGTACCCCAAGACCAGTAACCACAAATTTACGCACACTGTTACCGTGCAATCTCTGCCAAAAATGGAGTGGAAAAACAGGTTCTGTATATACAAATATACATAGTTAACAATCTAATCAGAAATGAATTCGTCTAAAATTTGATTGATGAATTTGAATGCAATGGTTTTCCATTTTGAAGAATATTGTACGCATTGAAACATGTTGGTTACATAAGTACCTTTAGTTGTTCTTGAAGGGTGGTGGTCATCAAACTGAGATACTGATGTGGGGTGTACTTCTTTCGAAGATCAGATGATTCCAAATAGTCGAAGAAATTGTTGCTACCGATCACAACGGTGAAGAGGGATTTAGACAAGTGTTGTTGTGCACCAGCAGATCCTAGTTGGTTCACCAAATCTTGGTATACGGTTGCATAGTAGTCCAGTTGTCAAAGGTATTGCTTTATGCTTTAGAATAAAAAAGACTAACGTGAGCAAACAGTCGTTTAAGCGGGGATAGCTCAGTTGGGAGAGCGTCAGACTGAAGATCTGAAGGTCACGTGTTCGATCCACGTTCACAGCAAAAGTAATTGTTTTACATTATTTTTTTTTCAATCACAGGCTGGTTAGAGGCCCATGAAAGTGCTTGTTAAGTTCAGGCAGACTTCTGACCCAACCCGGTATCAGATTTCAAAAAAAAAATTATTTTACATAATTTTTTTCAATCGCAGGCCCATTAGAGGCCCTTGAAATTTAACATCACAAGCCCATTATAGGCCCATGAAAGTGCTTGTTAAGTTCATACAGACCTGTGATCTAACCTATATTAACTTGCGTCCGAAAAGTACATGTTTTCCAATAAAGAGGGGCCAGCAGAGTATGGTTTTGACAAAAATGGAAATTATACTATTGCGGTGGTCAACTAAAGGTTATAAAATACACAAGGAATTATGTAATACAGTAATAGTGTGATGGAAGGAACCATCGCCCAATGTAGTTCGATGGTAAAGGTGCTCATTTAACCTGACAATATCTCAAATTTGAGTCGCTAACACCGCAAGTGATATGTCGAAAAAAAAAAAAATAGTGTAATAGAAGAAAAAGGAAATTGTCAAATATAACATTATAAAAGTATTGAAAAATTTGTTTTAACTTATAGTAGTCAAATATAAAAATTTCTTTTCAATTCATAGCCAAATAATTGTAAAAAAAAACTCCCTAAAAAATTTGTAGGTGAAATAAAATATATTTTACGTTTTTAGTGTTTGAAAAAAAAAAGGTGAAATACAGACGTTTCAACATAAAATATATTTATAAATTTAGAAAATTCATTTTTCAAATTTTTTATTTTTATTTTTTTCCATTCTTTCTCCTCTACCCTTCCACTTCGTCGCCCTTCCTCTTAGCTGGCATTTTCTCCTTTCGTCACCAGCTTCTTTATCTTCTTTCTCTTCTCTCTCATTTTTTCGGTTTCTCTCTCAAGTCGACTTCTATTTCTCTTTCTAGAATAGTGGTTAAAAATACAATTCAAATGATCCTTTTATATTAGTTCATTTTTTTTAAAAATTTGGCAATTAACAGTAAAATTAATAGTTATAGTGAAAAATAATATTCACTAATGTTGTAAGATTATGTTTAAATTTTTCCTTTTTTCCTTTCAAATATTGTTAGATATCTATAAGTATATATTTACCTATCACAAGTCTCCTCGTCGGCTCGTCATCATATATATTAATGTCATTTGATCAACCAAAAGTGGGTCTCAATCTATCAACTATTTGACTGATTTTATCTTCTTTTTATTGTTCTTTTTTATCTTATGTGGTTGAATAAGATGATATCTAATGCATGCATACAATGAGTTATTATCCGATGATATGAGATTGGTTCAATAGTATGTTCCTCACACTTACACTTCGAAATTATAAATTTGAGTCATGTCATTCTGAATTAATTGTAATAATTAAAATAAAAATGAGTCATTAACTAAAATGAAAAACAAAATCACTACATGTTTAGGCAAATTTTAAAGTACTATTGAATGCAAATTTGAATACATATGAGAGAGAGATGAAAAGTCTAATTGTTGTATCTCAAGTCAAGTCTCATGAATAATTAGGAAAAAAAAAATAATATGAGGTTGGTCCAGTAATATGTCCCTCACACTTACACATCAAGATTATTAGTTTAAGTCATGTCTCCTTCCTCTAAATTCTAAAATAATTGTAATAGCTAAAATAATAATAAGTCATTAACTTAAATAAAAAACAAAATCACTACGTGTTTAAGCAAATTTTAAAGAAATATTGAATGCAAATTTGAATACATATCTAAATATCTATATAGAGAGAGAGATGAAAAGTCTAATTTTTTATCTCAAGTCAAGTGTCATGAATAATTAGAAAAAGAAAAAAAATTGTGAGACCAAATATTTATTATATTTATGTGCATTATCCTATTAAATACGACATATTTTCCTTTTTGTAAATATAAAACTATATCAAACAAACCCGAATTTTAACTTTAGTTTTAAACCCGGATTAATTACGGTTCAAATGCGGGTTCAATGTAAACCCGCAAATAACCCGCATTGAAAATGAATCTGGGTTCACTTTCACCTCCTCCAGCCTCCAAGCTTCTCTTTTCACGGTTTCAAACAAAGAAAAGCCTCCTCTCTTCTCTGCTGCAGCTCTGCTCAAGCTCATCTCTTCTCCTCTCCTCTGCTTCTCTAAGCTCCTCTCACCTCTGCGATCGTCTCTACTCTCTTGCCGTGTCGACGTAGCACCTCTTGGTCCTCTTCCGTCGCCGGTAGCTGCCATCGGCAAAACTTCTCACGGTTAGTCGAGGTTCTCACGGTCGCTGCCATCTGAAAACCTCTTATTTTCACTCACTCTTCTCTCTCTCTCGCAGGGATTTCTCGAAACCCAGAAAAATTTCTTTTGATTCTCGAAATCCATAACAATCCTGGTACTTTTCTTTTATTTTCTCTGAGATTTTCGTTCTTTTTGCTGTTTTGGTTTTAGTTTGGTTCCTGTCAGTCCCATGAACAAGAATGTATTTGACATAATAATTATTAAATTGTGTTGCTTTTTCATAAACAGAGAATTATAGTAGTCAGATTGCTCTACCCTAATTGTGGGTATTGGTTCTGTTCTGTTTGTAACAACAGGACAGACAAAAACCCATAAAAATCTGCAAAAAACATTGTAGAATCTAGTACAAATTAATTAATGTTGCAACAATAATGTCTGGTCTTAGTTGGTTTTTCTTGTCTTTTTATCCAAGTAGCCATGTTGCTTGGTCTAGCCTCACGAGTCCTCTGAGACAGCTGTTGGATAAAACGAGAATGCTTTTTTATTTTAAACTTGTTATGGAGTTTGTATATCTAAGTTTGTTCAGTACACTTCATCGTAGAAAGTTTTGTTCAGATTTGAAGTTTCAAATGGTTGTTGATTTGTTTAATGATGGTGGTTTGAGATTTAGCAGCTTTATCTAATTTGCATTTCCATATCATGAATTCATTAATAGGATGCTGTTATGAGATCTACTTGATAAAAATTGGAAACACCTTTCCATGATGGTTAATTGCATGGGAATATTATAATTGGTTTCTTAAGTGGACTGATATATATTAGATTACACGATCTGGTTTGGTTGTTGAAGTGAACTGTGCATAGTTCCAAATACTTTTGATGACTGCTTGGTTTCTATGTGGTGCTATTGTTGGTTGCTTTGGTGATATTGTGACAGCTTTCTCAAAATCATGTGGGATACTTTTGAGAGTTTGAATTGTGATGGATTGTCCATGTCCTTGAACTCATACGTTGCGTTGGACTGATGAATCCTTTACTCTGGGCAGTTTTTGTGTCGTGTGTAATTTTGCTTTGTAAAACATCAGATTGGCCATGTGAAGTAATGGTTATTTCGTTTTGTGAATGAACATATATACCTTGTTATTATATAAAATCTGCTCCTATAGCCAGTGATCAAAGTAAACTAATCACTAAATTTCTTGTAATCTTTTTGGAACATGAATGAAACAAATGAAGTGGAGACCATAGATTACTACGACTTGGAGCTGTAATCTTAAAACGATTTTTCAGATTGCAGCAAAATATAAATGTTTAGATTTGCATTAATATTTTATGATCTTGTTGTTGGTTGCCATGGCATTGTATGATCTTGCTGTTGTTTCGGTGCTTATTTTATATTATTATTATTTTTATTCTTGTTTCCTCCGCCTCCCTCTCTTTTCTATTCAATTTGTTTTGTTTTTTTGTATTTTAAAAGTTTGACTTGCAATTATGTTAGTGGGTTCTCCACCAACATCCACTAACACATATATATATATATATATATATATATATATGTATGTGTGTGTGTGTGCGTGCGTGTAGCTCCATTGACATTTCAATATCCTAAAATGACACAAATTTACAATTAATCGCATGTGATTTACCAATCATCTATTAGTTATCAAACTAACCCACCAATCACATTCCATCTCAATACTTATTCCAAAAATATTCTACACATATCCAATCACCAAATTGACTTCACCAATATTCAATTGGACCCATTATTATCCAAATGCACCATAAAAATAATATTTCTAATGGGAGTTAAATCGAATAAAATCATTATTTGTTTATACACTATACATCGAATATATATACTTTTCACCAATTTAAATCACATATTTAACTATTGCATACTTAATAATAATTAATAATAATATTTTTCATAATTACGGAAAATTAGGGGTGTTACAATTCTTCCCCTCTTAAGAAATTTCGTCCTCGAAATTTACCTTATTCAAACAATTGTGGATATTGCTGTCTCATTATTTCTTCGTTTTCCCAAGTAGCCTCTTCCACATTATGATTTCTCCAAAAAACTTTCACTAGCGGTACTTTCTTATTTCGGAGTTCTTTTATTTCTTTGTCTAACACTTGCACTGGTTCCTTTGTATATGTTAGATCAGGCTGTATCTCAATGACTTCAGTCTGGACTCTGTGAGAAGGATCTTATCTGTATCTCCTCAGCATAGATACATGAGATACATTATGTATCTTTTCCAATTTAGGCGGTAAAACTAGTCTATCGGCTATTGGTCCCACACGTTCAATGTTTCGTATAGACCAATAAACCTAGGACTTAACTTCCCTTTCTTTCCGAATCTCAATACTTTCTTCCATGGAGATACTTTCAGGAATACTTTATCTTCGATCTCATATTCAATGTCTTTTCTTTTCAAATCTGCATATGATTTCTGACGATCTGATGCAGCTTTCAGTCTTTCCTTGATAATCTTCACCTTTTCTTCAGTTTGTCGGATCAAATCTGGTCCTACCAACCTGTCTTCACCTAACTCTGTCCAGCACAATGGTGTTCTACATTTCCTTCCGTACAGTGCTTCATACGGTGCCATCTCTATGCTCGCCTGATAATTGTTGTTGTAAGCAAATTCAATCAATGGGAGATGATCAACCCAACTCCCTTAAAATAAACTATACAACTCCGGAGCATATTTTATAGCACCTGTATTACACGCTCTGATTTCCCATCTGTCTGTGGATGAAAGGCTGTACTGAAGCTTAATCGTGTGCCCAAAGCTTCCTGAAATTTCTTTCAGAATCTGGATGTAAACCTCGGATCTCTGTCTGATTGGTAAATCACATACGATTAATTGTAAATTTGTGTCATATATATGTTAGTGGATGTTGGTGGAGAACCCACTAACATAATTACAAGTCAAACTTTTGAAACATAAAAAGCAAAACAAATTGAATAGAAAAGAGAGAGAGAGGCGGAGGAAACAAGAATAAAAAAAATAATAATATAAAATAAGCACCGAATGGCATGTGAAGCGGTGGAGATTAATAGGGAAATCAAGTGTAAACAAACAGAACAGAAGCAAAACAAAGAAAACAGAACAGAGGTCGGGGAGAAGAAAAAGAAGAGAGAGAAAAGGGAAGAAGAGAAGAAGGAGAAGAAGAGAAAGAAGAAAGGAAGAGAAAAAGGAAAAGAAACGTGTTGGGAAATTGTCCAGGTTCGGTGTATACTAGTTTTAATTTTTCCAGAATATTTCGGAATAGTTGAATTTTATTAATTTTGATTTATTTGAATTATATTGATTAGAATTTATAGTTTGAAATTGATTTTGGATTGATTTGAATTACGTATTTTCGAAATATAGTTTATATTCGAAATATTGATTGTGAATAATATTACGAATTAATTTTAATATGTTATGATTTTATTATTGAGATGTGAAATATAATTGAAAGTGATTTGAAATATATTATTTTGTGAAATGTATAAAAAAAATAATTTTGGGCATTTTGATTTAATATGGATTTACGAAATATATTCGAATACGATTTTGAATTAATTTGATGCTATTATTAGTTTCAGAAATATATTTGAATATGATTTTGTATATTTCCTTTATATGAATATTAATGAAATTTGGATTTCATAAATATGTATATCGATTTGAATTAATTGAAAGTTGAATTTATTTATAAAAGAATGATCTGTAAATTTGTATTGTGAAATTGAAATTTCGAAATCGAAATTGAATGCTTTGAAACTTGAATTTGATAGTTCTGAATGAAAAGAAATGAGTTGATATTGAATTTGAGAAATCATATTATGAAATGACTCTGATATATATGAACATAGATATAGATATAGGAGATTGACATATCAATTGGGTTCACTTAGCAGTACTGTATTAAGATTTCTGAGATTTTAATGATTATGATACCTCTCTTTGGATTATGTGTAGCCATCGTTGTGGACGGTCCTAGAGTGAAGATATTTTTGTCAGGCAGTCCCCGTAGAGTCCGATGTCGGAAATGATACATGTATAGGGATACCATTTCATGCTAAAATGAGAAACCTGACTGTATATAATTCAGCGAGCAGTCCCCGTTGGGTTCCAGTGCTGAACAACCCGTAATCCAGTCCTGTAATATATGTTATGTGTATCAGGAGCCGAAATAAAAATTGAAATATGATATGAAAACATTTGAGATTGATATGATTTGAATTGAGCCCCATATTTGAACATTTATTTGTTATCTATATTTCTGATTTATCGATTAAAATGTTATTATAGTATATTTGTAAAACATTCAGTTTTGTGTACACCTAGTAAGCAATATGCTTAGCGCGTTGATTTTTATCGCGCGTAGGTAAAGAAGATTCCAAAGTTGAAAAAGAAGTGAAGAGTTGAATCTGCAGGAACAGAGACCAGAGTCACATCATTCCTGAGCTTTTGGGTAGTTTGTTTTATGTTCCATTTATATGTTTTTGATTAGCATGCATATACAGAAGAATTTTTGTAAATAATTGTAAAAGTTGTGTTGTGTTTACATATTTTCTATAAATATTTATGTTCTGCGGAATTATGAATTTTATCACTTTTGAATTGATTTTGATTAAATAGTTTGTATGAAATGCTTGGAAAGTCGCCCTGAATTTGGAAGGGTGCGCAAAATAATTGAAATGAAATTGAAGTTTAGAATTTTGATATATTATGATTTTATTGAAAACATGTTTTGGAATGTTAGAAAAACAGAGGGAACTCTAGCAAAATTTTCAGAAATTTATTCGGACCATTTTTAAAAGGTTTAATAAAATTTTAAGTTGTGGTTTTATAAAAGTAAAGCAGAGATTTCAGTATATGATAGCGCTCCCTGATTCGGTCCGAGTGAATTAGGTCAGGGGAGTGTTACAGTGAGTAAGTGAGGGTTAAAAAAAATAAATAATAAAAAAAGAGGGTTAAAATGAGAGTTGGATAAAATTTTCATATTTTGCGGATCGGGTTTAAACCCGTACCACAAGCCCATATAGAGGGTTTAGGGTCGGGTTTGAGCCCTTTAAAAATTTGAGGGTTTTTTGAGGGTTTTTATGCGGTGAGGGTTTAGACCCTCATTTTGCCATCCTTAGTTAAGTTCTAGCGTTGGATGATTGAATTGGGTTTGGATTGTATATAGTAGGCGTAACTTGATATCTGTATACACTCCTGAGGCATGGCAGGTATTGATTGTATATGCGTCTTGATTCTGTTTTGTATTAGTTCAAAATTTCTGTTTTTTTTTTTTAAAAAAATTGGTTCTAGGTTTGTGTTGAGGACCTAATTCAAAATCCAACAACAAACCTAACTTCTCTATCAATCAATAACCCAATTCAACCCTAACTTCAATTTAGCCCCAAATTACAAACACCCATAAACCCTAATTTTCCCAATTAACACAATAACACACTCAATCTTCAATTAACCCCGAATTCAACACAAATCTACAACCCTAACTTCACTAATAACCAAATAGACAACACCCAACACAAATTAAAACAACGTAGATAGATTTTGCGCTTAGTTACCTTATTAGGGCATCTCTTGCTCTCTAGTTCTTAGGTTATTAGCCCAAGCTCTAGTCCAAGTTGATCTCACAAGCGAAATTGCAAGAAGAACCGATTTGTTCTTGGTGATGATCCAAGAGAAATGAGAGAAAATGTTCTCAAATTGTATTTTGATTGATGATAATAGTAAATAATTACAACCCTAGAATAGTTGTTCTATTTATACAAAATCAGAAAATATGGAGAATGACTAAAATGCCCTTAACTATACAATTTAAAACTGTGCAGGAAATTCAAGTTTTTTGGCCGACCAGTGGGTCTCGCGACCTGGGTTGGTCGCGACCTAGGTCGCGAGGCTCACTGCCTCATTTTTCTCTTCCTCGCGCTACTCAACCCATTCTCTCCAGTGAGCACCGCGACCTAGGTCACGACCTGGGTTGGTCGCGGTGGGCTCACCCCTTGTGCTCCAGTGACCACCGTGACCACGGTCGTGAGGCAGTGGGTCGCGACTGTGGTCGCGGTACTCACTGCCTGATTTTCTCACTTCTTCTTCTATCCTCTTCACTTCTCCTTTCCTCCTCCTAGTTCTAATACTTCTTCTAGGTGAGCTCTCACAGTTTGTCTGTTGATTTAGTTTCGGCCTTTTTGGTTCGAGGGTTTTCAGTATTTTTCAACAGCTTTCGTGGCTGTTGTTTTATGGTTGGATTTGAAACAGAACTAGAAAACAAAAATTTGACATGGGTTTTGATTTATTTCTTTTCACTCAAACTTTCTAAGTTTAATTCGTTGATTTTGTTTAACCTTTGTCTGTTAAAGGATTGACGATTTTCATTAGATATTTTAGTTACATGGAGTGTTTGTGTTTAAATAGGGCTTTTGGTCTAATGAAATCTATGCCGCTCTGTTACATGATGCTCTATTTTTGATTCTCTGTGATTGGTATTATTGTTGTTTGATTATGACCTATGTTTTGGACTTTGTTTATGATACTTGGTAATGGCAGGTATTGTTGTTTGATTATGGCATTTGTTTTGGATTGTGTATTCTATTTATGCTTCTCTGTAATTAATTGCAAGTAATTTTTTTTTATTATGGCCATTTTGGATTGTAAAGATATTTATAATAATCTGTCATTGCATGTATGTATGTTCAAGACCAGAATCAATCTAGTGCATTGTTATAATTTTTGTTATATAATTTTCATTATTGTTGCAATGTGAAGGAAATTAAAGCCAATTGTATGGCCCAATAGGCCTACAAACCGACCAAACCGAACCGAACCTGTCCATTTTGGTTTTTCTTTTCAACTTAACGGCTCTGTTAAAGCAACACCACTAAACAACCACCAAACCAGGCGATAAAGAAAAGAGCATCGAAAAGCATGGTCACAGCCGCCCAGCTCTCTATTTGTCACGTGCCCATGACGCGCCTCTCTTTCACTCCAACAAATAGCCTACGGTTGTCGTCATTTTCTTCTTCGTTGAGTCTTCAGTGGAAATTAATCAAGCCGGATTTGACACTTAAAACCCCCAATTTTTGTGTCTCAGCGTCATCTTCTATGAGGATCGAAGCTCCGGAGAGCACTTCGAGACCGTCTTTTCTTGACCGGAGAGAAAGTGGTTTCCTTCGCTTCGTCAAGTACCATGGCCTCGGCAACGACTTCATTTTGGTAACTTTTTTCTCTCTTGATTCTGTTTGGTTCCAAGGAAAGTGTAGGAACTTCTAGATACTAGAAGTCATTGAATTGTACTCTTCATTTTCTTTGCTGAGAAAATAATGGAAATGGAGCTTAGGGCATCTCCAATCCAAAACTTCAAAATGGTGTAATTTTTACTCTATTTTGGTGCAACTTTCACACCAAAAGTTCTTTCGTGTGTGTGTTATTATTGCCTCTCTTGGAAGTAATTTCTGCTTTGGTTTTTGATTGGGTGCTGATTGAGTGAAGTGAATTTGGATAGGTTGATAATAGGGACTCTTCATAACCTAAGATAACTCCCGAGCAAGCGGTGAAACTATGTGATAGGAACTTTGGCATTGGGGCTGATGGACTGATCTTTGCAATGCCTGGAATCAACGGCACAGATTATACCATGAGAATCTTCAATTCTGATGGTAGCGAGCCAGAGGTTTGGCCCTTTATATAATGCTGTATGTTTATATATGCCGTATCCCAATATCAAGATTAAACAGGTTCTCAACGGTTGTGTTGTGATGTAATTCTAATATGTCACTGTGATGCATATCAACATAAATTAGTTTCTTATTTTGAGGGATTTGTTATGTTTTTGACTAATTTATTGGGTGTTGGTTAAATTCTAATATTTTTGTCTTCTAGATGTGTGGCAACGGGATGCGTTGCTTTGCCAGATTCATTGCCGAGCTTGAAAACTTACATGGGAGGCAAGGTATTGCTATCAGCTGATTTTATATAATAATATCATATTAATGGATAATTTTTTCTACAATGTTGCTCAGTGCTTCACATACAAATACTTGGATGTTTTAGGTCCAATTATTGCCAATAGCTTTTGATAATCAACTTCTGTGCCAATATATAAAGAATCATATTGTTATATGTTTATAGTGTAATTTTTAGAATTGTCAGTAAGCTAAATTGTTTGAAAGATAGTATCCTGTGATGGATAATAATGTGTTATTTGATCCTGACTATCTATGAAAGGGGGGTATGTTAATTTTTTCCTTTTTCAATTTATTCAGTTTTACTGTACACACTGGTGCTGGTCTTATTGTTCCAGAAATTCAAGATGATGGGAAGGTAAATTATTCTACACCTAGGAATTGTGAACATTGATTTTAACTTGTGAGGTGCTTTGAAGGACTGAGTATGTCAGGTCTCAAGTCCTTTGACAAAATCAAAACATTTACATGTTGCAAGTTGCAACATGCTTAATGGAATATAATAATCTGCTTTTTGCAATGCTTTTTTTTTTCTTCTTTCTTTGACAGTGCTTCACTTCAAGTCCTTTTCTAGATATAAATTACTTGCTTCCTTTGTTGTTTTGGGCGTGAATCCCATGTGTACTAGTCAATGCTTACTGCAATTTCAGGTCAAAGTTGACATGGGTGAACCAATACTTAAAGCTTCAGAGGTACCTACAAGATTACCAGCAAATAAGGATCAATCTGTTGTTAAATCAGAACTTGATGTAGATGGAGTAACCTGGAATGTGACATGTGTTAGTATGGGAAATCCTCACTGCGTAACTTTTGGTACAAAAGGAGGCCAGGTATTCTTCCTGAATAACTGATAAACTGATTGTGTAATATGATTGGATTGATATGTTCTATTCCTTTTCTTCTACGGTCGACAACTTTGGCCTTTCAACTAATTTTTTTTTTAAAAAAAACAGCTCTATTCCTTTTGAGGTATTGCTTTTTGTGTTTTTTCTTTTATGTATATGAAGCTACTATCTTACTGAATCTATCACGAGCTAAATGTTAACCTGACTGGATAATACTATGCAGCTCAATGCTCTTTTACAAATAGAATTGATATAGAATAGTTAACAAATTTTGTGTTGCTTTTAAATGATATTTATATATCCATCTCTTGCCTCTAATAATATAGTTGGAATGTTCCTCATCACTTCGTGCAAACATGATCTGAATTTCGATAGGTTGCTATTTTTACATTGAACTGAAACAATTGACTGCTTTACTGAGATTTCGCTTTTCTTCTCATTCATTTACCCCTCTAATACTCTCTTATTTAATAATGGCTTTTGAACAGAAATTGCAGGTTGATGCATTAAATTTAGCTGAGATTGGTCCTAAATTTGAACACGATTCTATGTTCCCGGCTTGAACCAACACAGGTTAGATTTTATCTTATTATGAACATGATTTGGCACTGGGGGTTCAGTCCAACACAGCTTAGGGCACTCTTTTGGCGATAATAATGTCATACTCTGTTGGCATACTATTGGCACAAAGAAGTAGATTAAAAGGATGATACCTTTAAAGCCTAAATGACTTAGCAAAGTTTGAGTTAAACCATGCATTGTTCTTCTTCATTGCCTGGTACTGATTGGGTCTTTCCCTACTATATTCTTATCATAACACATACCTTGCTACTGTCATAACATATGCACACAAAGTGATGAATTTCATTTGATGTTATTTGCAGAATTTGTGGAAATTATTTCTCCTTCCCATCTGAAAATGCGTGTTTGGGAGCGTGGGGCAGGTTGGTTTCTACTGCAAAAAAACATCGTGCTGCTTACATAATTGGCAGTTCACTTCTTTAAGTTGTCGATTAGTTGTATCTAGTTGCTAAAATCTTAAATACTTCCAATTGTAGGAGCTACACTTGCATGTGGGACTGGTGCTTGTGCCGTGGTGGTTGCAGCAATCCTTGAGGGTCATGCTAATAGAGTAAGTTTAAAAAGTGCACTCTTATCTGCCTTTTTCCTTTTAACAAAAAGGAAAAATGTTTTCATATCTCACTTTGACATGCATTGTAAAACAGAATTGCACAGTTGATCTACCTGGAGGGTGTAACACCCCCTGACCCGACCCGACTGGATTGACCTAGGAAGTGTTACCGGGTTTTCAAAACTCTGTTTAAAATATGAAAACCAAATACTTTATAATTTAAAATTCTTTCTAGTGAGCCCATCAAAACTATTTGAAAAATTTTGCCAGAGTTTCCTCTATTTTTCTGGCTATCCAAAACTCTCGTTTTCCACAAAACTCAAATATGATAATAACAAACACTTCAAAATTTTATTTCTCAATCACATTCGCACTCTTCCCAATAGTGCGACTTTCCCAAGCATTTTCAACAAAACAATACATATTGTTTATTTACAAACTTTATTAAACATAAATTATTGTACAAATATTTACAAAACTCATATATTATCACTTTACAAACTTCTGTATATGCATGCTTAAGTAATTAATTTACAAACAAAGTTTAAATAAAACTACCCAAGTAATGTGACTCTGAATCTTCTTCTGCAGCTATTAACTCTTCAGTTCTTTATTTATTGGAACCTCTTCTACCTACGCGTGATAAAATCAACGCGCTAAGCATTTCGCTTAGTGGGTGTACACAAATTAAATTTGCAAATTTAACATAATCTCATTTATAATGTATATAAAACAAATACAATTCATAGTAGACCAAATACACCTTTCAAAGCAAATCAGATAATCATATTAACAAAACGTTTAATTAAAGAAAATCTTTCTCTTATAAAGTCAGTAATAATCTGTCCAAATTGTTTTATATATATATATCAACTAGTAGAAAAGACGAAGAAATAAAATATCACAATGATAGCTTATCAATCAAGTAATAAGTTATAAATATCAAATAAGGAACAATAAATAAACTGTTCAAATGTAATTATCAACAGAAATCAATATATATTTTCGTAAGTAAACTTTCAGATCAACTATATATTAAAATCCAATGATATTCAACTAAATTCAGTAAATCTTATTCATCAATCTTATAAAAGTTTTTAAAATTCTTTTCTATAAACTTCATCCATTTCTTTTCAATCCTGACCCTTTAGTATACTTAACATAATTTTCTGGACTGGAATATGGGCCGCTCGACATCGACCACTCAGTGGGTGTCCGTCGAACATAACTCCCAACCTATGACGAATCCTTAGGGTAGTACGTATCTCCCTACCCTAGGACCGAATGTTCGGAACCTAGAGAGGTACATATCTCCCTATCCCAGGAACGAATCCTTAGGAAGGTATATGTCTCCCTACCCCAGGACGAATCCTTGAGGAGGTACGTGTCTCCCTACCCCTGGACGAATCCATGGGGAGGTACATAATATCAGGATCAATATCAATATCGGTGCAGTACTGCTGAAATAACCCAGCTGGTATACCAACCTCCTATATCCATTTCTATGTCCAAGTATCCTAGGGCCATTTCACAATATCATTTATTTATGGTCAAATTAAATTTTATTAAATTCAAATCAATAAACACATTTACAAAATTTAAATCTCAAATTTATAGTCAACCTTATTTCACAAATTAATATCGAATTGAATTTCCCCAAAATCGCTTAATCAATTTATCACACACAATATATATATATATATATATATATATAAATAACTATATATATTCAAAATCAATTTCTCATAAACAATATATATATCACTATATATATATAAACAATTTTTCATAAACAATATATAATTTCTCATAAAATTAATTTAGCACTATGTATATATATATATATATATATATATATATATATATATATATATATATATATTCAAAATCAATCAAATATATATTCAAAATCAATTTCTCATAAACAATATATATCTCTATCTATCTATATATATATATATATATATATATATATATATATTCAAAATCAATTTATTACAATCTCTATATATACCAAATCATTCCCAAAATCAATGTCAAACAACAAATTATAAATAATATATATCACAAATAAGTAAAAACAATATAATATAAAGATTCCGAAAATTTCTAAAAAATCTGAAAAATACAAAAATTAGTGTACACCGAACCTGGATAATTTCTGAACAATATTTCTTTTCTACTCTTCTTCTCTTTCCTTTCTCTCTTCTCTCCCGCTTCACTCTCCCTCTCTTCTTCTTTTTTTTTTTCTTTTCTCACGCCTTAGCTCTATTTTGTTTTTCATTTTTTATTTGCTTTCATTTTGAGATTGCTTGATTTTGATATTGCTTTGCTTTTAAGATTGCTTTTGTGTGTTGTGCCAATTGTTTTGGTTTGTTGACTTTTCAAACTTTTTTTTTTTTTCTTATCCACTATTTATTTATATATATATATATAAATATCTACTTAATTATAAAATGGACCCTTGAGCTTCTTAAAATTCTACAATAGCACAAATTTACTCTTAATCACATGTGATTTACCAATCTTCTTTTAATTATCAAAGTAACCCACCAATCACATTCTATCTCAATAATATTCGAAAAATATTCCACACTTATCCAAATAACAAATTGACTTCACCAATATTCAATTAGACCTATTATTCTCCAAATACACCATGAAAATAATATTTCTAAGTCGGTTAAAATCACTATTCGTAATATGAGAAACTGATAGCCATTACCACGAAGGGAAGGAGATCGATTGTGTAATTAAAGATAATAGTACTTTGTGCTACAGAGACAGAATTCATATTCCAGATGATGAGTTGAAAAGGACAATCTGAAACGGTAATTCAAATATAGGAAGATATGCTTAGAAATTGTGTGATTGATTTTGAAGGAAATTAGGATCGACACAGTCCTTTAGTTGAATTTGTTTATAATAATAGCTTCCAATCAAGTATTGGCATAATACCTTACGAGGTTTTATATAGGCGGAAATGCATGACCCTTTTATGTTGGATTGAATTGAGCAAAAGTAGGATAATTTGCCCTGATGTAATTAGGGAGACTGAGGAGAAAGTGAGAAATCGGTAAAGAAAGATTAAAAGCCGTAACTGATTGACAGAAATCTTATGCAGATCTAAAAAGAAGAGACATAGAGTATGAAAATGAGAATAAAATTTTCCTTAAAGTATTTCCTTGGAAGAAAGTACTAAGATTTGGAAAGAAAGGAAAGTTGAGTCCTAGGTTTATTGGTCCATACGAAATCATCGAGCGTGTAGGACCGTTAGCCTATAGACTAGCTTTACCACCTGAATTAGATAAGATACATAATGTGTTTCATGTATCAATACTGAGGAGATACAGATCGGACCCTTCCCATGCAGTCTCGACCGAAACTATTGAAGTACAACCACACTTTATATACGAAGAGGAACCAGTGAAGGTATTAGATAGAGAAATCAAGGAACTACGAAATAAGAAAATTTCATTGGTAAAGGTTCTCTGGAGGAATCACAATGTAAAAGAAACTACTTGGGAAAGCGAAGAAGTGATGCGTCAACAATACCCTTAGTTGTTTGAATAAGGGAAATTTCGCGGACCAAATTTCTTAAGAGGGGAAGAATTGTAACGCCCCAAAGTTCCATAATTATGAATAGTATGATTATTAATTATTATTGATCATGCAAAAGTCAGGTATCTGATTTATATTGGTGAAAAGTTAAGTATGTGATTAAAATTGGTGAAAAGTATATATATGAGATATATAGTGTATAAACGAATAGTGATTTTAAACGACTTAGAAATATTATTTTCATGGTGCATTTGGAGAATAATAGGTCCAATTGAATATTGGTGAAGTCAATTTGTTATTTGGATAAGTGTGAAATATTTTTCGAATATTATTGAGATAGAATGTGATTGGTGGGTTACTTTGATAATTAAAGGAAGATTGGTAAATCACATGTGATTAAGAGTAAATTTGTGCTATTGTAGAATTTTAAGAAGCTCAAGGGTCCATTTTATAATTAAGTAGATATTTATATATATATATATAAATAAATAGTGGATAAGAAGAAAAAAAAAAAAAAAGTTTGAAAAGTCAACAAACCAAAACAATTGGCACAGCACACAAAAGCAATCTTAAAAGCAAAGTAATATCAAAATCAAGCAATCTCAAAATGAAAGCAAATCAAAAATGAAAAACAAAACAGAGCTGAGGCGTGAGAAAAGAAAAAAAAAAGAAGAAGAGAGGGAGAGTGAAGCGGAAGAGGAGAGAGAAAGAGGAGAGAGAAAGGAAAGAGAAGAAGAGTAGAAAAGAAATATTGTTCAGAAATTATCCAGGTTCGGTGTACACTAATTTTTGTATTTTTCAGATTTTCCAGAAATTTTCAGAATTTTTATATTATATTGTTTTTACTTATTTGTGATATATATATATATATAGATATATATATATATATATATATATATATATATATATATTGTTTATGAGAAATTGATTTTGAATATATATTTATATATTTGATTGATTTTGAATATATATATTCAAAATCAATTTCTCATAAACAATATATATATATATATATATATATATATATATATATATATATATAGTGCTAAATTAATTTTATGAGAAATTATATATTGTTTATGAGAAATTGTTTATATATATATAGTGATATATATATTGTTTATGAGAAATTGATTTTGAATATATATATATATATATATATATAGTGTTAAACTGATTTTGCATTCTATATATATATATATTGTGTGTGATAAATTGATTAAGCGATTTTGGGGAAATTCAATTCGATATTAATTTGTGAAATAAGGTTGACTATAAATTTGAGATTTGAATTTTGTAAATGTGTTTATTGATTTGAATTTAATAAAATTTAATTTGACCATAAATAAATGATATTGTGAAATGGCCCTAGGATACTTGGACATAGAAATGGATATAGGAGGTTGGTATACCAGCTGGGTTATTTCAGCAGTATTGCACCGATATTGATATTGATCCTGATATTATGTACCTCCCCATGGATTCGTCCAGGGGTAGGGAGACACGTACCTCCTCAAGGATTCGTCCTGGGGTAGGGAGACATGTACCTTCCTAAGGATTCGTTCCTGGGATAGGGAGATATGTACCTCTCTAGGTTCCGAACATTCGGTCCTAGGGTAGGGAGATACGTACTACCCTAAGGATTCGTCCTAGGTTGGGAGTTATGTTCGACGGACACCCACTGAGTGGTCGATGTCGAGCGGCCCATATTCCAGTCCAGAAAATTATGTTAAGTATACTAAAGGGCCAGGATTGAAAAGAAATGGATGAAGTTTATAGAAAAGAATTTTAAAAACTTTTATAAGATTGATGAATAAGATTTACTGAATTTAGTTGAATATCATTGGATTTTAATATATAGTTGATCTGAAAGTTTACTTATGAAAATATATATTGATTTCTGTTGATAATTACATTTGAACAGTTTATTTATTGTTCCTTATTTGATATTTATAACTTATTACTTGATTGATAAGCTATCATTGTGATATTTTATTTCTTCGTCTTTTCTACTAGTTGATATATATATAAAACAATTTGGACAGAGTATTACTGACTTTATAAGAGAAAGATTTTCTTTAATTAAACGTTTTGTTAATATGATTATCTGATTTGCTTTGAAAGGTGTATTTGGTCTACTATGAATTGTATTTGTTTTATATACATTATAAATGAGATTATGTTAAATTTGCAAATTTAATTTGTGTACACCCACTAAGCGAAATGCTTAGCGCGTTGATTTTATCACGCGTAGGTAGAAGAGGTTCCAATAAATAAAGAACTGAAGAGTTGATAGCTGCAGAAGAAGATTCAGAGTCACATTACTTGGGTAGTTTTATTTAAACTTTGTTTGTAAATTAATTACTTAAGCATGCATATACAGAAGTTTGTAAAGTGATAATATATGAGTTTTGTAAATATTTGTACAATAATTTATGTTTAATAAAGTTTGTAAATAAATAATATGTATTGTTTTGTTGAAAATACTTGGGAAAGTCGCACTATTGGGAAGAGTGCGAATGTGATTGAGAAATAAAATTTTGAAGTGTGTGTTATTATCATATTTGAGTTTTGTGGAAAACGAGAGTTTTGGATAGCCAGAAAAATAGAGGAAACTCTGGCAAAATTTTTCAAATAGTTTTGATGGGCTCACTAGAAAGAATTTTAAATTATAAAGTATTTGGTTTTCAGATTTTAAACAGAGTTTTGAAAATCCGGTAACACTTCCTAGGTCGATTCAGTCGGGTCGGGTCAAGGGGTGTTACAGAGGGCCATTGGAAATTGAGTGGAGGGAGGCAGACAACCATGTGTACATGACAGGTCCAGCTGAAGTAGTGTTTTATGGATCAGTACCCTTGTAATATGTCTCCACTGAATCAAACTTATTGTCTGGAACTTCATTATCTAAGATTTACCCGAATTTCGGATACATGTAAGATAGAGTCCTACAAACGCCAAGAAACTTTTATTATTTTTTTCTAGTTAGTGAATGTTTGAGGCTCTGTTGTCATTTCCCTATACTTTCTGTTTCGATTGCATATGAGGGTAACAAAGAGATGTAATATATATAATTCGACTATGTATTGAAGGTGTTCAGTGTTATTGAAGGTGCCTTCAATATCTTTCTTAGAGTGATCTCTTTCAATCAACCACACACATTCAAGTAACAACACAACAAATTCATTAGAAAAGTTGTGATTTTTTCCAAATGGTATTTGATTAACACATTTCAATTTTCACCCTTAATGGTTTCAAATGTCACCCTCTTCTCTTCTCTTCTCTTTTATATTGATATCTAATATGCAATAAAATATAATTCCAAAATTGTTACTTGTGGGTTGTGGCCATTACGCATAATAAAATAACAATAATTGCCTTTAATAATTGTTTAAAGAAGATGATCTTTTTTAAAGAAAAAAAAAGACTAACAATGATTTTTTTTGAACTTACCAATGGGAAATAAGTATAACAATGATTAATTAATAAACTTTTTATTTTTCTACTTTAATTACCAATGGGAAATATGTGTCCTTAAACTCGCATAGGTGAGGCCGAGATGCCTTATTTGAATTTTTAACCTATGAGTAGGTTCTATTTTTTTTTCAATGGCTATTAACTTCACCGAGAGATGCAATTAACATCATAATATGTATACGATCACAGTTTATTATTATTTCGAACAAGGATTAATTTGACTTCCCCCTATTCAATTGCATCCGTTGCAAACAACCACCATTGTACTCATCGAAATTGTTCTAATTAAACTACCAAAAAAAAAAAATTCTAGAATTAATTTTAGACAAATCCCTATTTACCATCAAAAATACTAAACAACTATGTTATTCCATTTAACAAAAATGTAAAAAAGGCATGACAATGGCATATAATTTCATCATATTATTTTTTATATGATTTCTTTCATATTTTTGTGAGCTTAAACAGCTACTAAGCGCCTTACATTAATGGGAAGTGTGTATTGTGAGGGACCATCAAAAAGAGTATCCACAAAAATGCGAGCAATTGCTTGTGTTGGATGGTACAAATCCCAGAACACATGATCAGTTCTGTTAGAGCAATAGGTTGAGATCGGCACACAAGGGACCTTTGCCTTCAATTTTCCGAGCCCACAACACGCTTCTTTAACCTTTGTAAACCCTGAAAATAAATACGAAAAATTCGACATTAACCCCCCGCTATCACTAACTGATATAATAATTTTACTGGGATCATCTGACAATGATTTAGATATTGAAAACTCTTGAATTGTATTCATACAATACAATCCAACGTTTTACCAATTTTATCCAGATAATGTCTTTTTGCATGCTTACCATAACCAGCTGGGTTTTGAATGATGTTGTGCATGACATTATAAGTTTCAAAATAGGAGTAAAATAGGCCATTGAGTTCTGATTTCACTTGCTGCAACATTGACTTCAATCCATCATTGTATTTAACAGCCCAGGAATTTGCTTCTTCATTGCATTCTTCTGTCTGCTTCTTAGCTCTTTCTGATGGAGTGCATCCAAGTACCCCAAGCCCAGTAACCACAAACTTACGCGCACCGTTACCGTGCAACCTCTGCCAAAAATGAAGTGGAAAACAGTTTGTGAACAATCAGAAATGAATTGGCCTAAAATTTGATTGATGAATATGAATGCAATGGTTTTGGATTTTTGAAGAATAATATTGTACATGTTGAAAAATTGTTGGTTACGTTATGTACCTTTAGTTGTTCTTTAAGGGTGGTGGTCATCAAACTGAGATACTGTTGTGGGGTGTGCTTCTTTCGAAGATCAGACGATCCCAAATAGTCGAAGAGATCGTTGCTACCGATCACAACGGCAAAGAGAGATTTAGACAAGCGTTGTTGTGCACCAGCAGATCCTAGTTGGTTCACCAAAACTTGATACACGGTTGCATAGTAGTCCACTTGCTTTGCCAATGGTATCGCTTGACGCTATACGAAATAGATATTATTAAAATGAATGTAATGCCATTCAAGCGGGGATAGCTCAGTTGGGAGAGCGTCAGACTGAAGATCTGAAGGTCACGTGTTCGATCCACGTTCACCGCAAATTAAATTGATTATTTTTTTCACATCAGAAGCCCATTAGTGGCCCATGAAATTTAACTGAACTTTGAAGCCCATTATGTCACACTTTGGACACCACAAGCCCATTAGTGGCCCATGAAATTTAACACTTTGGACTTCATCTTTTCTTCTCTAGTTCCAATTACAGGCCCATTAGTGGCCCATGAAATTTAACCGAACTTTGACGCCCATTTTGTCACACTTTGGACACCATTTTTTCTTCTCCAGTTCGAACATCATAGAATTCTAGCCCCACTTTTTCAATAAAATTAACTCTTTTTTCTATAGTAAGAGTTTTTGTGCTTGTTAGGTTACCTCTAACTCAACACGGTATCAGGTAAAAAAAAGGGTCGAGGAAAAAAGGTTTCAAAATTTTTTTTTTTTAATATATCACTTACGGTACGGTTATTCGAATCTAAATTATATTAAATACTAATAAATTTTAAAACATTTACAGAACTAAAATTATTTATTTACTGGCATCCCAAAAGTCCCTATTTTTCAATAGAGAGGGGCCGACAAAGTATGGTTTTTGATAAAAATGAAAATTATACTATTGCGGTGGTCAGCTAAACCATGTAGCCAAACAGGAAAAGATACTAAAAAAGTTATTCCCCCAAAAAGCAGCTTTTAGCGTTGGTGGATTCAGACATTTCAGAGAGCCCCATCACCATCATATTTATTGAAAAAATATATATAAAAAATAAATGGACAGTTCACAGTAATAGTATTTATGTGATTTTGACTTACAAGAGTTTGATCTGAGCCATTGAAGATTCCTGCACCTCCAGAGGCAAAGCTAACACCAGTCATGAACATGGATGCACTTGAAAAATTCTTGTTCTTTTTTAGAGAGAGATATGGTGGGGATGTTGGCAACCCTACTTTCTCAGCTGCTCAAATCATTAATATTAATTAAACATTAACAATATTTAAATATTAAATTCGAAACGCGGTATCGAATGAATAAATATATGTTGAAGTCACGTCAAATAATATAAAATGAACCGTAAACTTAGAGAATCCCTTGGTAATGTAAAAAAGGAAAAAGGTGGATAATTTAAATAAATAATTAGAGAAGTGGAAGAATAAAGTAAAAAAGCATGTACATGAGAATCAAGAAACTGACTTTTGGTTTTGAGATGCCAATCACCATCACCTTCCACTCAGTTTAGGAACATAGTGGAAAATGATTTTCTATTACATGCAATCTACCAAGAACATGTATGTTCCGTTTTAGAAAACAGTTATCCATCACACACAATACTTACTGTAGAAAATTACTTTTTTTTAGTGTAAAAGATTTAATATTTATTAAAAATTAGTAACCATAATAAATATAATATTTTTTTTACAGTAGTAACTATCAATTTTACAGATAAATGTTAATTATATATACATAAACTTTATACTCAAGGAGTAGAAAATAAATTTGTGAATCTGTAACTACTTATAAAGTGGAAGAAAAAATGAACACAAAAATTAACGTGACAAAGAAAAATATATACGCATGACATCTTCAAAGAAACTTGTATATATTGACTACTTACGTACCGAGAAAATCAGCAGCATTCTTGCCATTGCTAAACCTTCCGGTGGGCTTCTTCGTCGGAAAATCGACACCGTTGTGAGGAAAATCAGCTTTAGCAACAGAAATAGGGAGGTGATTGTTGTTGCCAACGTCAACCAGGGAGTCTCCGAACACGAACACCGCCGGAACCATTTGAGCCTCTGAAAACCTGAAGCTCAATAAGCAGAAGCAGAAGAAGAAACTTTCCAGGAAAATTTTGCAGGCCATTTTTAATTAATTGGAAAAGAAAAACTTGTATAAATAAAACAAGCTCTCAAATCTCACTCCAATATTTTTTATTTTTTGTGTGGTCTGTGTTTTTATAGTGAGATAGGGAGCTGATAAAGCATGTATGTGTGTATATATATATATATATATATATATATATATATATATATACATATAGTAGAATGCAATTTTCCAAGTGTGAAAAGAAGTCACTTGAAAACTGCTGTTGCAGGTAACGTGGGCTTTGGAGGAGGAAAAAAAAAACAAAAAAAAGAAGAAGTTATATGATAATTCACAAGTCACAACATTTTGTGTTTGTCCCACTATAAACATCATTTTCTAATCAAGAACATTGCTTTGATTTTTCTTATTTTCTGATTTTTGATTAAGACTTTAAATAATTTTTATTTATTTTAGAAAAAGACTTTAAATAAATTTGATTCATTAATTCAGGGTTGTAAATCGTTTTTTTTTTTTTGGGCTTGGGGGAGGGGTAATTCGAACTCTTTACCTCACCTTTGTTGATAAATATATTTATTGTCAGATTATATCTGCGATCATATTCGGTTAATTCTTCTTTGTTGAGTTCAGACACTAATAATTAATCACCTTGATTATGTTTGTAAAATTAGTTATTATTTCTTGTAATAGTTGTAAAAGCTAAGTATATATATGTGAGGTTAATATGATGTATCGACATTTAAGTTCAACTAACAACTAGTATTCCGTAGTAGTTAAAATATGAAAAAAAAAAAATTTCAAAACACAAGAAAATATGTAATACAGTAATAGAAGAATATATATATTTTAAAAAAGGAAATTGTCAAATATAACATCATAAAAGTATTGAAATTTGTTTTAACTTATAGTAGTCAAATATAAAAATTTATTTTCAATTCATAGCCAAATAATTTGTAGGTGAAATAAAGTATATTTTACATTTTCAACATTTGAAATAACGTGGAATACAAACGTTTGAACGTGAAATATATTTGTAGATTCAAAAAATTCATTTTTTAGGTTTTTTTTTTTCCGTTCTCTCTCCTCTGCCCTTCCACTTCGTCGCCCTTCCTCTTTGCTAGTGATTTCTCTTTTGGTCACTGGTTTCTATCTCTTCTTTCTCTTTTCTCTGATTTTCATAATTTCTCTCTAGATTTAGATCTCTATTTCTCTTTTTGGAATGGTGGTATAACATACAAGTCAAATGATCCTTTTATATTATATCATTTTTTAAAAAATTAGCTACTAACAGTTAAATTAATAGTTATAGTTAAAAATAATATTCACTAATGTTAAAGAATTATGTTTAAATTTTTCGTTTCAAATATAGGTAGATATCTATAATTATATACTTACCAACACAAGTCCTGCCATCATCATCACACACACACACATATATATATATATATATATATTTTTTTTTTTTTTTTTTTGATTTCAACAAAACTCCTATTGCAGGAGACCAACAAGAAAATTAGGTTCAGGATTGAACCAACAAAAATCCTCCTTAGAGGAAAAGGCGAGGGAAGCAAGAGAATGTGCCATTCCATTCCTTGAACGAGGGATGGCATGACAGTTGGAAACTCCTACAACCCTAAACAGAGCCTTGATATCAGAAACAATAGGGTCCATAAAAGAACTAGGACACGAATTAAAAATCCTAGCCACAGCATTAGCAGCATCTAACTCAACCCACTCAATAATCAGGTTCAGCTCCATAGCCAGCAGTAACCCCTCTCGCAATGCCAGCAGCTCACCAAGCTCAGCAGGAAAGAACCCCAAGAGGGGCTTAGCAGAAGCTGCAACAACCTTGCCCTGAGAATCACGAACCACAGCACCCGAGCCCATCACAGACAAGCCAGGCTTCACTGCTGCATCGGTGTTCAACTTCAGGGAGCCTGCAGGAGGAGGCGACCACGAAGCAGAACAAGGCAGCCTGGGAGGCTGGGAGGGAGAGCCAAAGACCTTCTGGGTGCTCTGAAATTCACGAAGCAAAGAAAGAGACCAGGAAACCAAATCAGCACTAACCCTGGGGGATTTAGAATGAAACACGGCATTCCGCTCAGACCAAACCCCCCACAGGATCATACAGAACTCCTCGAACTCTGCTCTCTTGGCCCTAACAAAAACCCACAAAATCAGATCAAAACAAGAAATATGACGCTGCAAATTGAGGACATCCCAGAAAACAGTGGACTCCCAAATAGGGTGCACGGAGCTGCACCAAAAGAGGGCATGGGCTGAGCTCTCGGGAGCATCGCCACATCTAGAATAACACGGGTCAACCACAATCTTCCTAGAACAAAGATTACAAAGGGACGGAATGGCATTGTGACAAACTCTCCAAATGAAGATTTTGATTTTAGGGGGAATGTTGAGATTCCAAAGTGCAAGCCACCATTTCGAATCCGAACTCGAGGAGGAACCAGACAGGGAGAGTTTTTCCTGCGCTGCAACCCTATATCCGCTCTTCACAGAATACTCCCCAGACTTATCGAAATGCCAGATTAAGGAATCAGCACAATCACCTAAACTCAGAGGAATTTCCAAAATAGAATCCCTATCCGCTGTCACAAAGACCTGATCAAGCTTAGCCAAATCCCAAGAATGGGAAGAAGGGGAAATAAGAGATGCGACCATAAAATCCTCCACAGGAGCAATCGAGAAGGGTCTGAAAGTGGACGCCCTAGGTATCCAAGGGTCCTGAAAAGCCCTGATAACCTTACCATTACCAACCCTCCAACGGAGACCCTTAAAAAGAAGACTCCTACCCCAAACCAAACTCCTCCAGAGATGAGAGCTCCCCTGCTTCAGTGAGACCGATAAGAAATCCTCTTGCCTGAAGTACTTTGCCTTAAGAACTCTAGACACCAACGAATCTTTATTCATAGCAATTCTCCAAGCCTGCTTGCCAAGAAGAGCTTGGTTAAAAAGAGATAAATCTTTAAACCCAAGCCCCCCACAGATTTTCGGAGAGCACAACTTGTCTCTAGCGACCCAGGAAATTTTCTTATGACCATCAGAGGCACCCCACCAAAAGCCCATAATCATGGAGCACAGCTCATTACACAGAACAGAAGGCAACTGGAAGATACTCATAGTGAAGGTAGGAATAGCTTGCGCCACTGCTTTGATAAGAACTTCTTTCCCGCCCATCGAGAAGAGATTGCCTTTCCACCCTCTGATCTTCCGCCAGACCCTCTCCTTAATATCACTAAAGGTTTTCCGTTTATTTTTCCCCACCATGGTTGGAAGGCCAAGATATTTATCATGGGCTTGGGCATTAGCTAGACCCAGGCAATTCAAGATACTAGCGCTGCGATCATCTTCCACATTAGGGCTAAAAGTGATGTTAGATTTTTGCAGATTAATCCGCTGGCCAGAGGCTTTCTCATAGATATTAAGGATCTGTTTCAACTTCTCACAATTCTGAACTGAAGCCCTGCAAAAAACGATACTATCATCTACAAAAAACAAATGACTCACTAGAGGGCTCCCGCGACAACATCTCATACCCAAAGATTGTCCATTAGACTCGTTGCCTTTGATAAGAGTAGATAGAGCTTCTGCACATAGAAGGAATAGATAAGGAGACAAAGGGCACCCCTGCCTTAACCCTCTTTGCGGAGAAACTTCCCCCACAGACTTCCCATTTACCAGGAAGGAAAGCTTGGAGGTCGACACACAGTCCATAACAAGGGCTCTAAAGTGATTAGGAAAACCTAACTTCTCCATAATGAACTCCAGGAAACCCCACTCGACACGGTCGTAAGCCTTACTCATATCCAGTTTAATTGCTGCATACCCTCTCTTACCTTTTTTCTGTTTCTTGATAGAATGAAGAAGCTCAAAAGCAACCATAATGTTATCAAAAATTAACCGCCCTGGTACAAAAGCACTCTGCTCCGATGATATAATGAAGGGCAGAATTTCTTTCAACCTATTTGCCATAACCTTTGAGACAGTCTTATAAATAACACTGCAAAGACTAATGGGTCTGAAATCAGTCATACGCTCCGGGTTTTTAACCTTTGGAATCAGGACAACATTAGTAGTATTGAACTCCTCGATTGAGCATCCACCATTAAGAACTTTAAGGCACACGCTGGAGACATCCTCACCAACCACATTCCAAAATTTCTGAAAGAAGAGAGCATGGAAGCCATCGGGACCAGGGGCCTTATTTGGGCCCATTTCGAAAACTGCAGAACGTACCTCAGCTCGGGTGAAGGCCTCTCCAAGTCTGCCTGCCATTTGGGCATTAACTTTACTTTCAAGAAAAGAGGAGGCAGCAGAGAGATCGGAGGATGATGGCTGGATAGACCTAAACAAGTCTGAGAAATAATCCAAAACCACACTGGACATGCCCTGCTCCGACTCCCTACGGACCCCTCTATTATCCAGCAAAGAGCTAATCTGATTCTTCTTCTTTCTGGCCGTCGCTCTTCTGTGAAAAAATTTAGAGTTCTTATCCCCTGCGAGTAGCCAATCGACCCTCGACCGCTGTTTCCAGTATAATTCCTCCTTAGAAAGGAGGCTTTCTAACTCTCGTTCCCTACACTTAATAGCATTCAGAACCTGTTCAGATTGCATCCGATCGTAGAGAAGATTGATCTCACTTCTTTTTCTATCAATGGCTTTCTTCAGAGATCCAAACTTAACTTTACTCCCGTTCTCCAGCCGATCAGCACACAAAACCAGCTTATCTCTTAGACCTCTACCAGAAGTTTCACTATCAAACCCACCCCAGGCCGTGCATATCACAGAATAGCACTCTTCGTCTTTAAGCCAAAACGGCTCAAATCTGAACTTCCGATCTCCACCACCACTATCACTAGGGCCACCTCGCACAAACTTGGCCGAAATCGGTCTATGATCAGAAAACATAAACCCTAAATGCTCAACTTTAATTCCCGAAAACAAATTAACCCATTGACTTGTAGCAAAAAAACGATCTAATCTTTCTTGAACATTTCTAGAGCCCCCCCTTTTATTGTTCTAGGTAAACAAGGGCCCTGAAAAACCCAAATCAACAAAATCACACAACTCAACAATACTACGAAAATTAAACATACCCGGACCAAATCGTTCATTCCCGCCCAGCTTCTCCTCTATATGAAGAAGTTCGTTGAAGTCTCCGCCACACAACCAAGGAAGTCGGTTGACTGCCTTCAGCCGTCGAAGAAGCTCCCACGAATCGGTTCTATGATTAGGGACAGGACAACCATAGAACCCTGTGAACCTCCATCTGAGATTGTTCTCCATTTTAATCACCACATCAATATGGCCCCTGGAGAAGGACAATACTGAGACATCCCACACATCATTCCACAATAACATCAGACCTCCACTTTTTCCCACACAATCCACATGCAGACCCCCCGAAAAACCCAACTGCACCTTAACTCTCGCCGCCCAGTCACCTTTTAATCTAGTTTCAGAAAGAAAAACTAGATTAGGGGATTGCTTCCGGATAACCTTCCGGAGAGCTAATAATGCTCGGGGACTCCCCAATCCTCGAACATTCCAACATAAGATACTCATGGCTCCCGGCGGGCCTGCTCAGCAGACTCCGCCGACAAATCAGATTCCAGGAACTTCTGTTTCTTCCCCGACAGATGATCCCCCACAGTTTCCACCACTTTTCGTTTCCCACCCGGATCTATAGCAAACACTTCAGAAAAAGAAGTTCCAGCTTTAGTACCTGAAAACTTGTGACTCAGAGATCTCTTAACTGGTTTTCGATCCCTCCTGGCATAATGCCTGGCTAGCAGCATTTTCTGGATTGGGCTTGGACAACCTGGGATAAGCCTCTGTAAGGGGCTCCCCCTGATTAATCTTTTCCACTTCTTGGAGTTAGGCTTGCCACAAGAAGACCCTACCATAACAACATCACCTTCATCACATAGGTTTGACCCCACTATTTCATCATCCATCCGAGCCAACGCCTCTGAGTGACCATCTTCCGTCGATACTACTGTAAGAATCTCCCTAGATGGGGAAATCACTGGCTGCATAATCTGAGTCGAAATATCATCCTTAGCTATCAATGCTCTATTGGGTTCAGAAACCCCCAAGTCCCTACTAGACTTTCCACCACGCTTGTCAGAAGATGATGGGGTAGTGGACAATGATCTGCTGGCACCCTCTGCCCCTATTCCAGCAACATGCTCAATGTCTTCCTGGGCTTTCGGAATAGCGTCTGGAGTGTCCTCCCCTTTTTGCCGAAACTTTGACCGATCCAAAGGTGATGCTCTAAGCCACCCCCCAAATTTTGGATCGCCCCCTTCCATAATATTTTTCCTCACTTCGCTGTTATCGCATTCCCTGAAAGAATGTCCGATAAACCCGCACCCATAGCAAAAGTCTGGAAGCCTCTCGTATTTAATAAGGGCCGTAATCATAGTATCAAAATTCGCTAACCTCAGCCTGATACCCCTTTTCAGAGGTTTGGTAATATCAATGCTAACTTTGATTCTCAGAAATTTGCCCCACAAATCTTTCGAATCAATCGGAAAATCAACAATGGTACCAACTTCCTCTGCAATTAATCTCGCCACTTTGCAGTTCATACACGCCAGAGGGATATTGTAAATATGAATCCAGAATTCAGAATATTTGAATTTAAGTTCAGAAATAGCACCAGGCCCCACTGGTTTCTCAAGAACAATGAGATTTTTATCGAAATGCCAGGGACCCCTGGACCAGACCATCGCTTTATCCTCAAGGGATTGGAAATGGAAGACAAACACATTATCTCCTACCATTTCAATATCCATTCGGCCCACAGTACCCCAGATTTGATCAATAGTTCCACGGAAGGCCTCCCGGTTCACCTTTCTACGAGAAAGGATCTTCCCTACCAAACAGTGTTCAACGCTTCTAATGCCATCAGCTTGAACATCTTCTGCTATGTCTAGAACTGGGCCATCTTCCTCTGATAAGGACAGAGCCTCACAGAGCCTCAAAATTTCATCTGTAGCCATAAGGACTAACACCGCCACTACAACACACTGGCCACCACACCCAGATCCACACCTAAATAACACAGATCAACCCTGTGATTTCCACAACAACTGAACCCAAGCAAAATAAACACCCAGCCTGCTAAACCACACACTGCCAAAAAAAACGAATCCAGGCAGAATTCAACCACTCACTCAAGTACAGCCACGCATCACCTAAGAGAGATCCAACACACACAGCCCAAACCAAGTCAACAACAACCACCTAAAACACATCCAACGAAACGCAGCAGCACACAGCTGCATACAAGGCCGCAACACCCGAAGACAGTCTCACCAACCACACTTTTTAACACATCTAGAACCCACCAGCACCGAAACCCATCAACCCCGCTGCCACAGATCCCCGATCTACTACCGAGCAGTCACAGCACAACACCAAACACCTCCAAACACAGCACCTGAACACAGAAAAGAACACGCCCAAACCACCAAAATCAAGAAGACCGAACACAAACACAGCTCCCGTCGAACATAATACAAGATCGGGGAAGCCAAAGCTACAAAGATTCGAGCTACCCAACTCAGCCAAATCGCAGCACCACCCCCGATCCGATCGCACCAGCAGCTCAAGACACAAGCTCCGATGGATCGGAGAAGAAAGAACGCCGAGCAGAACAGAACACCACCAAGAAGAATGGAGGAACGGATCTGCCAGGGAAAAGAACCAAAGACCCGAAGCTGTCAATCCAACGTCTAACCAAGAAGATCAGAAGAAAACCATGGACAGCTCGGGGTGATCGGACGAGGAAACTCACTAGGGAGGACAGGCTGCCCTTTGGGAAAAGCTGCTGCTACACTCTGTTCTTTCGAACGAGAGGAGAAGATTGTTTGATCTAACAAGTTTTATGTATATATATATATATATATATATATATATATATATATATATATATATATATATATACACATGTGTGTGTGATTGATCGACCAAAAGTGGGTCTCACACCATCTACTATTTGACTGATTTTTATCTTCTTCTTTTCTTGTCTTTTTTATCTTCTATGGTTGAATTAGATGATGTCTAATGCATATATACAGTGAGTCATCAAACCAAATAAATGAAAAAAAAATGGCAAATTTTAAAGTAATATTAAATGCAAATTTGGACACATATCTATATGTGTATATATAGGTGAAAAGTCTAATTTTTGTATATCTAAGTGTACTTATTCAGTCTAGTAATAATTTAAATTTAAACTATCACTACCGGAGGTGGTATGTATATATATAAAAAAAAAAAGTCAAGTGTCACAAATAATTAAAAAAAAAAATGGTGAGCTCAAGTGGTCAGTGCACTTCTCTCTCACATTAATATTGAGAGTTTAAGTCTCTCCATTATTTACTAATTTGTGTGAGTAGTTTTCTCCCCTTATTATGAGATTAGATATTTTCCATTATGAGAGTAAATATCTGGACTGCGCATTTAGTGATTGATCTCGATAAATCCCAATAATTATTAATCATATAATTATACTCTTAAAAAAACATTTATTGTTGTTAACATAAGTATTTATTATATTTATATACATTATTAATTACTATATCGAAAATCAAATCAATCTGACAATGATAACATATACTTAACTTGATAAGCATTTTTTCTTTTTCTATTTAGGATTTAATTACATTTATTTTAATAAATAATTGAGTCCAATTTTTGACAAAAAGCTTTTAGGGATTGGAAAAACCATTCAATCCTTTTATAATCTAATTCCAATAAGTTATTTCAACAATTAAAAAAAAAAAAAAATCTTACATCTAAATGTTCAAAGACCTATTAGTAATTGTTAAGACCAAATACCACATACACGGTTTAAATATCTACTATTACAACACGGAAGAGATAATGCTCCATACATGCTTATATAATAAGCATTGTAAAACTTAAACATATATATTACTTGAATTAATAAAAGACATACAACATGTAAATTAAAGATAAGATAAACTAAATTAAACAAATTTAAATATACATCTAAAATCAAAGAGACATTTGTATGCTGTCATACAAGTTTTTTTTTTTTTTTTTCAAAAAAAGAAAAAAAAGCTTATAATATATCAATTTAATCGTCAGATGAATCCAACTGTTATAAATATAATGGGATAGTCGGCACCCGAAAATGACTACATATATTTCTTTTGTGCATAACAAGCAAAAAAACATATTATATCTCAACTAAGTTATTAGAGAAATCGAACAATTATTAATATAAATGGATAGCCGACACCTGATATAATATCTATTGTAGATGGATAAAATACAAGTCAGCTCTACTGATACCATAACAGAATGAGAAAAGAGACAAGTCAAAATTTCACAATTTTAAAAGCTAAGTGTATATATATATATATATATATATATATATATATATATATATATATATATGTGTGTGTGAGGTTAATATGATGTATTCACATTTAAGTTCAACTAACAACTAGTATTCCTAGTCGTTAAAGGATAAAAGTTTGAATAAAAATATGAAGAAAAAAAAATTCAAAACACAAGAAAATATGTAATACAGTAATAGAAGAATATATATATTTTAAAAAAAGAAATTGTCAAATATAACATCATAAAAGTATTGAAATTTGTTTTAACTTATAGTAGTCAAATATAAAAATTTATTTTCAATTCATAGCCAAATAATTTGTAGGTGAAATAAAGTATATTTTACATTTTCAACATTTGAAATAACGTGGAATACAAACGTTTGAACGTGAAATATACTTGTAGTTGTAGATTCAAAAAATTCATTTTTTAGGTTTTTTTTTTCCATTCTCTCTCCTCTACCCTTCCACTTCGTCGCCCTTCCTCTTTGCTAGTGATTTCTCCTTTCGTCACCGGTTTCTATCTCTTCTTTCTCTTTTCTCTGATTTTCATAATTTCTCTCTCGATTTAGATCTCTATTTCTCTTTCAGGAATGGTGGTACAACATACAAGTCAAATGATCCTTTTATTTTATATCATTTTTTTTTAAATTAGCTACTAACAGTTAAATTAATAGTGCACATCACTTCTAGTACAGTGGTCAGTACACCTCCCTCCCATTTCAGTAGTGAGGGGTTCGATTCCCACCATGTGCATGTGTGAATAGTTTTCTCCCCTTATTGTGGGAGTAGTATTCTCTCGTTATGGGAATAGATATCCAGACCGCAGGTTTAGTAATTAATCTCGGACCATCTACTATTTGACTAATTTTTATCTTCTTCTTTTTTTTGTCTTTTTTATCTTCTATGGTTGAATTAGATGATGTCTAATGCATATATACAATGTGTCATCAAACCAAATAAACGAAAAAAAAAATGGCAAATTTTAAAGTAATATTAAATGCAATTTTGGACACATATCTAATTTTAAAGTAATATTAAATGCAAATTTGGACACATATCTATATGTGTATATATAGATGAAAAGTCTAATTTTTTAATCTCTAACTCAATTGTTTCGGATATCGATCAAATTGTGCTAATTTAGTCTAGTAATACTTTAAATTCAAACTATTATCACCGGAGGTGGTATGTATAAAAAAAAAAAAAAAGTCAAGTGTTATAAATAATTAAGAAAAAAAATTGTGAGCTTAAGTGGTTAGTACACTTCTCTCCCACCTTAATGTTGAGGGTTCAAGTCTCTCCATTATTTACTAGTTTGTGTGGATAGTTTTTTCCCTTTATTATGAAAGTAGATATCTATTATTATGAGAGTAAATATCTGAACCGCGCATTTAGTAATTGATCTCGACAAGTCCTGACAATTATTAATCATATAATTATACTCTTAAAAAAATATTTATTGTTGTTAACATAAGTATTTATTATATTTATATACATTATTAATTATGATACGTTCTCCTTTTTGTAAATATAAAACTATATCGAAAATCAAATCAATCTGACAATGATAACATATACTTAACTTGATAAGCATTTTTTTTTCTATTTAGGATTTAATTACATTTATTTTAATAAATAATTGAGTCCAATTTTTGACAGAAGCTTTAGGGATTGGATAAACCATTCAATCCTTTTATAATCTAATTACAATAAGTTATTTCACCAATTAAAAAAAAAAAATTACATTAAACTAGTCAGAGATCTACGAGTAATTGTCGAGACTAAATATCGCATGCACTGTTTAAATATCTACTACTACAATAAGAGATAACGCTCCACACCTACTTATAAAATGAGTGCGGTGGAACGTAAACATATATATTACTTGAACTAAGGAAATACGTACAACATGTAAATTAAACATAAGATAAACTAAATTAAACAAATTTAAATATACATCTAAAATCAAAGAGACATTTGCATGCTGTCATACAAGTTTCTTCTTCTTCTTTTTTTTTTTTTTTTTTTTGCAAAAAAAACATATTATATATCAATTCAATCGTTAGATGAATTCAACGGTTATAAATATAATGGAATAGTCGACCCCGGAAAATGACAATATATATTTCTGTTGTGCAAAAAAAACATATAATATCTCAAATCAGTTATTAGAGAAATCGAACAATTATGAATAATAAATAGATAGCCGACACCGGATATAATATCTATTGTAGATGGATAAAATACAAGTCAGCTCTCTTGATACCATAACAGAATGAGAAAAGAGACCAGTCAAAATTCACAATTTTTCTGAGAAATTCTAGAAATAGAGACCCTACTACACGCAAAAGTCTTTCAAGTGGATTTCTACAAAGACAGACAGCTTTGTCAAAATCCAAAACAGCTGGAGTGGGGTGTGGTGTGGTGTGCATGCAAAATTAGCGTAACCCAGTTTTTGTTTGCCAGCTGAGGCTTTTCCTTTATAAGAACACCGACCCATTTTCAATCCCACTTTCACTATTAGGTGTTCACATGTTGATATTTGTTTAGGATCGTCGTAAAATTTTTATTTCAAAACATTATGCGTTATAAAATTAAATATTTAATATAAAACTTGGTTCATAATATTATAATAATATAAAGGTCCAGAATCATGACTAGAGAATAATTATTATATATATATATAACATTTATATAGATACATATCATGTCTTGTCAAAGTAGAATTATATAAAATAATATAACATGTATTTAAAGTTGCATATACAAATATATTTTTGAGCTAATTGCACTCACAACCCCTGAGGTTTGGTCAACTACAGGTAAAATCAACTTTATCGTTTATTAACAATGACACCCCCTTGACTTTAGTCAAAGTGAACAGTATCAGGGGTATTTTCGTCTTTTTCAATTTTTAATTTTATTTTATTAAATAATAAATCAAAAAATTAAAATAAAATAATAAAATTATTTAAAAATTAATAAAAAAATAAAAAATTAATTAATTTAAATCCATTTTCCAGATCAAATCTCAACCGTCCATCAAGATTAATGAAGGGTTGAGATTCAATCTGAAAAAAAAAAAAAAAAAAAAAAAAAAATTTTTTGGGATCTTCGAAGAACCCAATCTAGGTTCTTCGAAGAACCCAGAGAGGGTTCTTCGATCGAAGAACCCAGAGAGGGTTCTTCGATCGAAGAACCCAACTGGGTTCTTCGATCGAACCCATCTGGGTTCGAACGAAGAACCCAGTTTTCTGGGTTCTTCGAAGAACCCAGTTTTCTGGGTTCTTCGAAGAACCCAGTTGGGTTCTTCGTTCGAACCCAGATGGGTTCGATCGAAGAACCCTCTAGGTTCAGATCGAAGAACCCTTGTGGGTTCCAAGGGTTCTTCGATCGAACCCAATCACAGATCCAATCCGATTCCTCAATTGAGGCTACAGCAAAGATTCAACACAATCAATACATGCACCAGAGATTCAGCACCACCAACACCCCAATGGATTGAATGGGTAGCAAGCAAACATTAGCTCGACCTGGATAAAGAGATAAGTGGGTTCGATCGAAGAACCCGATCTGAACTCAGAGGGTTCTTCGATCGAACCCATCTGGGTTCGATCGAAGAACCCTCGATCTGAACCCAGAGGGTTCTTCGATCGAACCCATCTGGGTTCGAACGAAGAACCCAGAAAACTGGGTTTTTCGAACGAAGAACCATGGTTCAATAGTTCTTCGTTCGAAGAACCCAGAGGGTTCTTCGATCTGAACCCAAAGGGTTCTTCGATCGAAGAACCCTCTCTGGGTTCTTCGAAGAACCCAGATTGGGTTCTTCGAAGATCCCAAAAAAATTTTTTTTTTTTTTTTTTTAGATCCATTTTCAGATTGAATCTCAACCCTTCATTAATCTTGATGGACGGTTGAGATTCGATCTGGAAAATAGATTTAAATTAATTAATTTTTTATTTTTTATTAATTTTTAAATAATTTTATTATTTTATTTTAATTTTTTGATTTATTATTTAATAAAATAAAATTAAAAATTGAAAAAGATGAAAATACCCCTGATACTGTTCACTTTGACTAAAGTCAAGGGGTTGTCATTGTTAATAAACGATAAAGTTGATTTTACCTGTAGTTGGCCAAACCTCAGGGGTTGTGAGTGCAATTAGCTCTATATTTTTCATAATATAACATAATGACTTGAGAATTTGTGGTAAAGAAATAAAAAAATCTTTTTGTATTGGAATTTGAATGTAATTTATACGCATCGACTTATAGTTCAAGTGGTGAATACATCTTTATACGGATGAGGATTTAAATCCCACCATACATATTTACCAACATGTATGAGATAAATATCTTCCGTTATGAGAGTAGATATACGGACCCAAGTTTAGTGATTAATCGAGTAGGTCACGACAGCTATTAATTTTGTAATTATACCTTTAAAAAAAACAATTTGAGAGGGCCTTCAAACAACAATTTAATGGTAAAGAAGTAATTAAAATGCTTCATATTCATATCCTCTTAATTTTTAATAAAAAATTTTATTTATAAAAAAAGAAGTAGAATATATTGTAGAGTTTCGAGATGTAAATTAATCTCATGCAAAAAATATATATTAATTTTGGAGTTTTATAAATTTAAATTAGGATTTAAAGCTATATCTTAAAACTATATTTAAAAAGTCTATAACTAAACATGTTTATTAAAATTTTATTTGGTTATCATCTTGATTAAAAAAAAATGTAATATTTAAATTTCATGATATGATATAGACCCCATTACAATTGAGAAGATAATATTTTATATGTTACTGCTAGTAATAATTTTTTTTTTAAAAGAGTATAATTATAATATTAATAACTGACGGGATCTACCAAAATTAACTACTATATAAATAATATATGATATTAATTTGACATGAAATGTAACACGTTTACATGTTTCTCATGCTTGATTATTTGTTTATCAATTTATATGCTTTCAAGACTTCAAAATAAATAATAATAATAATAATAAAAATTAATAGCGTGTAGTGACTGATTGTACAATTGTTTAAAAAAAAAGAGTAAAAATATCCAATCTATTTTATAATATGGATTAAATATAGAAATATCAAAATTTTAATAATTAATGTTTCTATTGAAATTTTTTGCATGTAATTGCATGAAATTTGTATGAAAACTCTCTCTTACTATTTTATCATCACATTAATGTCATCGAAACCACCTAATGTAGATTTTGAAGATTCATTAAAGTGCATTTAATTAGAATTTTGTAATTAATAAGTTTGGTAAATGAGAAAGCAAAGCAGATTTGAAGTTGTTTTTTTAAAAAAAAAAAAAAAAAAAAGTAATATACATAGACAGCTATTGATGATCATAATTTTGTCCTGTCAATGTCAACCCAACACTACTTGGAAAATGGAGAGCTCTAATCATTCCTTGTAGTTTAGTCAATTAGTCTCCAATTTTTTGTCATCCTTTTGACTCAAATGTACGGCCACACCAACCACGGAGCACTTGGTGGCCGCCACCACCGCCTATCCGGCTGGAACGCGGTGGACCGCACCACCACCATGCATGTCAATCGACATACGTTGGATGGAAAATGTTTAAATTACAGTCGTGACCGTATCACTCACTGGGAATTTATTTAACACGCATTTAATAGTTTTGATTGCGGACCATACCAAGTATTCCTATATGATGATATGAGAAAATTGAATTCGAGCATTGATGATGTGATTCGAACACACCGACAGTAAGCAACCGATGACGACCGGTGAGTGGGCCATGTGGCTATATCGAATTGATAATTATGGGTGCACTCGTTAAACGAGTGGTTCAAGAGCCTGATCACATGGCGCGTGAAATTTGGTCAGACCACGTACGATGGTTGTCCACCAAGAATTCTTGGTTTTTTTGTCTCCTTTTTCTTTGTTGCTTGGGATTTATTTTTCTGTCTTCAATAACAGATTTTTATGGATATTTTGATACACATGTTTCATGATAATGATGAGTTGATGACAAAAACCAAACCATAAAAGAAGGCCAACGGGTGAGGTACACGTGACACCATATGATAAAAAAAAAAAGTCAAAATTAATTACGTCAGCATGATTGACTTTGATCAGTTACTCTCTTTGTGACTACAAAACGTTCTTTTGAAAAGAAATAAGAACAAAACATCCTCATGAGTGAACAGTAAAGCGTCAAATTAAGACGCTTTTCCTTGTAAAACGATAAGTGTCCTCACAAATAAATGATAGTGTAAAATTAGAGCATTATAAATAGTGAGTCATCGGTTTAGTTAAGATAAGAGTGAAATAAGATGTAAAAATTAGGATTAGTCGGTAGTTCCACTAGTTAAAACTTAATTACTAGTTTGACCGTCGGAGGGTGGATACCAATGATATTGTCGGTGTCTCCTTTAACTTTGCTTATTTTTGCAGGTATCAAATCTCCGAGAGTGATTCAGAGACAACGGACCAACTACTATATCAACACATGATATTTCGAAATCTCACTTATTAAATTCTATTGCGTCTTCCACAACTTTTTCTCAAGAATTCGCTATGATATATATGATCCATACATAATATCATGAAAAAAATGGATACAAATTTTTTACTGCTACTTAGTACTTAATACCTTGGAACCTGTGTGGTTCTGATATTTTTCTGGGAAAAATAAATAAATAGAAGCTAATTTTACCGACAAATTTAAAAAAAGAAGAAATTTTCATTTAACCTTCTTGATGTTTTATTAGGATAGCTAGTACTAACAAGAATTCATTGGTTATAAAATTAATCAATTTTACAGAATATATACTAACTCAATCAATAATAAATTACAAACACAAATGAAGGTATGAAGAATAATAAAATAGACACGAGATTGTTAAGAGGTTCGGCGATCTAGAATATATAGCTTGACTCCCCTGAATGAACGTAACAATATTGATTCAGATTTCACAATGTAACGATCAACACCTACTCCAGAATTTTGAGATTTTTAATATAATTTCATAAAATTTTATTAAAAAGATTATTTATAACAGAAGTTTATTATTTTTAAAAAAGAAAAGAAAAGAAAAATCATTTGAATTATTTTGTAATTAGAAGTGTAACATTTTAAATGGCTACTAAATGCCTCATATTAATGGGAAATGTGTACTCCAGGGGACCATCAAAAAGAATATCTACAAAAATACGATCCGTTGCTTCAGTTGGGTGACAGAAATCCCAGAAGAAATGTTCGTTTCTATTGTTGCAATAACTTGAAAAGGGCACACATGGAACGGTTGCCTTCAGCTTTCCAAGCCCACAACAAGCTTCTTTAACCTCTGTAAACCCTGAAACGAACACAAAAGTTTAATATATTTTTTAAAAGCGAAAAAGAAAAGTTTTAAAGGGTCAAAAATTAGTGTTTATGACAGTTAATTTTTAGCCGATATAAAACCACATTTTTCTTGTAATGTTACGTGGATCCATTATAACAATTTGAAGTGTTTCTCTTTTTCTTCTTGTTAATATACCACATAAATATTATTCGGTTGAATAAGTACATTTTATCATTAAGCCACATTAGACAGTGGTAAATACTTACAAAACCACCGCCTAATATGATTTAGTGGTAAAGAGTGTCCATTCAACCTTATAATATCTTAGGTTCGATTCATTGCCATTTACAACCAAGTTTTTTTTTTCTTTCTGGAAGTGCTTTTAGAACATGTAAATATATATATATACCGTAAGTAGCTGGGCTCTGGAGGATGTTTTGCATGACATCGTAGACCTCAAAATAAGAGTAGGAAAATTCCTGGAGCTCTGATGATGATTTCAATCTCTGTAACATTAGCTTCAAATTTTCGTTGTACTTGACACACCAGTTATTTGCTTCTTCATTGCATTCTTCTGTTCTGTTCCTAGCTCTTTGTTGTGGTATACATCCAAGTTGCCCCAACCCAACAACCACAAATTTACGTCCACCAAAATTGTACAATCTCTGCCAAACAATGTTAGAAAAATAAATAAATAAATAAGTTACATGCAATAACTTACAATGTGTTCTCATATCATATTATCTGGGTTTTCTATATGAGATAACAAAACATACATCTATATATATATGTTGTCAAGAAAATCGGAACTCTAACATTTGAGTACCATTATTCCATACGAAAAAAACGTACAGTATCCCGTATTAGACGGGATGTTATATGTTATATGAGCATATATATTTATATAATGATTTGCTTTGTAATAAGATTACCCGTAGCTGTGGTTCGAGGTTGGTAGTCATGAAACTGACATATTGATGTGGGGTATACTTCCTTTGAAGATCGGACGATCTCAGATATTGGAAGATATCATTGCTACCAATCACAACTACGAAGAGAGATTTAGACAAGTGTTGTTGTGCACCATCGGATCCCAGCTGTTTCATCAAATCTTCGCATACAGTTGCATACAAGTCTATTTGCATTGTCAAAGGTATCAATTGACCCTATGCACATAAAACGTATTAATCAGAGATAAATACTCACAGGCGGGGATAGCTCAGTTGGGAGAGCGTCAGACTGAAGATCTGAAGGTCACGTGTTCGATCCACGTTCACCGCAAAACAACTATTTAATGAATTTTACATTTGGACGCCCATATGGTTGGACTTTCGAAGCCCATTTAGTTTTAGGGTTGGTTGGCCACATTCAAAAAGCCCATTAGGCCACCTATTGAAAAATCAAAAGAACGTTTTAACTATTTTTCAAAAATAATAATTAGGGTTAAATTTTGAAACTATAAGCTTTTTGTATACAATAAAATAATGTTCAATTTAAACTTTTCGATTGATCAAAAGAGTTTTTTTAATCCCAAGAATTTTTTATAGTATTTTTTTATGTCATTTGGTTGCTATTTCAATAGATATTTGGAACGATTAAAAAAGGTCGTCTTACATCTACTTAAATAAACTTAAATTTTAAACTTTTTCAAGTAGATCTTTTTGACCTTTTAAAATGTTTAATATAATCATATTGTATTTTATTAATTTTACAAAACCTTTTAATTTTAAACTATGTCATTTTAGGTAATCCTATCATTTTAAAGAGTTTTTTTTTTAATTAACATTCAAACGACTAACATCTTTTATTTAAAAGCTCTATTTATAGAAACTATACTTCCTAGAGATCTATTTATAAGAAAAAAATCTATTTTGAGAAATTCTTCTAAACGTACACTTAAGTTCGAAAGTTTTTTTGACCATTTTTCAAAAACAATAATTATGGTGAAATTTTGGAACTACAAAGTGTTTTTAGTATACACTATACAATTAAAGAATGTTCATTTAAATTCGAAATTATAGGGTTGTATTTAAAAAAAATCAAACATCAAGGGTGTTTTTGCCATTGTCCCTAATTTATACGTAAAATTGTAGTTTGGCACTTTTGACTTACGAGAGCTCGATTTGTGCCATTGAATATTCCTGCACCAGCTGAGGCAAAGCTAACACCATTCATGAAAAATGGTGTATTGTTCTTGTTGTTTTTGAGAGAAATATATGGTGGTGAAGTTGGCAACCCTACTTTCTCAGCTATTAATCATTAAAAAAAATTAAACATGAATAATATTAGGAAACAAGTAACACAACAATTATATGCTTTTAATTAACAATAATTAACACTTAATTAGATTCAGTACTAGAAACAGATTTAATTAAATGATAATAAATAATGCCATGAAGCCCGAATTTGCTAATTAACCCTCTCTAATGTCTTAACAACGACAATAAAAGTTATAAGTAAAGTTTAGATGAAGAGAGAATCTTCTAAATTCCTCTAGCAAATTAGATGTGTGATGCATGCATGCTTGTTTAGTGGGATAGTATAAATTCAAACTTGTGGTTCGATAATATGAACATGCTAATTTCGACTTAATACAGAATGTAACGTTTGAAATTATTACTAAGTAAAACTTTATAAAATATTCTTTTCGAGTCGACCCACCACTAGTGGTATATATGAAAAAAATTATATATATATATATATATATATATATATATATATCATCTATATCAATTGTATTAAAGTCATATCAAATTAATATTTATTATAAATTGAGATATTTTATTTATACATATATATTTGACTTGTAGAAACATAAAAACATTGATTGAACTATGTGTACAATTTTATATATATATATATATATATATAACATGATCCTATTTTATAAATGTACATACATCTGATGTATCATAGGCTCTCTCGTTCATCATATATGTGAACATGCATATATTAGACAAATCTACATGATGGTAACTTACCAAGAAAATCAGCAACATTCTTGCCATTGCTAAACCTTCCGGTGGGTTTCCTGGTCGGAAAATCGACACCATTGTGAGGAAAATCTGCCTTGGCTACAGAAAAGGTAAGGTAGTTGTTGTTGCCAACATCAACCAGGGAGTCTCCGAACACGAACATGGCCGGAACCATTTGAGCCTCCAAAAAATGGAAGCTCAATAAGAAAAAGAAGAAGAAAGCAAGAATCAAGGAGAGGAAACTTTCCCGGAAAATACTGCAGGCCATTTTAGTTAGAACTATAAATAAAACAAGCTCTTACTCAAAAAAATTGGCATCTGATACATAAAATGAAGGGTTGGTTGGTTGGTTTTATACATATAGGGCAAAAAGTAAGCTGATAATTAAAGCATCAAATTCTCAGGTACATGAATTAGTTTGTTTCTTGCTTGTTGAATGCAAAAATTATTATTGATAACTTTGATTATTATGTGTGTAATTACTTGTAATAGTAATTACTATCTTATACATAGTAGGTATCATCACCATCTTGTGATTGATTAACTAAAAAGTGGGCTCACATGTATCTATCTATCTACTATTGACTGATTTAGGAGTTTGGGCTTTGTCATTTTCACGGTTTGAATGAGATGATGTCTCATGTCATCATGGGTCACTCGTCAAATCAATGAAAAGGGCATGTACCCTAACAATCCCATGAAATTTGGTCTGCCCACCTAGCATTCTTGTCTTGTCTCCACTCCTTTTGTTGTTTTGGACTCTCTTTTTCTGTTTTAAAATACCGAAAATTTTGTAGGATTTCATACACATGGAATATTAAGAATATAACCGACGATAACGACAACAAATCCTTCTAATCATATGGGGAAAATTGCAATGACTTACATTGAATTTAGGTGAAATTGTAGGCGTATGCAATTTTTCCGTTGATTACACGAACCACCCTCGACTTCAATTACAAAAGAAACCATACATCATTAGCTTGTGATTGAGTTTCACTGGCAAAAATTTTGACATATCTTCAAATAGCATAATGAAGCAGACAGATAAACGATTCTCGGCAGAACTACAAACTATATATTGATCACAATATTTTCAAATACATAAAAAAAAAACTGTACAGTGTGCCTGTTAAGCTGTAACCGTAGCTTGAAAGCTTAAATTCTAGTTTTACCGGATCATTTCACTTCCGGAAATTCTCTTCAACAATGACTTAAAGCTGTCCTCAGAGCATCCCCTATGAGTTAGGAATTGTAATTTGGAACAGAGTACTAAAACTTTAGATGGCTCCAAATGCTTTAGAATCTCTGGGTCTCGATCATAATCCTGTAGAAAAGATTTGTGATTACTAGTCGTAACTTGATATGTACACAAAAGTTACATAAAAAACTTTACGTGAATGTACTTAATTACTTGCTAGCGATCATGTATGCTCACCTTTTCTGTTACAACAACAATTGGCTTAGAATCGAACTTGCTCTCTAGTTCTCCAAGCCTCTTTTTGATTGTCCCGATATCCTAGATTGAGTGACAACAGGATAACAGAAATTGAAATGCCGGATTGTAAATCGCTTCAGCATTCGATATACATATATATTGTAGGACGAAAATGATAATAACTTCATTTGGCATCGGCTACATATCGTTGTTCTTTGATCATGTTTAACAGTTTAGATGAGACGGCTCAGGCAACACTAAAAAAATGCTAGTAGAGCCAAACTGACATCAAAGTGCTTCTTGAGTTCTTGTAATGATATAATGTGTACTTAGGGTGTGATTAAATCATCTTGTGTCATAAAAAAAAATCTTGGAACATATACATGAGAAGAATGTGATTCAAGGCGGAGGAGAAAGATATCATACCTCGGCTTGAAATATATGATGGTCACTATAGTCAAGTCGATCAACATAATATGCTCCTAACTGCAACAAGTTTCCACTATTTACAGAAAATAGAAATAAAAGGAACCAAAAAAAAAAAAAAGATGGTACCCATCCAACTTATCTTCATTCTATGTTATTCGGACCAAAACATAATTAGCATGATGCAGCAGATGTTCAATAACTATTTTTCTAAAACATCCAAAAAAATTAATGATAAAAGAAAGCTATTGTAATAATACCTTCCCCAACCCCTGCACAAAAGCATTTGCAGAACCAATCGCAGAAACGCATAATACAACAGCATTAAACACTGCTGTCAACGGTATTTTAGAGTCGACATTTCCCACTTCAAATAAGTACGAGGGAGCCATTCTAGTGAAGAAAATTGGAAGAGAATTCTTAATTTCTTGTATCTCTAATTCAATATTTTTAAGATTTTGGTCTGATACCTGCAAGGCAATAAGCATAAACCCACAATTTATTGTGTTTGACTTTTCTTAAATCCATATGAAAATGCACACAAGAACACATACTGAAAGTGAAACAAATACAATCTTTGTTACAAAGGTTACATGCTAAAGGAAATGCAGGTGCCGCAGTTGAATCATTAGAAATTATTTAAAATGGTAGAATTGTGAAAGGTCTATTTGTTATTACCAAGTCTGCGTTATGGATGACAGCTGCATCTGCTCTTCCAAGAGCCATCAAAGGTTCTCTTAAAGGACCAAGTGGTAGTAATTGACGGTTTCCCCATGGCATCAACCCATTAACCATCACAATTTCCAGGTCGCGCCACAAGCTCCAGTGCTGTCTTCCATATAAAGAAAATAAAAAAATCAGCATAAAATCTATATGACGAAAATATCAGTGAGTTAAGAGCTCACCAGGAAAAAACAAAATAGTGACAATAAGTCATCAAGAATTATCTCGTGGAATGGGAAATGTGTTTTTGTGCTAAGGACAATATGCATTCTCAGAATTGTGTTATCAAGAAAAAAAATAAAAACAGGGAGAGAAGCTCATATTGTTTCCAATTAAATGACAAAAGAATTAGAATAACAATAAGCTAGAAAGAAAGAATGCAACATCACAGAGTTGAAATATGAGGATGACTGCATGAGAACAATCCGAGTGAAACCGTAGAGGTAATCGTTACCTGCATTCCATCATCTAGAATTATCACACCAATTTTTTCAGATTTCAGATGACTCCCCTCTTCCTGGTCAATGCAAGTTCTCTCAGAGAATTTCCTACAATGAGGATCAATGTAACCATATTTTTCAAAGAACGAAGAAGCAGTGGCCGCCCTGTTTGCTCCCACACCAATCTTCACAGGTCTCCCAAGAAGGTGCCTTTGAAGCATCCTAGCTTCATCTCCACCAGCATAACCCTGCCATGTAAACAGTACTTGTTACTCAAGAAATCCCCGATAGCATCACTAATTGAGCTTTGCAACTCGAAATGAAAATTCAGCTCCATTTACAATACAAAAAGTTCTCACCGCTCAAAGTGGGCAAACGCAAAACAACATTATCGTTAAGATTTCTTTTATCTTTATTGCAAGTCTTCTAATTGTACCGTAGAAAGTGTTATAACTGTATTCAAGGTAAATTCAGCTACGTTTTCTGCAAAATCCATACTACAAAAACATTCTATATAAGTTCAAAACAACAATAAATAATAAGTACCCTTGTAAGAATGAGAGGTGAGATTCTGAAATCAGCTACAAACCGAGCTATAAACTCAACCATTGGTGTTTTCCCGTTGCCTCCCCACGTCAAATTCCCAACACTAATCACTGGCACCGGCAACCTTCCATATCACGTTACACAAAAAATAATTAAACTAATTGAATAACGCCATTGTGCTCATTAGGGTTTCGATGTATTTGAATGAAATATATTCAACCAAACCTAATTCGGGACATGATAACATTATGAGTTAATCGATTTGCAATAAACGCAATCTAAAGAGCTCAGTTCCATCTGTGATCGTTTACAATCGATAAATTTTCAAAATAGAAAAAAGCTTAGTATTTTGAAATTTATCGAGCAGAGTAGACTCAATCATCAAGTCTGACTACTGACTCTCCATGTAGTTAAAAAGTAGTAAACAGTGACTATCGGATTATATATACTACAATGCCGGTAGCCTGATACCGGTAAGGCTACTGGAATTGAACACTTGACACAAATTCGATAGAGAGAGAGAGAGAGAGAGATTTACCGGTGGTTGGACCGGTGGAGATAGCAGCGGAGAGAGAGGGCGACACCGTAGAGAGAGGAAGCGAAGGAGAGCAGAGGAGTGAGAGAGGATTGGAGAGGAGTGAGCTTAGCGTGGTGCTGCGCGTAGGCTATCTCGTGCACCACTCTCCTCAGTTTCTCCATTTTGGAGGAGAAACGGAAACTGACAAGAAGAGAAACGAAGAGGGAAGGAAGCGAGGGGAAAAAAAATAAAAAATGTGGAACTGGGCCGTTATTGTAGACGGCCCAGATTAAATGTTGGAGATTATAATTACACCGATTGGGTCTAGAGCTTGTCACTATATTTACGAGATATATATACTCCCACAGCATATATTTACTCTCATTATATCTAGAAATATTTATTCCTGTAAACGTAGTAGGGGAGATAGACGTCATCCAACAAAGCATTGATGTTTTTCTAATTATTTATTTAATGTGTTCATGAGTTAAATTTATAATATATATTTATTTATTTTTTTAATCTGACACCTAAAGAATAAGAGACTGTTAAAATCAAATATTATAGCACGATTTAAATATATATTTTTAAATTTTAGAATGAGTATGCTCCCAATATTAAGAAAGGTAAAATTTAATTTAAAACATTTACTCTATTCATTAAAAAAAATGTACTTGAATACAACTAATTGGATAATTTCTAATTGTATTTTATTAGAAAGTGGCCCTTAGCGAACTTGATGAGAAATCAATTATGTTCTCATTAACTTGGAATCTATGATCATTTATAAATTGCATTTAGATATGATGTCTAACTATACACATTAGTTATTTTTTATATTTAAAAAAATATATACAAAAGATTTTGAATTCAAATTTTATTCCCACAATAAGTTTTTTTTCCAATCAAAGGGATTCGGGATTGGGTGTAAGAAATAATAAAAAAAAAAACATACGTATAATCGGTTGAATTACATAAAAGTACCAAATTTTGTACAATGTATAAATATATCCGTATTTCAATAGATCCTTAACATGTATAATTTCGAGCTATTGTTAACTAAACATCAATTTTTTATATTAATATATAATTACAATAAAGAACAATTTTGGCATATATGATATATTATCAATTAACGTGACAAACCCAGAGCCATATACGTGAAGGGGTGTATTTGAGTCCAGCAGGTACTCATATTTTGTAATGAAAAAGAATGTCTTGTAATGAATATAAATGAATTTTTATTTATCTTTTAAAATTCTAACTTAAATGAATCACATAGTCTTCAATCAAATAAGCATTTTAAAAATTAATTCTTAGAATTGAAAACCTTATGTAATGTTGTCAGGAAATCAATTTATATGTTTTCAATTGTAAAAATATTATTTTAAAATTTATAATTAAATAGTTAAAAATAACAATTCATGCGCATCCACTTATAGTAAAGTGATTAGAGCACCTCCCTTCCACCTCAGTGGTGAGGGATTTGATTCTCACCTTACATATTTATCAGCATGTGTGGGTAGTTTTCTCCCCTTATTATGGAAGTAGATGTCTCCCATTATGGGAGTAGATATTCGGACTACACGTTTAGTGATTAATCTTGGGAGGTCCCGATAATTATTAATATTCTAATTATACCACTTTAAAAAAAATAACAATTTATCCTTTTTTTATCCTTTGCAAAACAGATTTTAAAAATAAACCACAATTTTTTTCACCAAACAATTATTTTTATTAATTTTAAAAAATAATACCGAACACATATACATCGTTTTCGGTTTTTAAAAACTATTTTTTACGTTTTAACAAGCTCTACTAACTATTTTTTAATAAATTTTATATTTGGAAGCCCATATAGTTGGACTTTTGAAGCCTATTTAGTTTCAGGGTTGGTGGGCCACATTCAAAAAGCCCATTAGGCCCACATATTGAAAAATCAAAAGAACGTTTAAATCATTTTTCAAAAACAATAATTAGGGTTAAATTTTGGAACTCTAAGGGGTTTTAGTACACAATAAAATAATGTTTTAGTGTACACTTAAAAGGATTTTTTTTATTGGCCAGAAGAGTTTTTTTAATCTGAAAAGTTGTTCGCGGTATTATTTTTTTTTTTTAACTCGTGTGTATCGAGCAGCGCATTAATCCTCAATTAAATATTATTACAGAATAAGTCACTTTGACACAATAGACCGTGCTTTCACTAAAATAAGTATGAAAAATTCAACATATAGTGTATAGAGCTACAGAGCAATACTTAGTATAAGAGTTTCTCACCAGATTTTTCCCTTCAACTACGACACGATTTTGAGACCGAACGACACGCTTAATAGTACCAGTCTCACCTTATCCTTTCCTCTGATTATCATAACCAGTGAAAGAAAAAAAATAGAAAAAGATTATTTTTGCAAGTCTCCAAAAAGTAAATGGAAACATAAAATGGTAATATGCATTAGTCTTTTTCTCACATTCTCCTCTTAGTACTTTCCAGTGCCTAATGAGTTTCTCAACAGCTTTCCAACCCATTTAAACTAATGAAGAAATCAAAGGAAACCTGCACGAGTTGCTGCCAAACAGAATTCTCGTCCAAAAATTCTTAAACTTTTTAATTTTTTTTTGAAATAAACAAATTTTCAAACATGTTTAGTGTAGTCATAATATCAAAATCACAAATCTTCACAACAACTCTAATAATTTGTTTTAACGATTTTATTATTAAAAACAAATCAACGTAATTAAACAAAATCTGATTCTAATTATAACAGAACAAAAGCTGAAAACAATCTATTCGGAAAGGCCTAACCAGCATATAGTTCACAACACACCATTCAAATAACTTCCAAAAAATCCCAAATAAAATGGCATCGCCTATCTGTTGCTCAAACATTCAACATGACAACGGAAAATATATATATATATATATATATATATATATATATATATATATATTAATATATTAGGTTAAATACAGATGTAATTTTAACACATAAAATTATGAAAAAAAATAAAAGAGAAAGAGAGCGAGAGATGGTTTACCTTGGGGAGCTTTGAGTGATTTGATTTGGTTACTCTCAGTTTAGCTATACTGCTTTATTCTAACTTTAGGGTTTTCGGCCTAAACCCAATTTACCGCGATATAATTTAGAAGTATTTGACGTTCCATCAGTTTTTCTTAAAAAATAGAGAATACCTTAAACTACATATATAAGGGAGAAGGATTATATCATTTTATTAACCATCGATTGCATACATAATATGACACAAGAAATTAACTACTTATACTAATTAGCCTCCCAAGTATTAAATATTAATGCCACTAAATTGGATTAGTTGCAATTATTTTAACAAAATTTCCCCAAAAGTGAAGCAAGTAACTCAAATAAGAATGGAGCCACAGTTGCCTTGATGGTCAGTTTTCCATTTTATTTAATTACGCCGTCGGTGAACAGCTTACAGATACATTTACATACATGGATCATCTCCATTTCAAACATTATTAATACATACGTACATACGTACATACAATATACATACATATACCCCGTAGTAGTAGTCAGTAAATGACGCCTCCTGGATGGTAAACGCAAACCATGCAAAACTTATTCCTAAACTCACAGCTTTGCTAGCTCTAGGGTTCAGGACCGGCCTTGACTTTTTGGTAATCCGGGACTCAACTGAAAATGAGGTTCTAACATGTTATATTTCGATAAATTATAACAAATGAAAGCTAGATGTAACAAATAGTGATAAAACCTGGTTTATGCTCATATAAATGAAGGTCTAAATCTTACAGTAGAGTGCAATATTCCACCTTCTAAAAATAAAAAATTAACTATTAACAAAAATCTCATATACAATTCAAATTAAAAAACGATATACTTAAATAAAACAAAACAATATATTGAAAAAAAATAAAAATAAAATTCATAAATTGCATGTAAATAACACTTGCAATACAATTTTAAAAAACTAAACAGTAAAAAATATAATAAATTTAAGTCAAACAAAAATATAAAGTTAAAAAAAATTAAAAAAAAATAAATAATATTTAATAAAATTAACTTACAATATAATTTTTCAAACAAAAAAAATAAAATCTTACTTTATATACAATGCAAATTGGGATACTGAAATAGTAAAATATTGATTTTACCTTATAAAAATAAAATTGACTTGCATAGTTAATGGTACTTTATAAAATAATCTGGCAGCACCTTTAAGAAAATAGGAATAAATATATAAAATAAATAAAAAAATAAACAATAAATAATGTAAATTTTACCTTATTTGATTTGCACAGTGGGCAGCGGCAAAATAAACATATAAAATAATGAAAGTATAAAATTATGACTTCACTTGCATACACAAACACAGCGGCTAAGCTTTAAGCAAGGCATATTAGTGATGGGTCCAATAGGTGGTCGCCTGATGGGATAATAAACATAAAAATGAAAAAAAAATTAACATAAGCTCAATATAATAAGACTGTTATATATATATATATATATATATATATATATAAAGATTATGACTTATTGGGCTCCCTGGGTTTGGAGTCCTGGGCAGTCACCCCTTGCGCCCCAGCCCAGGGCCGGCCCTGCTAGGGCTCATTCGTATGCCAACACAAAATCTCCAGATTGCCTCTGTTGGAAGACATGGTGGCCACTGGATGACCAACCGGGACTACGAACACTGTCCCATCCCGCTTGTGATCGGCGATCTTATTTTCTGGTATGAAACTCGGCTTTCGATTGTTCTTCCGCTTCTGCTTCCAATTTGATGGTATTGCTCGCTTGATTTAGAGGAGGAGGCGTGAGAACAAGCTATCTCAACGCGCCCATCCCCATCCACCACGTATGCTATCTTCGTTGACTCCGAGATGTAGTATGGAGCAATCATCGCCCCCTACTTACATCTTCAAAATAATAAATATTAGGGATATTATTAAATTGACCCTTGTAGTTTAATGTATTCATCCAAATTTCCTATTTAATTTTATTTTTAGCTAGAATTCCCCTATAGTTTGGTTTACTCGTCAAAATCCCTTCTACCGTCAGTTTTAATTACCAAAATACCTAACCTTTAACTTTTCAGTTAGGAATATTATTAAAATCTCCCTCTAATTTGATATATTAGTCAAAATCTCCTCATAATTTCATTTTTGGTCAAAATCCCCTGGTAATTTCATTTTATAGTTAATTTTTTCCCTACCGTAAGTTTTAATTACCAAAATGCTTTTAACCATTAACTTTAGGACACCAAGAATATAAAGTTAAATATCTATATATATTAAATTACAATATTTTAATTTATAATATTAATGAATCTCTACTGTCCATAATATAATGACATTAGAGATCAAATATAAAATATTAAAAATTAAAAAAAAAAAGTTGGATCTTCGGCATTCATAGATGGACGACGGAGACCATAAACACAAATTTTTTTAAAAATAATTAACAAATAAAAAAAAAAAAAAAATCTCCACCGTCCATCTCCATATTATGATGGACATTAGAGATCAAATTTAAAATATTAAAAATTTAAAAATAGTTGGATCTCCAACGTGCATAGATGTTCGGTGGAGATCATAAATACAAAAATTTTTTAAAAAAATTACCAAAAAGTTTTTAAAAAAATTTAAAAATTAAAAAAAAAAAAGATTGATCTCACCGTTCATCTCTATATTATGATGGACATTATAGATCAATTCTAAATATTAAAATTTTTTAAAAAAAGTTGGATCTCTACCGTCCATAAATGGACGCTGGAGATCATAAACACAATTTTTTTAAAAAAAATTGAAAAAATTGAAAAATTAAAAATAAAAAGATGGACCTCCACCATCCATCACTATATTATAATGGACATTAGAGATCAAATTTAAAATATTAAAAAAAATTAAAAATTAAAAAAAGTTGGATTTCTATGGACGGTAGAGATCATAAATACAAAATATTTTTTAAAAAAACACATAAAAAATTATTAAAAATTAAAAAATAGACCTCCACTGTCCATCTTCAAAGATTTTATTTTTAATTGTTTAATATTTTATATTTGATCTCTACTATCTATCATATAATTTAGACAATATAGATTCATTAATATTATAAATTAAAATATTTTAATTTAATATATATAGATATTTACCTTTATATCCTTAATGTCCTAAAGTTTTTAACAAAAAAGTTAATAGTTAAAAATAGTTTAGTAATTAAAACTGATGGTAAGAAAAAAATTGACTATAAAATGAAACTACGGAAAGATTTTTGACCATAAATGAAACTATGGGGAGATTTTGAATAATACATTAAATTTGAAGAAAATTTTAATAATATTTCTAACTGAAAAATTAATGGTCAATGGTATTTTGGTAATTAAAACTAACAGAGAGGAAAATTTTGATAAATACACCAAACTACAGGGAAAGTATTAACTAAAAATAAAACTAGAGAGAAAATTTTAACAAATACAACAAACTATAAAGAAATTTTAATAATATCCCTAAATATTATATTTGTTTGCATGGATATTTTTATTTTTTCCCCTGATAATTTAATTAGCGATAATTTATCCCTTTACGTTTTAGAAATAGTGATTTTCTCCCCTGACATTAATTTTCCATCTAAAAAGTAATATAAGATAAAAAAGAAAAAGTTTAGGGTCGTTTATTTTCTGTTCTACTTATTTTTAATTAAAAATAATAAAATATATTTCCTATTTTTAGGTTTAGGATTAAAAATAAAAGTCTGAAAATAAAATTTACATGGCATTGGCAGCAGCAATCCGCGGTGATTGCAAGGTTTTCGAGCAAATAGTAGATAATTGACCGAATTTAAGAAATACAAAACCTTTGAAATTCAATCAATTTTGGCTTATACAACTCGCAAAATGTGCCAAACAGATTAATCTAGGACACAGACACAAGAAACTTAGGCTCTTCAAAGGTCAGGCATGCCCTTTCCGGTTTTAGCATCATATGTCTTCTCCCATACTAGGTCCATTGGCGTATCTTTGGGACCAGCTACAAATAACAACAAAAAATATTACCAAAGTAAATTTGACAATAGGCAACAATACTCACACAGATAGCTTGTCAAATGAACTTCAAAGGACTACTTGAATAAAAAAATTGTACCGATACGGTCCAAGTTTGTATTTGTATCCATTAACTATATTTAAATGGGCAGCTAACAAGAACCAGTCCAGGCTGACTGTAAAACCTCAATGAAACCTCTATGAAAGTTTTCAACTCTAGCTATAAAATCCAAGCATTTAGATTTTGGTAAGATAAATAAACAACGTTTCCAAGCATTATATCTCCATATTGTTATTCTTTTTCTCCTTATAGAAGAATATAGATGATCTACCTATGCCCATTTCAAATAGTTTGGTTTCAGTTTCAAGCCATTGATCTTCTAAGAATGAGAATTTCTAGTACCTCATGTGACTTATCTAAGTATGATGACATCATTACAAATAGAACGGGCATTGAACTTAAGCCTTAGATCTCAAGGCTTCTGTTCCTCATGTGAATTTATATTCATGTCAACTATATGTAAATGTTAATAACATGTTGCCCCATACGAATCGCTTTAACACAGTTGCAAAAAGGAAAATCAAATCTATACTGTATATACAAGTCTATATAACCTACTTTAGACAAAAAAAAATGACTCATCACATTCCTAGAACACAAAGTAGAATAGGATGGCTTTCCTTAATCTCACTTTAAACTACATGAACAAAAATAATTGTTAAATTTCAAATTTGATTGCGCAACGGAGACATCTTTTAATGAGCAGCAAACACCTTAGTATAATCCTATCAACAAGACTCAAAACTCTAGAAGAAATTAAAAAAAAAAATGTCAAGGCACTCAAAAAAGGCATCTAAAAAAATCCAATTGGTTAAAGCTCTTCCAGCAAGAGCATAAGGTATAGGGATAAATTTGCCACACTAACCTTGACAAGAGATTTAATTTATTTTGTATTGTACATTGGATGGGTGGGATATGGAGTACACTAAAGTATAACAATAATAAAAAAAAATGGTAGTTTAAATGGGCAAGCCCATTGAAACTTATTACCTACTATATGATCACAAGTTAAGTTGCTGACTTTATAAATACAAAATGAACATATGTTTGTCTTATACGTATAATTCAATTTAAAGGGACTCTTTATAGTTTTTGTTTTATGTATAACTATTCATGGTTTAAATATGCAAGGTCCTTTAAAATCTCTCATCCCCTATATATCTTTTTTCACAGATTTCACTTTCTTCATCTGATAGCTATAAATTTTTAGACAGTTCCTAGCAGATAAGGATGACAATGCAAAATGTTTAAATCTTATACAACATTCAAATAAGATTATCACACACAAAAGATTGCATGTAATTATCATGTGCAAAACATGTGATAAGGAAACAGGTACGTGTGAAAATAACAAACAGAAAATTTGTCGTTCTATTTACAAAGCAAAAGAAAAGAAAATAAAAGGTGATAAGCTTTAGTTACTTACCAACAGTAGGTCTTGGCGTTGTCCTTATTTTTAATATCTCAGGGCGAGGAATTATGGACCCAGATGCCCCTATACCTCTAGAAACTCTTACTTTGGTTCCATCTTCTAGGTATCTAGTTCCAACCTTACAGGGCTTCCTGCATTGATAATCATCAATTATCATTTCTATGGAAAGACAAATGATGATATTACCATGACTCTTAACTTTGACCAAAAGTACAATTATACCCTGTAACGGGGTCAACAACTTGAACATTTGATGCATGAATTGGGGCTTCAACAGTAAAGATCCCACCTTCATGACCTTCTCCTCCCTTGATATGCTTTTTTACCTGTATACACAAGCATAAAAAAGCAACCACAAAAAAATTAAATAATTTAAACAAGCCAATCATCGTGTCATGTACAAAAATATTATTACCCATTCAGTAAAATTATTTCAGAGCGTTGGATATGTAAGTTTAAGGAGTAATTTTTTAGATTAAAACTTCAAACATATTAAGCCTTGTTTAACCAGGATGATTTTGAACTCGTGTGCACTGGGCATCGCATCAACCCTCAATTAAATATTATCACAGAACAAGTAACTTTGACACAATAGACTGTGCTTCCACCAAAATAAGTACGAAAAATTCAACATATAGTGTATACAACTACAGAGCAATACTTAGTATAAGAGTCTCTCACCAGATTTTTCCCCTCAACTATGACACGATTTTGAGACCGAATGACACGCTTAATAGTACCAGTCTCACCTTTATCCTTTCCCCTGATTATCATAATCTGTGAAAGAAAAAAATAGAAAAAGATTATTCATTATTTTGCAAGTCTCCAAAAAGTAAATGGAAACAGAAAATGGTAATATGCATTAGTATTTTTCTCACATTGTCTCCTCTAAGTACTTTCCAGTGCCTAATGAGTTTCTCAGCAGCTTTCCAACCCATTTAAACTAATGAAGAGATCAAAGAAAACCTGCACGTGTTGCTGTCAATCAGAATTCTCATCCAATAATTCTTAAACTTTTTTATTTTTTGAAATAAACAAATTTTCAAACATGTTTAAGGCCTGTTTGGCAGGGCTTTTGGAAGCCTGCTTTTGACTTTTGGAGCCCAAAAGCCCTTTTGGGACTGTTTGGATGTTTCCATAGAAGAGCTTTTAAGCTCTTCCAGGCAAAGCCAAAATATATGGCTTTTGCAGGAAAAGCTTCCAAGAAATCAAAAGCCCAAAGTAAAATCCGTTCCAAACAGGACGTTAGTGTAGTCATACTATCCAAATAAAAAATCTTCGCAACAGCTCCAATAAATTTTTTTAACGATTTTATAATTAAAAACAAATCAACACAGTTAAACAAAATCTCATTCGAATTATACAGAGCAAAAGCTGAAAAACAATCTACTCGGAAAGCCCTAACCAGCATATAGTTCACAACACACCATTCAAACAACCAAAAAATCCCAAATGAAATGGCATCGCCCATCTGTTGCTCAAACATTTAATATGACAATGGAAAAAAAATATATATATATATATTTTAATATATTAGGTTCAATACAAATGTAATTTTAACACATAAAATTATGAAAGAAAATAAAAGAGAAAGAGAGCGAGAGATGGTTTACCTTGGGGAGCTTTGAGTGATTTGATTTGGGTACTCTCAGTTTAGCAGTATTGCTTTATTCTGGCTTTAGGGTTTTCGGCCTAAACCCAATTTACCGCGATATAATTTAGGAGTATTTGGCGTTCCATCAGTTTTTCTTCTTGAACCTCTTTATCTTTATTTTGGGCCTGGAAGAAAAGCAACCAATTCGTTTTGTCATTTTTTGGGGTTGGGGTTGGGGTTTGGTTGGAATTCAACTAGGTCTGTATCCGTAACTTAAAAAAAAAAAATCAATTTATTACTTATTGTTTTTAGTTCGTTAATCTCTAAATTATTATAAAATAATTTAATTGGTCTTCTGTTAGTAAATTATTAATCACACGTAACAGTTAAGGGATATTCAAAACATTAAAAATACCACATATCAGTAATTAAAAAATAAAAAATGAAGGATGGGTTTTAGTGGGGAAGAAGTGAGCTAGCAAGGATTGCTGCCTGGTTTTAGATTCCACCCAACTGATGAAGAGCTTATCACCTTTTATTTGGCTTGAAAAGGTTTTCAATGGCAGCACCTCCCCTACGAAACCCACATCTCCTCCCTGCAAAACCCATTGAGGGAGGAATGGAGATCCACTGATCTAAGGATGGCAAAATGAGGGTTAAAACCCGAACCGCATGCAAACCCTAAAAAAACCCGAAAATTTTAAAAGGGCTCAAACCCGGCCCTAAACCCTCTATATCAGCTTGCGGTGCAGGTTTAAACCCCACCCATAAAATATGAGGGTTTTATCCAACCCTCATTTTAACCCTCCTTTTTTATTAATTTATTATTTTTTTTTAACCCTCACATACTCACTTATTATAATATTTTTTAAACTAATTTTTTTTTTGGAAAATTAAACTAACTCAATTCAAATAAACAATTTTAAATTTTGATGGGCTACAAATTAAACACTATTAAAAATAAATTAAACTAACTCAATTTAAATAAACCAATTTCTACATACTACCAAAAATCAACAATAATAAATAAAATAAAATTCAAATCTAAACAATCATAAATTAATTTTTTACAGACTATTAAAAATGGACAATAATAAATAACACAAAATCCAAATTTAAACAATCAAAAGAACGAAAAAATTAGAGTGGTGTTAATGGCTCTTCGTCATCTACTCCTTCCACAGCATAAACTGTAGTTTTGACAAAACTCATATGATGATCACAGTAAAAGAGAATGACATATACACATATAAAGAAATGCAATAAAATCCTTTGGAGATAAAGTAAAATGAATTAAATGATCATTTACATTTGGTGGGTTATTTGTCTAATAACAAAGTGAGAGCAAAATCCACATAAAAACAGTATATTGAAGAAAACACTTCCATACACATCAAGACAATATATTATTCAATAGGAATAGTATTAGCAGCTGAAAAATATAATAGCAGCAGTACCAGCTAGTATTCATAAAATTGTAACATCAGAAAGGAACAGATGGTTCATAAGCATAAGGTATGTATAATGCCAACTTTGTGCTAATATGCAACACAACAAACTATATGTTCTTTTGTCTCTTTTATCAAAGCAGTCACTGTGAAAGTATTTTATCACAATGGTTGAGTTTGTATTTCCAAGCCTATTGTCTAATAACCTTCTAAATTGCATAGAACATTGATTTAGATAATGGAACCATTTTATGAGTCTGTGCATGCGTGTGTTTTTCAGTTTCCACTTTTTTTTTTTCCTTTCTTCAATTCAGCTCCATATACCAACAATATAAACTTCTCAATAAAAAACAAGACAATTTCACCAGCCATAAATCCTAAAATTACAAAAGATGAGAAAGGCAGCAAAAGGGTATTCATATACCACAACAATGACTGCTGTTGTGGGAACAATACACATAAAATGAATTGGAACAATACACAAAAAAGGACTTTGTAAAGGACTTTGCATGAAATTTCTATCATCTATGCAAATCCAACTTCCATGTAGTCCATGGCTAAGAAAATCCAACAAGAAGCCTCCTCTCAAGCAAGACAATGTATAAGATACAAATTTTATAATTTTAGCATCGACCAAGAAAACACATTAACAAAAGACAAGACTAACCAACATTTAATAAAAATCAATCCTAACCAATACTAACCTAATAGATCCCCATTCAGCAAAGAAGCTAAGCAACAAATAAAACTAAAATCTATCAAATTTTCTGTTCTCAGAGGTTGGATATGAACAGTCTACTGAAGATTTCATATGGTTGCATTGACATTTTCAGAGTTAATACAAATTACTACTAAAATGGAGGTAACACAGTACTATAGTTCATCAATTACCAGCTAACATAAAATAAGGCTGTCTGCAGTACCCAAAAATTGGGAGAACATCAGTAAGGAGACCCCAAAGAGGCTTGGCTATCCAAGGAATGGAAGTGATTCCTGCATAGACTTGAGCCTCAGAAGGCTGCACTCTTTAAACATCCTTCATGTAATACTCCGTCCCAACACGAGCAAGAGCTCCACCCAATCCCTGGCTTATTCCATAGACAACCACCACACCAAACACAAAGCTCCAATGAGTTTCTGTGGCCAGCATTTTGATCCAAAAAATTGGAGTCAAGAACCAGCCACAGCACCTCTTTTTGGGTTCATTTTCCAGCACAACCACCTCTTTAGGAGATTCCAGATTCTCTTCCTCCACCATAACTAACTACTACTCCTCAGAAATCTAGAGAGAAATAATAATAACAACAAAAACCACAACAACCCAGGTTCACAAATCTATGTTTCTAAACTATGAATTTTGTAACTTTTTGAAACCCCTAACCGTAGACAGTCTCTTGAACAATACACATAACTCACACACAGCAAAACTCACTATACACAGCAAACAAAACCCCAAAATTACTCATAGGTTTCAACTTTCAAGATCCTAATCCAACACCCAAAAAGAATGACAGTGTAAAGAACAAAAATGAAATTCTGCCAACACATTAACAATGAAAACAGAGACAAAATGGGAGAAAAAAAACAATGAAAAAAAACAGAGAAATCAAAAGAAAAGTACCTGGATTTCTTCTGGGTTTCGAGAAATCAAAAGAAATTTTTCTTGGTTTCCAGAGATCCCTGCGGGAGAGTGAATAGTGAGTGGAAATAAAAAAAATTTGAATGGTAGTGATCGTGAGAAGCTCAACTCACCGTAAGAAGCTTTGTCTAAGGTAGCGACCAGCGGCCGAAGAGGAGCTACGGCGAAGCAGACAAGAGAAGCAGACGAGAGAAGCAGCTCCTGGTGAAAAAAGAAAACCCTCAATTTTGTTTTGGTTGCGGGTTATTTACGGGTTTGAAATGTACCCGCATTTCAACCCGTAATCGACCCGTAACTCATATGGGTTTTAAATAAATCCTGATATCCGGGTTTCATATTAATGCGTTCGGGTTTATACCCGGATGGCATCAAGGGGTTCCGGTCCGGGTTGGCCAAACTCGGACCGTTTTGCCATCCCTCACTCTGAAGGTGCAAAGTTCGATCCACGTTCACCGCAAAACAATTATTTTTTTTAATGAATTTTACATTTGGAGGCCCATATAGTTGAACTTTTGAAGCCCATTTAGATTTAGGGTTGGTGGGCCACATTCTAACGGCCCATTAGGCCCACCTGTTGAAAAATCAAAAGAACATTTTGACCGTTTTTCAAAAACAATAATTGATGTTAAATTCTGAAACAACAAGGTGTTTTTAATATATAATAAAATAATGTTTATTTAGTGGATGCTTGAAGAATTTTTTTAATCTCATAAACTCTTTTCAATTTTTTTATGTTGTTTGATTCTACTCTAGTAGAGCTTTGAGATGTTTAAAAAAGTTATTTTACTTTTATCTGGGTAAGCTCAAATTTTAAACTTTTTCAAATAGATCTTTTTGAGCTTTTAAAATAATAAAATGTCTAATATAATTGTATTGTATTTTATTAATTTTACATAGCTCTTTAACTTAAAACCATGTTATTTTAGGTAATTCTTTTATTTGAAAGAGTTTTTTTAATTGACAATCCAACGGACATATTTTATTTAAGAGCTTTATTTGTAGAAGCGCTACTTCTAAAAGATCTACTTATAAAAAATCTATTTAGAGACGCTATTCCAAACAAACCATTAAATTCAAAAAAAAAATTAACCATTTTTCAAAAACAATAAGTAGGGTGAAATTTTGGAACTACAAAGTTTTTTAGTATACAATTAAAAAATGTTCATTTCAATTCGAAATTATAGGGTTATATTCAGACCCGACGCTAGCCCAGGGCGAACAGGGTAGTCGCCCTAGGCCCAACATTTAGCTGGGGCAGTTATGTCCCAATATTCATGGTTTTGACTCTTTAAAAGTGAAGAAAATAAAAGACCACTTAAAGTATCTCTAACAATACTCTTAAATAGAATATACTCACTTTTAGAATACCATTTACTCCAACAATACTCTATTTCACAATTTTCAAGATTTTTTTTTTTTAGAGTTTTGCTTTATCTGGCTATCAATTTGGAGTACCAATTTCCATACTCTAAAATTACTTTTAATTTTTTATATTCTCATTTTACTCTTATGTCTATAGTTATAAATAAATATTGGACATTGATATCCTTTTGGTCTTTTTAATTAAATTTAATTAATGTATAATAATTTATAATTGATAAATCATATAACTATAAAAATTATACCATTACAAATGTTTCATCTAGATCTTTAAAATGAGATTAATATTGAATATTTATTTCTTTAAAAAAATTGAGTAATTATTATTTCTATACTATATATAATAGACATATTAATAATTATAAGTTAGTATTAAAATAAAGATCCTATACTATATATTATAGACATAATAATAATAATTATAAGTTAGTACTAAAATAAAGACCGAAATAGTTACATTAATATTAAAATTCGAAATGAAGAATAAAAATAATATAAAAATATTACAATATTACAATTTTAAGTGAATGTAAATTAAAATATTATATAATAAATTAATAAAATTATATTACAATTTTAATAAAAATATTTTAAATAATTTATAAAAAACTTAGTGTAAAAATAAAGTGATATAAAAATAAAGTGTAAAAATTAATTTTTTTAATTGCCAAGCAAAATCGGAGGAAAATCTGCCTTCGCTACAGAAAAGGTAAGGTAGTTGTTGTTGCCAAGGGAGTCTCCGAACACGAACATGGCCGGAACCATTTGAGCCTCCGAAAAACAGAAGCTCAATAAGCAAAAAAAGAAGAAGAAGAAGAAAGCAAGAATCAAGAAGAGGAAACCTTCCCGGAAAATATTGCAGGCCATTTTAGTTAGAACTTAGAACTATAAATAAAAAAAGCTCTTGCCCAAAAAAATTGGCATCTGATACATAAAATGAAGGGTTGGTTGGTTATATATAGAGCAAAAAGTAAGCTGATAATTAAAACATTAAATTCTCAAGTACATGAATTTGTTTGTCTCTTGCTTGTTGAATGCAAAAATTATTATTAATCACTTTGATTATTATGTGTAATTACTTGTAATAGTAATTAACTATCTTATACATAGTAGGTATCATCACCATCTTGTGATTAAATAACTAAAAAGTGGGCTCACATGTATCTATCTATCTACTATTGACCGATTTAGGAGTTTGGTCTTTTATCATTTTCTGATTTGAATCAGATTGATGTCTCATGTCATGATCGGTCACTCGTCAAATAAATGAAAAGGGCAAAATGCACTAACAATCCCATGTCAATGTCATGATTTTTGGTGCTACCATTGATGAGTGTAGTTCGAGACCCTAACAATCCCATGCCATGAAATTTGGTCTGCCCACCTAGCATTCTTGTCTTGTCTCCTCTCTTTTTGTTGTTTTGGGCTCTCTTTTTCTGTTTTCAAATCCCAAAAATTTTGTAGGACTTCATACACATGGAATTTTAAGAATATAACCTACGATAACAACAACAAATCCTTCTAATCATATGGGGAAAATTGCAATGACTTACATTGAATTTAGGTGAAATTGTAGGCGTATGCAACTTTTCCGTTGATTACACGAACCACCCTCGACTTCAATTATAAAAGAAAACCATACATCATTAGCTTGTGATTGAGTTTTCACTTGAAAAAATTTCAACATATCTTGAAATGGCATAATGAAGTAGAGAGACAAACAATTCTCGGCAAAACTACAAACTATATATTGATCACAATATTGTCGAATACATAAAAAAAAAAAAAATTTGTACAGTGTGCCTGTTAAGTTATAACCATAGCTTGAAAGCTTAAATTCTAGCTCTACCGGATCATTTCACTTCTGAAAATTCTCTTCAACAATGACTTAAAGATGTCCTCAGAGCATCCCCTATGAGTTAGGAATTGTAATTCAGAACAGAGTACTAAAACCTTAGATGGCTCCAAATGCTTCAGAATTTCTGGGTCTCGATCATAATCCTGTGGAAAAGATTTGTGATTACTAGTCGTAACTTGATATGTACACAAAAGTTTCATAAAAAAACTTTACGTGAATGTACTTAATTACTTGCTAGCGATCATGTATGCTCACCTTTTCTGTTACAACAACAATTGGCTTAGAATCGAACTTGCTCTCTAGTTCTCCAAGCCTCTTTTTGATTGTCCCGATATCCTAGATTGAGTGACAACAGGATAACAGAAATTGAAATGCTGGATTGTAAATCGCTTCAGCATTCGATATACATATGTAGGACGAAAATGATAATAACTTCATTTGGCATCGGCTACGTAGCGTTGTTCTTTGATCATGCTTAACAGTTTAGATGAGACGGCTCAGGCAACACTAAAAAAAAATGCTTCTTGAGTTCTTGTAATGATATAATGTATCCATTAAGGTGTGATTAAAGCATCTTGTGTCATAAAGAAACACTTGGAACATATACATGAAAAGAATGTGATTCAAGGCGGAGGAGAAAGATATCATACCTCAGCTTGAAATATATGATGGTCACTATAGTCAAGTCGATCAACATGATATGCTCCTAACTGTAACAAGTTTCCACTACTTAGAGATAATAGAAATAAAAAAAAAAAAAACATGGTACCCATCCAGCTTATCTTCATTCTATGTTATTCAGACCAAAACATAACTAGCATGATGCAGCAGATGTTCAATAACTATTTTTCTAAAACATCCAAAAAAATTAATGATAAAAGAAAGCTATTGTAATAATACCTTCCCCAACCCCTGCACAAAAGCATTTGCAGAACCAATCGCAGAAACGCATAATACAACAGCATTAAGCACTGCTGTCAACGGTATTTTAGAGTCGACATTTCCCACTTCAAATAAGTACGAGGGAGCCATTCTAGTGAAGAAAATTGGAAGAGAATTCTTAATTTCTTGTATCTCTAATTCAATATTTTTGAGATTTTGGTCTGATACCTGCAAGGCAATAAGCATAAACCCACAATTTATTGTGTTTGACTTTTCTTAAATCCATATGAAAATGCACACAAGAACACATACTGAAAGTGAAACAAATACAATCTTTGTTACAAAGGTTACATGCTAAAGGAAATGCAGGTGCCGCAGTTGAATCAATAGAAATTATTTAAAATGGTAGAATTGTGAAAGGTCTATTTGTTATTACCAAGTCTGCGTTATGGATGACAGCTGCATCTGCTCTTCCGAGAGCCATCAAAGGTTCTCTTAAAGGACCAAGTGGTAGTAATTGACGGTTTCCCCATGGCATCAACCCATTAACCATCACAATTTCCAGGTCGCGCCACAAGCTCCAGTGCTGTCTTCCATATAAAGAAAATAAAAAAATCAGCATAAAATCTATATGACGAAAATATCAGTGAGTTAAGAGCTCACCAGGAAAAAACAAAATAGTGACAATAAATCATCAAGAATTAGCTCGTGGAATGAGAAATGTGTTTTTGTGCTAAGGACAATATGCATTCTCAGAATTGTCTTATCAAGAAAAAAAAATAAAAACACGGAGAGAAGTTCATATTGTTTCCAATTAAATGACAAAAGAATTAGAATAACAATAAGCTAGAAAGAAAGAATGCAACGTCACAGAATTGATATATGAGAATGACTGCATTAGAATGATCCGAGTGAAACCGTAGAGGAAATCGTTACCTGCATTCCATCATCTAGAATTATCACACCAATTTTTTCAGATTTCAGATGACTCCCCTCTTCCTGGTCAATGCAAGTTCTCTCAGAGAATTTCCTACAATGAGGATCAATGTAACCATATTTTTCAAAGAAAGAAGCAGCAGTAGCTGCCCTGTTTGCTCCCGCACCAATCTTCACAGGTCTCCCGAGAAGGTGCCTTTGAAGCATCCTAGCTTCATCTCCACCAGCATAACCCTGCCATGTAAACAGTACTTGTTACTCAAGAAATCCCCGATAGCATCACAAATCGAGCTTTGCAACTCGAAATGCAAATTCAGCTCCATTTACAATACAAAAAGCTCTCATCGCTCAAAGTGGGCAAACGCAAAACAACATTATCGTTAAGATTTCTTTTATCTTTATTGCAAGTCTTCTAATTGTACCGTAAAAAGCGTTATAACCGTATGCAAGGTAAATTTAGCTACGTTTTCTACAAAATCCATACTGCAAAAACATTCTATATAAGTTCAAAACAACAATAAATAATAAGTACCCTTGTAAGAATGAGAGGTGAGATTCCAAAATCAGCTACAAACCGAGCTATGAACTCAACCATTGGTGTTTTCCCGTTGCCTCCCCACGTCAAATTCCCAACACTAATCACTGGCACCGGCAACCTTCCATATCACGTTACACGAAAAATAATTAAACTAATTGAATAACGGCATTGTGCCCATTAGGGTTTCGATGTATTTGAATGAAATATATTCAACCAAACCTAATTCGGGACATGATAACATTATGAGTTGTTAATCAATTTGCAGTAATCGCAATCTAAAGAGCTCAGTTCCATCTATGATCGTTTACAAATCGATAAATTTTCAAAAAAAAAAAAAAACAAAAGAAAAAGAAAAAAGCTTAGTATTTTGAAAATTTATCGAGCAGAGTAGACTCAATTATCAAGTCTGACTACTGACTCTCCATGTAGTTAAAAAGTAGTAAACAGTGACTATCGGATTATATATACTACAATGCCGAAAGCCTGATACCGGTAAGGCTACTGGAATTGAACACTTGACACAAATTCGATAGAGAAAGAGAGAGAGAGAGATTACCGGTGGTTGGACCGGTGGAGAGAGCGGCGGAGAGAGAGGGCGACACCGTAGAGAGAGGAAGCGAAGGAGAGCAGAGGAGTGAGAGAGGATTGGAGAGGAGTGAGCTTAGCGTGGTCCTGCGCGTAGGCTATCTCGTGCACCAATCTCCTCAGTTTCTCCATTTTGGAGGAGAAACGGAAACTGACGACAAGGGAAACGAGAGGGAAGGGAGGGAGGGAAAAAGAAAAAAAATTGTTGAACTGGGCCGTTAATTAGACGGCCCAGATTAAATCACAAGTAATGATGGGAGCTTATGATTATACCGATCGGGTCAAGAGTGTGTCACTATATTTATGAAAGATGTACACTCCACGTAATATCGACTAAAGTGAGACTTCTCGCAGAATATATCTACTCTCATAGTATCAGACGATATCTATTCTTATAATATCATGAAAAAGTTTTTCAATGTGTGGGTATTCACCCACGTAAACATAGAAGGGGAGACAGACACCGACCAACAAAGTGTTAATATTTTTCTAATTGTTTACTAAATATGTTCATGAGTTAAACTTACAAGTTTTAAAAGTTGATTAAGAATTGAGATTAAAGTTTGATTTAAAACTTTTACACTATTTATTAAAAAAAAAATGTATTGTGAATACAACTAATTGGATCATTTCTAATTATGATTTTATTAGAAAGTGGCCATTAGTGAACTTGGTGAGAAGTTGGAATCTATGATCATTTATATCATGTCTAACTATACACATTAGTTATTTTTTATATTTAAAAAAAATTATACAAAAGATTTTGGATTCAAATTTTATTCCCGTGATAAGTTTTTTTCTACTCAAAGGGATTCCGATCGGGTGTAAGAAATTAAAAAAAAAAAAAAAAAAGCACACGTATAGACGGTTGAATTAACTAAACGTATGAAATTTTATACAGTGTGTAAACATATTCTTATTTCAATAGATCCTTAACATGTATAGTTTCGAGCTATTATTGACTAAATATCAATTTTTTATATTAATATATAATTACAATAAATAACAATATGGGTATATATGATTGAGTTAATTGCATCTACGTTCTCTGAGGTTTTACCAATTATAAGCGGAATCAATTTTATTATTTATTAATAAACAACTTTCCAACTTTTAGTTAAATTTCGTCAAATATAACAGTTGACTAGGAGAGGTTTTTGTCAAAAAATTCAAAAATTAGCTAACGGGAGGGGAGGTATTTATTAATAAACCCAAAAGTTAATTTATAGAAGGGAAGATCTTTATTAATAAATTCAAAAATTGACTCTGTCTGTAATTAAACAAACCTCATAAGAACTAGACGTTATTTACTCTATATGATATATTATCAATTTATGTGACAAATCCGGAGTCTGACTTTATATGGGAAGGGGTGTGTTTGAGGCTAGCAATTACTCATATTTTGTAATGAAAATATAAAGGAATTTTATTTATCTTAAAAAATTATAAATTAAATTAATACCATACTCTTGAGTCAAATAAGCATATTAAAATTTATTTTTTAGAATTGAAAACCTTACCTAATTATTATTGTTTAGTACTTTTGTCAGGAATCAATTTATATGTTTTGAATTTATCAGTGTAGTAATAAATACCGTAGTCATTATTTTTCGAAAACAAAAAAGATTGTTTTAAATTTTATAGTCAAAAGGTTGAAAATAAGAATTTATCATTTTTTATCGTTTTCCAAATATATTTTGAAAACAAACCACTCTCTAAATAACTATTTTATCTATTTTAAAAAATAATACCAAAAATACTAACATCGTTATTAATTTTTGAAAACTACTTTTAAATTTTAACAAATTCTATCAAATATGTTTGCATATTTAAAAGGCGAAAATCATTTTAGCCATCAGTTTTTTTTTTAAATTATTACCTTTTAACCAATGTTTGATATTTTAGCTTTCATAGTCCATAACTCTTTCAAAATCAATCAATTTAGTGTTTCTGTTAGTCAACAGTAATTAATTTTAATGTTGTTAAGTGTTAACGGTATTTCAATTTTTTCACATAAAAAATACTATTTAGGTTAAAAAATAAAGAAATTTTTTTAAAAAATTAAGTTATTACATAAAAATTAAATTTTAATAAAATAACGGTGATTAAAAAATAAAAATAAAAATTTATTTTTATAATTTATAAAACTTTTAATTTTTTTAAAGGCAAAATTGTCAATGTGCAAATTCTGTTAGGTTTGATTGTTAAAAATCAGGCTAGAGAGATGACTAATTTAATTGATTTTAAAAAAAAGGTTGGTACCATACAAAAGTTAAAATATTAAATATTAGTTAAAAAGTGATAATTTGAAAAAAATTAAGGATCAAAATATTTTTTATCCCACTTAAAAGCATTATTTTTGAAATAGGTTTTTTTTTTTTTAAATACCATTTTAAAAACAAGACTAAAATTGCCTTTTAATATAGTTGGAGGTTGGAGCCTTAAACTGAACCGAATCGACCGTATGAGCATCTAGAGCAGTGGGAGGCGAACACTTGCTAGTAGACAAATGCGGTTGCCCACACAAATTCCTTAACAAGTAGACTGTTCTTTTCTCTTGTAGTTTACTATGGTACAACACACCACTAGTCAATACTTTCTATAATCTTTCTTTAATGATCATGTCTTAATCTCATTTTTAATGAAATTATATATATGGTGAACTTTTGATACATGTAATGTAAATTTTATCTTAATCCTCGCTTTAACTCAAGTGGTTTGCATATCTTTTCACATAAATATTAGGGTCTCAAATGTAAAGAAATTTTTTATTATTATTATAAAAATAGATATACAATAGTTATGTGAATATATATCGATATATAATATTTAATTTAAGTTGATTCAGTTTCGATATACCCATACTCATTTTGGGTCAGATTTTATTTACTCATTTTACCATTAATTATTATTATTATTATTTTTAAAATATATTAAATTAGGAAAAAGAACTATAGATATCCTTCTTAAATTAACTTGCCAAATAAGTAATTTTTAAAACTTTGCTTTGCCCCCCACTCGAGAGAAAAAAAAAAAAAAAAAAAGATCACAGCATCGGTTCCCTATCTGATCACCCGAATCCTACGGCCAGCATTGATTCTCACCCGTTGTCTGATCTAGAAACACGTTTCATGCTGACCGTTCAATTTCAAATGGTTCATTGATTGATTGAAGCATCATAATTTCCATCACCAAACTCGTGGACCCCACACTCCCCAGAGCAAAATACAAAATCGTGTTGGGCCCCACACTCCCTACCTCTCCGTGATCAGGCCCGCGTCTCTAGTGGGACCCATCCATCCGCCTCGTTGAATCTGAGTTTCAGGACTTTCACGCGCGATCAACTTTTAAATTGCTTTTTTCTTTTTGGGATTCTATTTGCCGTCGGATTAGTTTTCGTTTCGTGATGGGGATTAGTTTTGCGATTCGTGTGAACGCGCGCACTACTTTTCAAAAGAAAGGGCAAGAGAATCAAAGGAAGGTATAGTCAAATGACCAAGAACCCCTGGCCGTAGCCGCGAAGAAAGCTATTTTTCAAAGGTTAGTTTGGTCAAAATGTGGGGGCAGGACTGTGGAGTTTGGAATTGTAAAGTCAGGTGGTCTCTTTTGAAACATTCGAATAAAATGACATCTTCACTCGTCTTAAAGCGCGTGGGAAACTTTCTACTCTCCTCAATTATTGTCATTATTTCAACCATGGGTTTTTGCTTAAAATCTTAATTTTGTAAGAAATTTAATGACTATAATTAGTTGGATTAATTATATTTATATTAAAATCTATATGTGCATATTTTATGATAATTCGATATTATAATTACAAGAACGACTGTTTTCCATTAATTATTAATAAAGTAAAATAATTTAAGTGATAAGTGAATTATTTCAATATACATTATTATAACATTAATTTTAGTTTAATTATTAGTATAGTAATGTTTTCAAGATATATAATATTATTTTGTATTATAATATGACATTTACTTTCTATACGATTTTAAGAAATTTATTATATTATTAACTGTTTATATTAATTTAAGATATAAATTACTAAAATTAATCTTAATTTCTATTAAAAAATCGATCTTAATTGAAATAATTAAAAAAAGGGATAATTGCAATGAAGTACCCTGACGTTTGGCTATATTGCAATGAAATCGTGAGTTTAGCCTTAATTGCATATTAGTACCCTTGACCAAGTTGACCGGTATGTTGACTTTGACTTTTTTGGTAAAAAGACAAAATTGCCCCTGGTTTAAAAAAAATAAATTAAATAAAAATTTAAAAAAATTTTAAAAATTCAAAATTCAAAAAATGGATCTCCACCGTCCATCAATCTTGATGGACGGTGGAGATACATTTAAAATATAAAATAAAAATTTAAAACTAAATAATTAAAAAAAAATTAAAAAAATATTTTATATAAAAAAAAAAATTAGTGTTCTTGGTGGAGATCCAGATTGGATCTCCACCGTCCATCAACATTGATGGACGGTGGAGATCCAATCTGGATCTCCACCAAGAACATCAAGAACAAAAAAAAAAAAAAAAAAAAAAAATAAATAAATAAATTTCAAACGCGAACCCAGATCTGGGTTCGCGTTCGAACCCAGCAGCTGGGTTCGAAGGCGAACCCAGATTTCTGGGTTCGCAGGCGAACCCAGTTCTGGGTTCGAAGTCGAACCCAGAACTGGGTTCGCCTTCGAACCCAGAAACTGGGTTCGAAGGCGAACCCAGTTCTGGGTTCGAAGGCGAACCCAGTTCTGGGTTCGACTTCGAACCCAGATTTCTGGGTTCGACTTCGAACCCAGATTTCTGGGTTCGCCTTCGAACCCAGAAATCTGGGTTCGCCTTCGAACCCAGATTTCTGGGTTCGACTTCGAACCCAGAGCTGGGTTCGCCTTCGAACCCAGCTGCTGGGTTCGAACGCGAACCCAGATCTGGGTTCGCGTTTGAAATTTTTTTTTTTTTTTTTTTTTTTTTTTTTGTTCTTGATGTTCTTGGTGGAGATCCAGATTGGATCTCCACCGTCCATCAATGTTGATGGACGGTGGAGATCCAATCTGGATCTCCACCAAGAACACTAATTTTTTTTTTTATATAAAATATTTTTTTAATTTTTTTTTAATTATTTAGTTTTAAATTTTTATTTTATATTTTAAATGTATCTCCATCGTCCATCAAGATTGATGGACGGTGGAGATCCATTTTTTAAATTTTAAATTTTTAAATTTTTTTTAAATTTTTATTTAATTTATTTTTTTTAAATCAGGGGCAATTTTGTCTTTTTACCAAAAAAGTCAAAGTCAACATACCGGTCAACTTGGTCAAGGGTACTAACATGCAATTAAGGCTAAACTCACGATTTCATTGCAATATAGCCATACGTCAGGGTACTTCATTGCAATTATCCCTTAAAAAAAACAGTGAAAAGATTAAAAATTTAATAAAGAAGCAAATTAAATGTTAATACAAATAAAATATTACATAACAATTTTATCTGAAACAATTTAACTTATAAAGAATGACTTCATTAATATAACTTAAAACAAAGTAAATGTCAATAATAATTACAATTATTAACTATCAAGTTTAAACACTTAATAAAAGTGTTTAAGGCATTTAATGCGCACAACATAGTTTAATTACTTGTGGTAATCCACCACCATCTATACACCAATGTCATTTATTGGTCTCCCTACTAGTCACTAGTGACACCTAAGGCTGCTACTACTACCCACAAATTAACGAGTAATGAGTATAGCGTGGAGTGTACGCGCCAAAGCCTGGTTTTGAAAATCAAAGGAAAAAAAGAAAAGAAAAGAGATGACGAGACCGAACGGGCAGCTAGAAATGGAACACGCAATTACGCAAACCCTACTCGGGCAGCGGGCAGCACCAAACGCCGTCTTTCTCAGTCACTGGAGTGACACCGTTTTTATAACACCAATCAGGTCCTTGGAGAGAGAAAAGAAAAAAAAATCAATCATTTTATTGACCCCTCCCCGAACCTCAGGCTCGGAGCGAGGTTCGTATTCTCGCAAAAAGCCCCACTCTCACTCGAAAAAGCCAAGCCTACCACCACCTGACCACCAAAGCAAGAGAGAGACAGAGAGAGTGAGAGAGAAAAAAGAGAAGGGACTGAGTTTTTTTAGAGAGAGAGAGAGCGAGTGAGTTCTAGAGAGAGAGAGATTGGGATGGGCCAGATCGTGAAGAGGAAGAAGAAAGGGAGGCCCTCGAAGGCGGATCTGGCTCGCCGCCCGATATCTCCGACGCCGGAGACGGAATCGGAGGTCCGTCGGAGCCTCCGACGCCGGAATGTGCGGTACGACATCGACTACTACGAGGAGTACTTCGACGAGGAGGACGACGACGACGAGGAGGAGGAGAGGAGGAGGGAGAAGAAGCTCAAGCTCGTTTTGAAGCTGAACAACCAGAGCAGCCGCGACTCGGGGAGCCGGTCCCGCTCATCGGCGCGTGGGGACCACGCTTCCGATGACGACGACGAAGAGGAGGAAGACAAGCCCCTGAAGAAGAGGAAAATCAACTGCGGCGATGTGAGCGAAAGTGAAGAAGAAGATAATTATGATGAGGAGGTACGTATAATTGGATCTGTGTATACATAAAAAGAGGTCAGAGAGAGAGACTTCGAAGCAACAGTCTAGGAGGTGTTTTCGCGATTGTCTGAGAATTTTCTTTATTTCGTGTTGTGTCGGGGAGGTTTTGAGATATATATATATATTAACGGTTGGGTCAACTGTCAAAAACTAACAATAGAATCTGATCATTCTCCAACTTTCTCTCACTTAACTGTCTCTCTCTCTCTATCTCTCACTACCCAACTCTCTTTGTCTATCTATATCTATGTTTCTTTTAAACATTCTCTCTCTATGTTTTGTGTACTTACGTAATTGTCTGCTTTAACTGTCACTGTCTCTGTCTTTGTCTCTGTCCTTGTCTCTGTCTCTCTCTCTCTCTCTTGTGTACACGCAGTTAGTTTTATAGTTGCGGTTCGAAGAAACATGTATTTATTTGTGTTTTCGGGGTTTTAACAGGGAAGAAAAGTGGAGGCAAAAGTGCAGGACTCGGTTCCAGGTTTGTTTTCTGTTTTGAAATTTTTGAGTGTCGTTTAGTTTTTTTTTTTTTTTTTTTGTATATGATGTGGTTGATTTTGGTTAATTTTGATAGAAAGTGTTTAAATTTGTTGAGTTGATTATTATTTTTTATCAGGGACGCCAACTGATCATCCTCCATCTGCGGTTCCATTGCCTGATAAGAAGTCATTGGAGTTGATTCTTGACAAACTACAGAAGTGGGTGATTTTATCTGTCTTTCTCTCTCTCAGTCTCTCTGGTAATAAGAATGTGATGGGTTGCTTATTGTTGTTTTGGGGTCTGAATTGTGGGCAGGAAGGACACGTATGGTGTGTATGCAGAACCGGTTGATCCGGAGGAGGTGCGTGAATTTTGCTTAACAAATGTCAGTTTGCTTTTGGAAGACATTACTTGTATCAAAGATTGAAAGTAGTGATTTGTTTTTGTAGCTTCCCGACTATCATGATGTGATAGAGCATCCAATGGACTTTGCCACGGTGAGGAAGAAGCTGGGAAATGGATCGTATGCTACCTTGGACCAATTTGAGGTCGGTATTCATGCTTCACCATTTTTTTTCTGGTTCTTAAAACTGTTTATTTCTTGGGTTGGGCTTTCTGTGGAATGACTACTGGATTGCATTATTCGTGTAGGAGTTTGAATGGATGTGTCTTGGGCATTTCTGTGACACTGTCTTGGTTGGTGTTTTGGTTCATGGAAATGATCAGTTAGAGACACTTGTCTTTGTTTTCTTTAGTGCCTCTGCTTATGTAAGCATTGAATTAGCGTCACCTGTTATACTGGCTGTAATGGTGCCTAACTGGGGAATGTCAACCTGGTTCTTGGAGCCTCAGGTTTTGCTATAATTTAATGCTGGCAATATCTTATAAAGGCTGCTTTACTGGAAACGTTGATTGTTTAGTCAGGGCATTCAACTTATCATCCTTTGTCCAAGTATGTTGATATCGTCAATGTGCATCTGTTGATAGGAATTTTTAGGTATTGTTGTTGTGCTGGTAGAACCTCATGACCATTGTAGACATTATTTGCATTCTTCCATTCATATTTAACTCTGTGTCTTCAGTCCATGCTAATTTTGTTTTAGGTGGATTTTAGTTATTCATGCCATTCCATCGGAGAACTACTACATGTCAAATTTTTGTTCTTTTTCTTAGTATTTTTCAGTGCTTTTCCTAAGTAATGCCTCGTTTAGATTATATTTTATGATGTAAGGACGTATGCTTTTTTCGACACAGCAGTGGTGTGAACATGGAAATGATATGATATTGTTATGTAAAGATTTAAAGATGATTGGCATCATAGAAAGGTTGATTAGGAATTATGGAGTTTGATAATGAAGAATTTCCAGATCAAGTCAAATATGGCTCTATTTTGTGCTGTGATTTGATTTTATATCTGCATTTTCTGCTTAATGTATCTTGCTGTTTTGAGGAAATTTCTAAAGTAGATGTGTTTAATAAGCGCAAATGATCAAATAAGGCTTGTAGCTTGTTTCAGTGTACAAAGTGGGACCTTGTTGGTGAACTGCTTTGACTGTTTGCAGGTCTTCACTCCTTTATAGTTACATGTATTCGATATTGGGCGCCAATCCTTGCTTCAGAGCTGGTTGGCTCTGTTGATGGGTGACCTAGTTTAATAATTTGGAATGAAGACGTATTAGACACATAGGTACCTGAAGTTGCGAGTTATTGCTTTTGGGTCCACTTTCACTTGGTTTTGTTCTTGTTATGTTTATCAGTGGAGCCTTTTCCTTTTCCATTTAGATTTGAGAATTCGGTAGCATGTGGAGAATGTTGCTGCTATTTACATGGCTGTGAATGTTTCTGTCTGTAAATGAGACTTTTTCATCCGGTTATTATTGGTGTTTATGTGAGGGAGCTAAAACGATAGTGTTATAGAAATCTTTACTTATTTGTGGAGATCTAGAACACATCTGACATGCCATTTCTTGTTTAGAAAAACCCTTTTCTTTTGTTTGGTTCCCCTTATTCTTAACACGTATCGATTTGTAAAGCTGTTTTTTTTTTATGCAGAGTGACGTTTTTCTTATATGCTCAAATGCTATGCAATACAATGCACCAGACACTGTATACCATAAACAGGTATATTGCTCTCTGTTATTTTCTTCTTCAATTATTGTATCTTTCCCTTTTTTTTTGCTGTTTATCCAACTATCAAATTATGTTGCAAAGGCACGTACCATTCAAGAGCTGGCAACAAAAAAATTCCATAGGTTAAGGGTTGGCATTGAACGTGCTGAGAAAGATGTCAAGCCAGAGAAAGAGCTGAAGTTAGAGAAGGAGCACAAGTTAGAAAAAGACCTTAAGTCGGAACAAAAAGCAAAATCTAACTTTTTGGCAAAGAAGCAAACAAAGAAGCCTTTCAGCCGGACGATGCAGGAACCTGTTGGTTCTGACTTCTCGTCTGGTGCCACTCTTGCCACCGCTGGAGATTTGCAGAATGGTTCTATTGCAACCCATGCTGGGGGTTGTGAGAGGCCAAGCAATACTGACGGGCTTGTAGAGGGTAACTCTTCCCTGGTTGATAACCAAGAGAAGGTGGAAGAACTATCATCAGGTATGATAATTCACGCAATTTTATTTTAATATAACATCACCTTAAGTTCAGAGGTGGGTATTGAATAGCATGTATAAGGTGCTATAGTTTTCGCCATCATTTATTGGGTAAAGGGAAATAACTATCATGTGCCTTGAATTATGTTCTAGAAGTTTTCAAGCTTTGTGAAGTCAATACATTGTTGTAGCTGATGTTAATTCCTCACAATTGTGTTATTTCCTTCTAATTACTTGTGTTTCAGGGAAGGGCCTACTTTCTAAATTGGGGAGGAAGCCATTTGTGCTGGATGAGAATCGTCGTATGACTTATAATATATCCAATCAACCAGTGGTCCAATCAGAGTCGATATTTACTACCTTTGAGGGTGAAATCAAGCAGCTGGTTGCTGTATGTCACAAAGAAACTATTCCTTTTTCTTGAGTACTTGTTGCCTGTACTCCTCAATAATTTTGGTTTTTTTTTCTTTTTGAATCAGGTTGGTCTTCATGCAGAATATTCCTATGCTAGGAGTCTGGCTCGTTTTGCAGCAACTCTTGGTCCTGTTGCTTGGAAAGTTGCCTCCCAGAGGATTGAGCAAGCACTGCCTCCAGGATATAAATTCGGTCGCGGATGGGTTGGAGAATATGAGCCACTTCCAACCCCGGTGTTGATGCTTGAGTCCCGTACACAAAAAGAATCTGCTCTGTTCACAAAGTTACAGACTGTTTCTGATGTGCGGAAAGATGATATAGCTTTTAAGACCCCTGCTCCTGTTAAGGTGCATACTGTTGGTCGGCCTATTTCTGAAGGGAATGCATCTTTTTTTGGTCCAGCTAATGGGCCCACCTCAGAAGGAAAGACATCAGTGTTTGCTTCTTCTGCTGGGACCAAACCCCGTACTCCTGTTAGTGCTGTTAACCAACAGCAAAATCCATTTTCTAGGACCTTTGCCGAATCTGAGAATAAGGTTTCAAAACAAGTCGAATTGAACTTGCCACCCTCAGCCAGCCAAAGTAACGGTGATCTTGTTGCTAGAAAACAGTTTTCAAATAAATTAGATTCAGCAGCTTCTATGTCTAATGAAATGGTGTCGAGGAACATGAACCTTCTGCATTCGTTACCCCCAAAGCAGCTGACGAATAATGGTGTTATTAGTGGAGGATTGCCCAATGGTAAAGTGACAAGTAATTGTGGCACTACTGGAGTGATCAGCCCATCTTCTGATAATGCAAGTAATCTGATGGCCAGGGCGGCAACATACTTTCCGCACATACAGGAGCAGGGACTTACTGATCCAGTTCAATTGATGAAAATGCTGAATGAGAAGGCTCAGAAGCAACATAATTCTTTCAATCAATCCTCGATGAATACTCCACCGGTAATGCCATCAGTTCCATCTGTAAGAAGAGATGATTCTACCAATGCTACACAAGCTGCTGCCTGTGCATGGATGTCCATAGGGGCTGGAGGGGTTAAACAAGTAAATGAAAATTCCAGTTCACCAAAAAATCAGATTTCTGCAGAGTCATTATACAACCCAGCTCGGGAATTGCATCCTCAAATGTCACGAGTTCGGGGTGAATTTCCTCTCTCTGTAGGTATGCAGTTTCAGTCTGAGAAGAACAGTTTCCCACCTCAGGCATTGGTTCCGCAACCTGTCCGTGCCTTGAACGAAGCACAGTTCCTTAATAGACCCATGGTTTTCCCTCATTTTGTAGCAACTGACTTGTCTAGATTCCAAATGCAGTCACCTTGGCGAGGTCTTAGTCCACATACCCAGCCAAGGCAGAAGCAGGAAACACTCCCTCCCGACTTGAATATCAGTTTCCAGTCTCCCGGATCACCCGTGAAACAGTCTTCAAGCGTTCTGATTGACTCACAGCAGCCTGACCTGGCTTTGCAGCTTTGAGTGTGGATGACTCTCGAGGAATTGAAGATTCAAGGAAAGCCTCACAAGGTAAAAAAAAATTTCTTGGATGCATACTACTCGTCCTACTCGTCCCTATGCCTTGCAAGAGATGTGAGAATACTACATTTTGACATAGAAGGCCTACGCGATGGAACTCGAAGTGAAATTTGAATCGTGGTATTGGATGGAAATAAGTCAGGAAGTCACGTTGCATCCTTGGCAAACGAGATAGGACGATATCTGGGGGACTTGGGAGAAGGATAATTCTGAATGGTGCTTTCAATTTTCTGTCATTTTTATCCTAACAAGAACTACTGACTTCGAAAATGGTATGGCTATCTATATACAGAGTCCCAGAGCTACAGATTCTCAGAGGAGTTACTACGAGCAGAGCGGTCGGTCCGTGATTGTTTTGCGATTATTATAAAATATCAATTGATTAGAAGAAGTTAATTAGATGGGATTACATGTAAAATTTAAACCACCTAGTTGATGTTCTTGTACATATGTTATAGGTGTACTAGAATTCTGTTGTATTCGATGCCTCTTTAAGTAGTTGCATTCATATAACTCCACTTCTTCACTTATTCTGCTGCCATTGTTATTCTGTACATGTGAAGTTAAAAAACTCTCAATAGTGGAAAATTTTCTGTTCTCACGAATGGTGTTCTCTTTTGGTCAAGAAAATTATTGAAGAAAAAATCTTCTTGTCTGAGCAGTCACTCTGTTGTGTAATAGTTGCTATTTTCCTCCATTTTCTTGTTTGTCTAAGTTTTGCATGGTAAATTGTGGAAAAAAATTTATATGTATCATAATGTATGTTGTATTATTTATTATAATTTTATCTCGTGATAAAATTTATCATAGGAGATGCACTGTATGGGTGATGCACTATATACTTAAAAAAATTTGATTAAAATCTCTTTCATCAGAATTTTTTTACTGTCACATGTGATGAAATGGATGGTGTATTTTTTTTTTTTTTTTTGGAACAAAAAATAATTAGCAGATAGGCTGACTGTTTTATCGGCAGAAAATATTACGTTTTATGCATTTCTATACATCTGGCTCGCTCTTATAGCACATTTGTCGGGGTCAAAGTTTAGGGATTTTTATCGTGAGTGGAGCCTGATGATATAGATATTCCACCTCGTCAAGAGTCAACAGTAGGGCACTTTGAACTTAGGGCTCCCAAGATTTGAATTCAAGATCTCCAAACTGAATAAAACGTTCTTGCCACCTGAACCAATCCTTGGGGTTAGGATGGGTGTACTTTCTATGGCATAGGGTTATGAATTTGATCTTTTGTGCAAAATAAGACATTCCAAATTATGCAAATTGGGTGTACTTTCTCTGTTTTTTTTTTTTTTTTTTAGTTTTTAAGTCTATTTTCTCAATACTAAATTCAAATTGGAAACTCTATGCTGAATTTCCAGATTAAAATGGTAAATAAAACAACAATATTAAGGGAGGAAATGCAACAACTACAATTGATTTAATATTTTAAGAAAAATTAAGAAGAAAAAGAAAATTGTTGAACAATATTCTGATATTTTTATTTATTTTTCACAAAAGTAAAAGGCAATTTACATGATCAACATTTCTACATCATACCAGTTACATAAACCATATTTTACATACATAAAATGTTCAAGTCTCCTGCCAGACCTCAAATAAATTCTATTCATGATATGAACTTTTTTATATTAATATGAACTAATCAACAGAAAACTTACATCTTCATCGTACATTATCGTAACAGTCACGTATCGTAAGATTCTTCAAAAATTTGTGTGAATTTAGATCTCGAGAGAGGATGAATCCAACACGAACCTAACCCTTACATTATGTACCCTTACTTATGCAATGTAATCTAAAGCTATAACAAAATTATCACTAGCTAATTTATTACACAAAAACTTGTTGCCCTATGCTGCCTCGCCGGAAGACCGGAAGGCTGGAAAACGAAGCCCAGATCGTGTCGTTTTTCGCTTACTTTTCGAGCCTTTTCCTCCTAATTTCTTCTGATTATTATTGAGAACACAGACATCTCCATTGCATACATATTGTTTCGATGTGCCCGGCGACTCCGCAAAGCAGCTGAATATGCCGGAGAAAAAGGCCATGCCCATGTGAGAGACTCAAGCTCTCCAAGCTTGTAATGTTTTTTTATTTTTTTATAAGAAAAATATTGGTTCAATTCATATATTTATATTAGAGAAAAAACCATTGTTTTTTTCTCGTGAAAAACATGTCAACGTTGGTTGGCTCTGACCTAATTGTTGAGCTTTAAAAATGGCACACGCTTCCAATATAAAAACCATACATTTATTAATTTTCTTAGAAGCAAAAATTATGGACCAAATATGGTCTTTAATTTGACCAAGGCATATGGGTAGACAGGTAGTAGGTTAATTTAGAACCATTCCATGTACTTTGAAGTTGATGCCAATAATATATATATCATAAAGTAGTAACAGCCTACAAAAATATTGACAAATTCGTTTTTTTATTTTTTATCATTCTTCGTATTTACGTTCTGTATTTTATTTTTGTGCGGACCTAAGTCGGGTTAACTTGTTCATCAAGGTACGCATTCTCTCATACTCATATAGGGTGTATTTTCTCCATTCATATTAGTGGTGGGATTTCAGTATCACTTTATGTATTTACCAACACGTGTGATGAATTTTCTTCCTATTATATAAGAGTGAGAGTAGATATTTTTTAATTATAGGAGTAGATAATTGGTCAAAACCATATCGGAGTTTTCTCCCTATTATGTAAGAATAAGAGTATATATTTTTTAATTATAAAAATAGATAATTAGATCACACGTATATAATAATTAATCTCAATAAATTCTTACCGTATTTTTCAGTTTTGACCCAAACGATATCAACTTTTTAAAAACTAAAGTAGGAACTTTTTATATCTAAAAACGTGTTCATGTTTACTAAAACTAGTTCCTTTTTTTTTTCCTTCAAAAGTAACTGTGAATACGCGTTTGATATTAAATTTTCAAAGCAGTGTTCTTTTGCATTTCCAAATACAAAATGAATTAATTTTTTTAATTTTTCTTTTTTCACTTTTAGATTTTATTCTAATTTTAAGATTATTTTTCCGGATGAGATGAATTTAGCTCAATAGTATGCCTGACGAGAGTGAACTTCACAAGCTCAGTCCGGGGTGGCAACTCCCACTCCAGAGAGGAATCTCTCCACACTTTGTGATTTAATTGATAAAGGTAAGACTGAACCCATATCACAGAAATGAAGGGAAAATACTTAACCACTTTATTACCAGTAGATATGCAACTGAAAACAATATTTGTTGTGAGTTCTCGAGTTTATTTTAATGAGTTCTTCATTGTAAATTTTTCTTACCAATAAATTAAAAAAAATAATCTAAAATTTGTTAATAAGTTGTAACAATTTTGAAACTGTTGTCTACTAAATTCAAGTGGTCTGTGGATGCTATTGTGTTAGCCTGTGAACATTATCATCAAATGTCCTTTTATTAGGCATTGATTTTCTCTCTATCAGAATTTTCATCTAACATATATCTAACTATAACGATCTTATCTTACTATTAGTATCAACAGAAAATTTAAGTTTCCAATCCTGTAATATTTTACAGTTTTCTCGATGGTGTTTCCACATAAAATTGTGACTGCCAAATGTATTCTTGTAAATTATGAGAAACCATAGCAATATTGTTCCACAGTAAAAGAGGTTATAAACATTCTTCTATAGTTTTCGAATAAATAATGAGATAATTTGGTGACAAGTTCTTCACATCCACATTAATAATATTATGTATTCGAATCGTATCATTTTATTTGAACATTCAGAGTAATAGTTAAATAAAAAAAGTTTATATAGTTTTCACTTTTTTCATTCATTTTCAATCTTTAGTTTTCTTTCATTTTTCTTCTTTTTTTTAAACTACTTTTTAACAATTTTAGTTACCTTGTACTTTACCTTTACAATCTCTTTCGTGTGCTATATATATTGTGCCCTACACTGAAAGTGAGACTCTGACACCTACAACCTTTTAGGATTTCGTCTCAAATTACCATATTGCCCCTTTATTTACTTTTTAACTTTTTAATAAAAAGTGAGGAAACATACATTTTTAATAGTACAATTATAATATTAATTACAATTATGTCGGGATCTGTCGATATTAATCACTAACCTCGCGGTTTAAATATTTATTCCTATAACGAGAGACGAGAGACGCTTTTCGCACAATAAGAGGAGAATGTCAAAAAACTATCCGCATATATACTGATAAATGTGTATACGCATACTTAAATTGAGAAATAACCTAAAAAATCTCTCCAAGTATGTTTTATTAACAAATTCCATAAAATTCATGTAAATTAAACTGATTAAACTTATTTTTGTGCTTATAAATTGTGTTTTATAAATATTGGGTTGATAATTTGCCTAAATATTCTATGTAAGTTAGTGTAAGTGTCTCCTAATAACAAAAAAATTATTAAAAATATAATTATTCGTATAAGAATAGAATACTATTAGACATTTTATTCTTTTAAAATATCAACTTCATTTATATTTTTTCTGTTTTTCTTATTAGAAAAATAACGAAATCGAAATATTGTAAATAATTAAATCATGACAATAAATAAGTAAATTAACAATCCTTTGTATTTTTTGAAGGGGTACAATTACAATATTAATAACTGTTAGAACCTATCGAGATCAATTATTAAACGCGCGGCCTGAATATCTACTTATATAACAGAAGACATCTATTCCCACAATAAGTGAAAAAAATTACCTACACATACTGATAAAGGTACCTGGTGAGAATTAAAGTGGAATAAAAGTGCACTAACCACTTTTCTGGATGTGCAAATAACAGCCCCTTGTTAGTTCAAGTGTTTTGCGAATGTTTATCCTATTATTTTGTGGATGCAATTGGGTGTCATAATAGAGTTGTGTCTTGATTTGAATATTTATCTGAACACTTATCATATTTCTAATCGATAGATAAAAACTAAAATAAATAAAAAAATTCTTGATTATAAATTCTAGAACAAACACATGTTGGAATTCAATTGATTGGAATTCAATTAACTATAAATTAAAACTTAGATAAAAAGGAAGTTTCCAATTTTATTTTATTTCAGTTTCTATAATAAGACTAGTATATTATTTTTAACAGAACTCGGCCTACGCCCCGTATGACATTTGTCTAAGGCTCTGACACTATCTAAAATATTACTCACGAGCACTTCTATATTTGTACATACAATTTTTCGAGGTGCAAGTTACCTCTTCCTTGTATGATATATCAAAATAAATTGTGTATTACAAAATCTTTTGATTGCACCAAAATTTCATTATTTTGATGATTTTGATAGATCATTAATTTGTCTCTCCATTTCTTTACCTATATGTCGAGATTACATTTAATTGTGATGAAATTAGTTTTGATTTCAATAAAAATTACGGTTTGTAAAATGGAGTGAGCGAGCGATTGCTAGTTCGAGATTTAGTAAACTTCTTAAAATCCGTTTATTTCATAATATACTTTTGTTGTTGATTATGTGAGAAACATAATATAAAATAAGTAGATTTTGATAAGTTTAACAGATATTTTTTTTATTTAAACTAATAAAATAAGTGATTATTTTTCAAATTACAATAATTTCAAATGCACCCTTAAATTATTTGGGTGTGAAAGTAACTTTGTTTATATAATTATATAGTTATTTCTATTTATATAACTTGGAGTAGAAAGTAGAAACATTTTAGTAATAAAATATGTAATTAAAAATTATAATTTCATGGTAGTAATTAATGTATGACGTTTAAATTCTATTTTATTTGATAAAAATTAAAAATGAAATTTATTTTTTATTAGAATCATTTATTAAGAAAATTCTACCACCAAGGCACCAATAATATGGGTGGGTGCTGGCGACTCGAATCTGGGATATTATCAGGCTGAATGAGTGTCTTTGACATCGAGCCACATTCGGCGGTGATAGTGTGTTATAAATAAATTTATTCTCATAAGTTCACTTATAAATAAATTTATCATATTATTAGGTTAAATAAATTTATTTTTTTTGTTCACTTATGAATAGCGTATAAATCAAATTTTTGGATCACAATATCAACGCGGCATCTACTGCTTTCTCCCAAATTAACCTACTCTTCCCCATTTTTTTTTTTTACCATTATACGCTTCAGTCAAATAGTGAATAATTAGAAAAAATAACTCAAATTTTTTACTACTATAAAAAATAAATAAATAAATAAATAAGGCTAGCTAAGGCAAAGTTGCCAAACTGTTAAATAGTAATAATATTTATTTAAAAAAAATTAAAAAAAAATCAAAACACAGTCCAAAAAGTGCATTAGAAAAACACCTAAAAGCTGATAGAGCAAACCAAAAAAAAGAAAAAAAAAAGATTATAGAAGATACACAATATAACAGCTTGATAGAGGCTGTGTAAAATAATAAAAAAGAGGCCGTTTTCAAAGCTCCACCATTGATGTTTTGGAGAACTACTCGGTTTTCTCTCTCTATTTGCCGTCTGCTCTCACAATACACACCCTCCCTCCTCCTTTGTGGGGTCTCTTTCTCTCTCTCTCTCCCTCTCTTTCTCTCTGTCTGTCTGTCTGTCTTTGTCTCTTTCACTTCCATTAGACACCTCCCCTCCACCTCCACCACCGCCACCACCACCTATCTCTCTCTCTCTCTCTCATATATAAAAATTCCCAGAAAAAAAAAAAACATTTTGTGAAAACAGGAGGAGGAATCACAGAAGACACAACAACAAGGAACATAAAAAGTTCTTTGTTTGTTGGTTTCTGTGATTGTACCTCCCTGTTGTTAGCCATTTGAGAGAGAGAGACAGGAAGAGAGGGAGGGAGGGTACATATTTTGAGTCACCACATTTTGATTTGGGAAAAAAAAAAAAAAAAAAAGAGAGAAATTTTGAGGAGTTTTTCAAGGACCCAGTAGAGCATATACATGAGATATATACAGAGAAACATATTCTATAGAATTTTGAAGAAAAGAAAAGAAAAAACAAAATAATATAGATAGTATTTTGAAGGATGGATATGTTAGGGAACAATAATATGAGTAGTAGTCATGATCATCATCATCATCAAGTTGATCAAAATGGGTCCCCACCAGGCGGTGGTGATTGTGGTGGGGGAGATGGGTTACAATTGAAGAAGGGGCCGTGGACGGCTGCGGAGGACGCCGTGCTGACGGAGTATGTACGGAAGCACGGTGAAGGGAACTGGAACGCGGTGCAGAGGAACACTGGTCTGGCTCGTTGTGGGAAGAGCTGCCGGCTGCGTTGGGCCAACCACCTGCGTCCAAACCTGAAGAAAGGGGCCTTCTCACCCGACGAAGAGAGGCTCATTGTTGAACTCCATGCACAGCTTGGCAACAAATGGGCTCGCATGGCTGCTCAGGTTTGTCAATTGTTCATTTATTTGTCATTTTCATTTTCTCATTTTTTTTTTTTTTTTTTTTTGCTTTCAAAAACAAAAAACACTCTTTTAATTTCTTGTGTTGCGTTGTGCTGCTGATCATCAAAGGAATTGATTTGTGTTTGTGATAGTTGCCTGGGAGAACAGACAACGAAATCAAGAATTATTGGAACACAAGAGTTAAGAGACGCCATAGACAAGGGCTTCCATTGTATCCACCAGAAATCCAATCACAACAACATGGCCGCCCCCACTACCAGCAGCAGCAGCAGCTGCAGGACCACCACCACCACCAACAACAACAGCAACAGCAAACTCCACAATCTTCACAGTCACATCAGTCTCAGTCTCATCAATCACCAGCCTCCACCCCCTCCACCCCCACCCCCACCTCTTCCTTCTCTTTCCACACAACCCAAACCACACCCACCGCCGCCCACCAACACTACCAGCACCACCACCACAACATCCATCAATTCTCCCGCAGCCCCACCCCTAATTGTCTCTCCCCAACCCCTCCTCCACCTCTCTCTCCAAGCTCAGCCCTCCACTCCCCTCACCACCACCAACACCCACACTCAACTTTGCCAACTCTCTCTCTCTTTGACTCCACCACCAATCCCACCAACTTGTCAACTGCAGGCTGCTCCAAAACCAGTAGCTTCAGCCCCTTCAATATCCACAGAGCTCCTCCCACTCTCCAAACCCCGCTTCGCTTCAAGCGCTTCCACGCTGATACTACTTCCTCCGCTGCCGCTGCCGCTACTACTACTAATCCTACTACCAATTTCAATGCCAATTATAACAACGATCACAACCACAACAATTACAACAACAGTTTCAACACAAACACTTATCAAACCAGCAGCTTTTCGCTTCCCTTTTCGACGTTCCTGAGAAGTCCAACGTCTCCAACGTGTCTCTCAACTCCTCAGCAGCCTAATTGCAATACTTACTCGAACACCAATTCTTCCAGGTTGATGTCATCATCAATGCAGCCTTCTCCATATTCATCGAACCTTCAGGTTCCTTTCGGGTCAAATAACTCATCTTCGTCGTCCATTCTTCGAACCCAGTTCGAGAAAGACTACAGTAGTAGTAATAATAATAATAATTTTTCAACAAACAGTTCCGTTTTCGCGTTGAAACCGGAGCTCCCTTCAAGCCAATTATTGTTCTCTCATAATAATCACAATGGTAACTCGGCGGAGTTAGCTTTCGTCGTCGACAATGATCAGAAGCTGAGCTTGTCTGGCGGTGGAAGTGGGTTGCTGGATGATCTTCTCGACGAGACTAATAATCATGTGAGTTTCATGGAAGACAAGCGTGACTTTAATGGGTTCAATCACTGGAGTGGCGATTCAAGTTCTCTCCATTTGTCCCCAGGTCAGTTTTTTTTTTTTTTGCAATTTTTCTTTTAATGGATCATTGACATTTTGTTCAAAATTTGGAAACTTTAACACATTAATGCTCATTGTTTGTGCTTCAATTAATGATTTTTTAACATGAAATTAATGCTAGCTAGTAGTATCTTTCTGGTTTTTTTTTTTTTTTTTTATATTGTTGCATGCATGCCTCTAACAGTTTTTTTTAGCATCAATAATTTCATCAGAAAAAAATCAGAAAAACAAAAATGTGCTTGAAATTAGATTGTTGATTTAATTTTCAAAAAGTGTTTCTGCTTTGCTTTCAATTCATCACCACACCCAAAATGGTCATCATCATCATCATCACCATCATAATCGTCAGACGAGCTAGTTTTTAATGTGCTTCCATATTTGTATGTAGAGTACCAACAAAATTGCATTAATGGGAAATTTTGCTTATTTATACACAGGATTGAGGCCCAAGGAAGAAGAAATAGGAGCAGACCAAATCAATGATAGCAACAACGCCATGCATGAAGACTTGTCAAGGTTGTTCAGTGTGATCAATAATCCAAATTATAATAACTCCATGCAAGTCCCTGTAGAGTGGTACAGTGACACTACTCCTGCTGGAGGAGGAGAGGCCTCCTCTAATGGCGGCCACTCTAATTCAGTGATCACAGATGATAATTTAAGCCTGGAAATGCAGCAAATCGCCTCCATGTTTCGTGTCGATTCTTCTTCAACACAACAACAACAACAACAACAACATGTCAGGAGTACAAGTACTCCAGGATCATGCTCTCTTGATAACTTGCCTGGAATCTGCTAATTAAAAAACAAGTTTTTTGATGAGTTTATGTAATTATATATATATATATATATATATACCTCTAACATGCATGAAAAAAAAAAACTGAGGGAAAATGCTTCAGATATTGAAATATATATTTTTTTTATGAGGGTATTTTTCTTTGTAATTTTGGAAAGATTTTCTATGTAATTGGGTTTGAATATGGGATTGGCGATCTCTAATCAATTAAATTAATTAATCAACTAATTAATTAAAATTTATATATCTGTAAACGTATTGATGGATTGATCTCTCATGAGAAATAAATACTCGTGAGAATGTAGATATAATTTTTTTTTTTTTTGGAATTTGACATCAACACCTACCGAGATCAAACCCTATAACGTGGCCCAGATACAGTGGAATTTACTAAATATTCTCTTTTATTGCATTTACTATTATTAAATTGAGAAATTTTTCTCTGCCAAAAATTAGTAGTAGAAATTCAGTAATTAATAAATTAGGCTAAATTTACATTAAATGAATCTAAATTAGCTGTAAGGACACCTTTGCTAATTTTGGTGGTAGAATGAGTCATTAATTGATCCATGGAAACATTTTTTTTGGCATTTTGCAGTTAAATTTAGATTTGCTCTTCAAGATGGACATGTCATATTTGACTTTTGAAGGTCTTTATTTTGTTAATTACTTAAATTATCAAATGTTTTAAACTAATTAAGTAATTAAACCCACAGATTTCTGATCATGTGATTGTTGAAGTAAATAGTTTTGGGTTCATCTATAAGAGAGTACTTTTCTCATCAATTTTTTGCAATGTAGACATTATTTTTCGACAAATTAAGCGACCACGTTACTTAACGATATAATCGTTGAATACCATCCAATATCGCAGCCCAAATCTTATTATAATCGATTCCAGTTATAAGTATTAACGACTACTCAACTTAAAATCAAAATCCATTTGATCGAAAAATTTTAAGTTTAAAACTATCCTTTTACTAATAAATTCAAAATGTCTAGAAATTAATTAAAATTTTGATTTCAAATCTTTGCCGTTAAATGCATTTGACAGATATAACAAAGTAAAAGATAAATTATCTAGTATATTACTTCAATCTAAAGGGTAATAGTTTAAAATCCGAACATTAAAATAAAATTCAGACGTCCATACCGTACCGAATACGTATGATTCTCATGTTTTTAAGACCCAGTGATTTTGTTGAATAAGAATGGCATGTAAGGTATTCCCTTGACCGTGTAAAGTTTTGGCTGGAACAAATTAAAGCACGTGAAACTGCAACCCATGTGAATCCAAGGACATGCCAGGACCACTTTGAGGAGGTAAAATACTTGTCACACATGCTTCAAATTTTAGTACTATTACAAGTAATTTTTGATATTGGTACAAGCATTTTTAAATTATTTTAAAAAAAATAATATTTATGTTTTATAGTATTTTTTTTTTATCCAACACCAATTGAGTAAGATGTCTACCGGGATCTGGCAAGAGCAAATACTAGAAGTTCAGCTTGAAATGATAACTTTCATTATAGGGAAATGATCTCCTTACACTTTTACGATTTAATGAATAAATGTGAAATTTGAAACACTATCACAGAAGTGAAGGGAAAGTGCTCAACCACTTTACTATTAGTGAATGAATCTAATTATATAGAATAGAAAAGAAATATTATCAAGGAGATTTTTAAAATGCACATTTATTAAGTAGTTATTTAATTTAATAAAAAGTACTTAAAATTTTTTGTTTTTCTACTAACCATATACGGTATTGAGATTTTTACCCGTAGTGTGATTGGTTTTTAAGATAGCGTTCGGCTCCAAACCTTTTATTCGTTAGTCTTGATAAAGCCCCTAGGCGGTATATTTTTTTAAAAACAAGACTTTCGATAATATGACATAAAGACTTCTTATTTTATTGAAACTAAATAATAAATGAAGCGAAACTCACTTAGAGTGTGTTTGGTGCGCGGAATTGGATTGGACTATTTTTATGAGATTGAATTGGATTGTATTGGATTGGACTAATTAGTACTGTGATGTGTTTGGTGTAGTATGTATAAGATTAAAAATAGTACCGTTCCTTGTTTAGTATAGAATGAGATTGGATAAAATCAGATTTGATTAAATTAATTTCATATAAAATAAATTTTTTAAATATTATGTTATTGAATTAAAGTTATTTAAAATAAATCTAAATAAAATATAAATTAAATATATTATATTAATTAATTTAATATAAAAATATATTATAAATAATATTTATTTTTTTATTATATAAATTTAATATTAAAAAAGTAAAAAAAAAGGGCATGTCCCATGCTTCCAGGCGGGAGTTTTTAGTCCCGTCTGAACAAGTTAAATCTGTGCAGATTGGTTTTTCCAATCCAATGCACAAAATAAACAAAGGATTGGATTTAAATAAACCCAATCCTTTGCCAATCCCAGCTGACAAACGCCTCCTTAATTTATTGTACTACAAAGAATAATTCTCTCAAGCTTGCCAAACACAAACCATGAAATTAAATTAATGATATTATTATTTGTTTATTTTTATATACAAGCAAGTTTGACAAACATGAAGAAGAAGGACATTACTTGTAATTCTGAAAATATAAATTATTTTATTGCAAGGGAAATTTCTAGCTTAATTTACAAGTAAACAATATTCTTACCAATTTAAAATATGGTCCATGTTTGACTTTTCTTTTTTCTTTTTTCTAATTTTACTAATGCCCTTTTGTGTACACTTGTAACTTAAATGGCAAAAAAGAAAAAATTGAAGACAAAGTCAAAGAGAGTTAAAATAAAATATTTGATAAGTACTTTAGATTAAAAAAGATAAATTACTAAAAGTGCTTTTTCAGATATATGTGCTTTTTGGAATATACACTTTTAAGACTTTGTAAGTGCTTGAGTTGAGAGAGCATGAACCATAAAATTAAAAATTATATGTATGCAAGTAATTTTTTAGATTAGAAGGAATTTTTTAACAAAGAAATTAATTATATAATTTCAAGGATTATGCTAATTTCTGCTAATCTCTAACTTTACAAGTAAACATTATTGTGATTTATAGCAATTTTAGAATCAATGGTTGACTTATAATAAATTAAGTTTTTGAAGAACTTTCTTGTTTTACTAATGATGTGTACACATGTTGACAAAAGTTGCAATTAAAATTATTTGGATAAAGTCAAAAAATTTAAAAGACAATATGAGATTGACTCAGTGGTATGATCTTCATATTTACCCTTTGAGATTATAAATTTGAATCGTAGCTCTTCTAATTCTGAATTAATTGTAATAACACACCGACAACATAAAATTACCCTTATAAATGGAATGAAAAGTAGGGGTTAGCCCGCCCACCTACCAATCAAAAAGGCTGAGAGTAAGCGTAAGCTCACCCGTAAGCTTGAAGAGCTTCCCTTCATTCAATTCGTGGGAGATGTATAACACATAACAATATAATCATATTAAAGTTTGTTAATTTTACAATGTACTTTAAATTTAAAATCATGTCCTTTTTGATAATCTTATCATTTACAAGAACTTTTTTAATTAACAATCAAACGGTCAACAGTTTTTCTTTAAAAGTTCTACTTGTAAAAGCTTTAATTTTAAAAGATCTAATCGTAAAAGCTCTTATCCGAAAAACTCTTCCAATCCAACCCTTAAAATAAATTAAAATTGCTTCTTGAAAAAGATTTTGATAGGTAATTCCACATAAATCACTTTCAAACATTCTTGTAAAACAAGAAACTTTTTACTCGGAAATATGAAAAAAAAAAAAAAGGTGAAAAATACTTGTAACAAACTTTAATAGCATCACATCCCACCTTGAAGTTTCTTTCCTTCTCTGCATTTCAATTCATGTTTTCATCTCTCTCTCTCTCTCTCTCTCTCTCTCTCTAGAGGGAAGTTGACTGCTAGAAGAAAAGCTCTCTCTTGCATTTGAATGGAATGCGTATGTTTTTAATAAATACACACACACACACATATATATATATTCCATACAAATTCCCTTGCATTTAGCTGATAGTCAGGAAATCATCACATTCTTTTTTTCTCTCTTCCCTTCACTTCCACCATTTTTTTATTTTGGTAAATAAATAAATAAATTATTTGTGATCTAGAAAGTTGTCACCTAAATTTAGCCAATGCACATGTTTTCACTGATTATTCATCACACAAAGAGTTTGGGATATTATCATCTCCTGTTTTTTAGTCACAAAATGGTTCAAATATAGGAAATTTCCCAAGCAATTACCATAGTTGAAAATTTAAAAGTGCATGGTGATAGTTTTGGGGATTTTTTTTCTTTTTCTCACAAAAAAAAAAAAAAAAACTATCCTTCCATTTAAAGGTGATTTTTCTTAGTTGCCCTGATTTTTCTTTTTTTAAATTGATGGATGGAGTATTCGAACTCGAAAACTCGAAACCTTAATTTCGCTAAACTAGACCACAATAATTGTATTAATTTAAGGGGCCAATTTAGGGGGAATAGAGAGCATATTTCTAATTTATTAATTTCTGCCTTATAGCTTCAAATTTTATGTATTTCTGTTGGGAAGAAACCTTATACTATATACAAAGAAAACGAATCTAATCTTTTTAATTAAGAGCAAGGCAATAAGAGCACAATTGCAAATAAACAAGCAATAATCAAAACCCTGTGCTATCAAATCCTAACAAGACACAAGTGTGTTTTTGGGTTGTAATGTGTAGTAAGAGTAGTGGTGGAGAGAAAAATCTGCAGCCTGTGCAAGAAAGGAAATGATCAACAATAACATATGGGCATGGTTAGTGAAATCCGAAAACTATACCATTAACTTGCTAATACATTTCAATAGAGAAGAAGAAGAAAGCATAAATATTATTTACTGCATCGAAGTTTAAGAAGGAAGGAATGGCAGCATCTAAGAAGAGCATGCCTCAATGTGAACAACTCCCACGGTTTCAAGCAAATAGCCCAGAATTTACATCTTTTAATCTCATCTTCGTCGTCAAAGTCTTATTTACATAAGTTCAGGCTGAAAACCTTAGAATGATTCTCCAAATGTGTTCTCGCCGCTGTAAGTCATGTAGAGGAAGCCGTCCTCATCTTTGTTTTCTTCATAGATTGCAGACATCATGGCAGCTGTAATAACAGAAATTAAACAGATTATGACGCAAATAAAGAATGTGATACTACAAATTTAGTAAAGGAAATATTAACGATAATTTTCTCACCAGTAGGTGGCAAAATGTTCTTGACAAAGATGAATATGGCCTTCTCAGCGCTGAGCTTTATCCTCTTTCGAACCACATAAACAAATTGCCCAACGGTAAGATCAGCAGGAACCAGATATCTGCATTCCTCATGACATGATAACTCAGAAGACTATTATCCAATAAAATCACAAGATAGGATACCAACTAGCCTGCTAAACGGTACTCTTTCTCCTACATTCATGTTATTGTTTTATCTTTCTTTTGAATCAATATAACCGTCTCTCTCTCACTAAACATGTGATGGAACGATCACTTCATCAGATCAGATCCAAGTAACCTACTAAACATTAACCTTTTCTTTTCTTCCACATTTTTGTTTAGTTTTTACTCTTCCTACCAATTGAACCAAATAGTCAACACTACCAAACACAACAACTATAATCACACCAAACCAGCAATAATTTTCTACAAGCATTGTTTGATGTGGTATGGAGTGTCAAAAAGCAGGGCCAGGATGTAGCTCAACAAAAAGGGAATACGATGGAAAACACCGTTGAACAAAATCAAAAGACCAACACCGGCAACATTCAAGTTAAATATACATATATAAAACATATCAAAAGCAGAAATAGTCAAATAGATATGCACTAACTTTTTCTTGTCAATGTCAGGAATGTCACTTCTTTCAGCCTTCTCCACAATTACCTATGTTAGCACAAAAAATGAAATCAAACACAAACATTACATGCAGGACATCAAGAAATAAAGAATTTTCAGGAAAAACGATGAGAATTCATACCGGAATTCTATCAGGATACTTCTCCCTGATGCGGGCAGCTTCTGCCTGCCTCCTCTCTGGCATGTAGAAGAAATAAAAAATTTTACGACAAGTAACAAAAGACTACATGTCCAGGTGAACATAAGAAAACATTCTGCATATCGAGAGCAATCAAGCAGAAGCTATCGGTATAATCTTCTTATCATTATAGTAGAACAATTATGCAGTGTCACAGGACTTATACTCAATACCGCCATATGCAAAGGAGAGTAGAGCTTCATATTACAAACAGCAAGGAAGAAAAACCCAACAAAATCAATATAACCGATGTTTGATGATCTGTAAAAGGAAATATCACTAGACATTCACACTAAACAACTTCCTGAATTCAGCAATAAACAGGTCCAAACTAATTGATTACCAAGTTTTTCGGATTAGTTTGCCTTTAATCAATAACTTAAAAGGTCAAAAATTTTCCATTGACTAGAACAGATCCTAGAATAATATCTATATGTATGCATTGACTTGTTCTCATATTTCTTGTGAAAAATAAATCTACAAGCATTTCTGAAAAAAAAAATCCATAACTACGCAACCCCACAAGTTCCATAATCATAAATGATCAAATCAAATTTCATAAATCCAGCCATGGATGCTTATTATCCAATAATATCTCATACCACCAAAAACCCAGATCACATAATCCACAAAACAATAAAAGAAAAAATTAAGTCAAAGTATTACACAGATCAGATCAGCATACCCATCAAGAAACCACCCAAAAGAACATATTTTGATCATCAAAAACACCACACCAAGATATCAAGATCAATCCACACAAAGATAAATATAAAGAGAGAGAGAGAGAGAGAAGTGGACCGAGAGGGTGTTCAAGTTTGAAAGAGCTCTTGGCCATAGCTTTTTGCTTCAGTCTCTTCTTCTTCTTCTTCTTCTCTACTTTTTTTTTTTCCTTCTATTAAGCAATCAATCAATAAAATAAAACAAACAAAAAAACAAAATATCAGACTTTTTCAGAGAAACTTCCCTCTTTTTTTTTTCTTCTTTTTTTTTTTTTTGCTTTAATAAAAGATAAAAACAGAATAATCGTAGAGTGTGATTAAAGAAAACGATTTACCAGAAAAGACAATGAAACTATATATTACAAAATAATATATTTTATAGGAAAAAAAAACTCACAGAAGATGTAGAAATCTTTTATGTTACGAAACTCGAGAGACAGTTGAATCAAGTAGGATTCTATTTTGCAAATTGCAAACAAAACTTATTGTTGGGCCTACTATCAAAGGCCCAATTCTATCCGGCGGCCCAAAAAAACCCAATGTATTTAATTTACGGACGGACCGTAAATAACTTCCGATTATAAAATTAAATATTAAATAATATGTGTTTAATTTTAAACATATAGTGATTGATGTTGACAGTTCCTTCCGACAGACAGAGGTTCCTTGCACATTCTGTTTTTAAATATTTTTTTACCAGTGGCAAAAGCACTTATGAAAAACACGCCGTGCTTGAACAACTGTGCTTTAGAGACATGGGAAAGAGGGAAAAATTAAAAAAAGCGGACAGAAAAAGTGCTTCTTCTTGGTAGGTGAGATAGGTCACTCGGCTTTTCTTAGCAAAGTCATACTCCTCCACTTTCTTGACAAAGTGAAAACTGTGTTAGGTGCAAGCATCTACTTTCTTTCTTTCTTTCTTTCTTTCTTTCTTTCATTTTTATTTTTATTGTTTATTTTTCAATAAACATATCCTGATGTAGTTAGAATAAATCAGAATTTCATTCTTTCTCTTTTACATAGAACAACTTTTTCTTTAACATAGTTCTAATAAAAATAGTGTTCTGTGTCCAATTTGGATTGAGATCATCAATGATTCAATACAAAGCCAAAGCAGTTTCTTGAACCAAGAAGATGTTGGAATGTGTTGAAGACATTGAAATTGGAATCCATGGTGTCAGTAAAACTTTGAAGAAGTAGTCATCAGCTTGGACTTCCCTTGAATAAATGTTTCTATGTCATGCCATGCTATTGACACGCCTATTTTGTTCAAATATTGGAACGGTCGCACACTCTGTTGATAAATAAACAAAATGTGAGGATACACCTCTCACTTTGTAGGGGTTGTTTTCCAAACATTGTTTACATTGTTTGATCTCATAAGGTCCCACCGGACTCCTGACTTGATCGATATTAATATATATTGGAACTGTCTCTTTGACACTGTTTAAGAGACAAAGAAAGAGAAAAAATGTAAATCGTGATGAACACTAAAAAAATAGTTCATTCTCCTTCACATTCGTGATAGGGGTTCGAGCTTCACCTTTATCAATAAAAAAACAAAGCCTTATTGTATGAATTGTTTTCCGGGTTGTGGTTACAATGTTTGATTTTATAATATCCCGAAAGATTTCTGATCCCATTAGTGTCAATGAAAAAAAAAATATATTGGAACTGTCTTTGACACCATTTGTTAGGCAAACAAAGAGAAAAAGAATAAATCTTGAGGAACACTAAAAAACAATAGATGAAAAAAATTCCAAGTCCGTAGTCTTTCACTGTATTCTTTGTCATACAAATTACAAACTCATATTATATATATATATATATATGAATAACAGTGACATAGTATTTATTCAAAACTCAATCACACACTCATCATATGAACTGATAGAAAACTGTTTAGGTTCTTTGTTCTTCTTCAACCTCCTTAGAAGGAACAGGAGGAGGAGCAAACAGACTAAAACACCTATAAGCAGAGATCACGGCTAAAACAATGAAACAAACAAGAGCCAAGGCATGGAATATCAAAGCCAGCTTCATTTTGTAGCAAAACTTCCCATAAGAGCTGCATGCTTCACTCCATGTCACTTTCTGATCTCCATTGTATGCTAAGTAAATGATCTCCATCACTGCAGCCCCAGATGTGACCATCAAGTAAGCTGCAATCTGCAACAAAGAAATGTTCCCAGTTCCATACATTTAAAGAAATTAAAAACAAACAAAGTCGATTTTCGAATACGAAAAAGAGCAGATAATAATATAAGACCTGGTCAGAGAGGAAGAAAAGCCAAGCTTTTGAGACCAAGAATCTGATACATGAGGACACAGCAGCAACAAATGCATAACCAGCACATATGGCACTGATACAAACCATGTACCTGAGAAATCAATCAATCAATTTTCCTTAGAACATAAACAACATAAAAAACAAAGCTTGACTATTGAAAAAAAAAAAAAAAAGTAGTTAAAAAAGTATTAAAACTCTTACTTGAGTCCCAGGATATTGTTGAACTTTAATTTCCCAAAGCTGCTGTTATCTTGTTGGTTGGTCACAGTTAACCATATGGTTGCAACACTAAGAGGGATCACAGAAAGCCTGAGAAAACAATCAATGAACTTCAACATTTTGGTGGGTGATTGTTGCAGCTGGATTGGATGGATTGGATTCTCACCAGGAAAAGAAAAACTCGGGTTTGATGAGAAAAAGAGGAAAAGAGAGAGAGAGAGATGAGAATGTTGTTGGACTAACTTGGGAGATGTGTGGAGATAAAAATATGATCCTTTTACAGGCTTTGAAAAGGAAATGTTTGAAAGGGTTTGGAGCGATATGACTGCAGTGAATGAGCGAGTGAGAGAGCTTAGTGGGATGAGTGAGAAGCAGTGGGGTTTTTGTGTTGCATTTTTTGTCATTGCGGGAATCATGCTATTATTTCTTCTGTATTATCTTAGTAGAAAAGACATGATTGATTTCACATAGATTCAAAGGTTATCTTTTTCTTTCCTTTTCATACTTAGAGAAGACTCAATCAGGTTGAATCCAACTTCTATATGTGTAAGCTCATCTGTGTACACACTTGGTTGGATCACAGGGTTTGCTAAGAAGAATTTTGTCCCATCTTCGTAACCTTATCCTGACAAGACTTATACAACCGGACAATTTATTTTCTAAGGACATATTTACTAATCGTTAATGAAAATAAAAAAAAATCAAGTAATTTATATATAAATCAGATTCACGCAATTTGATTCCTAGTGATTTTTAATAAACACTGTAATTTCTAATTAAGAATTAAATTCTCTTTTTCTTATTAGAATTTCTGATTAGTAAATACACTTTAATTATAACGTGATTGGTTAGACCGCAAGCTAAGGAACAAGATAAACTAACGTGATTGGTTAGACCGCAAGCTAAGGAACAAGATAAACTGTCAAAGAGATACGAGTAATGAGTTGACACTCCAGAAAGGCAATCCATCCATAATGAAAGCTTTAGCATGAAGAAAAGAAAAAATCAAAAGAGGGAATATTCATCACTGTTTTATTTACAATCACAAACAAAAACAAAGGTACAAATCTGTCAAAAGCAACACAAAAGCTGATGATTTATGAACTAGAAGGGCAGCAAAAGCTAATCCCAAAATATGAGTAAGTTGAATTATAGCTATGGTGCACACAAAATGCCCTCCCCACAGAGAGCAAATAAAGAATGGTTACTACAAATTCTTCCCTTTCTTAGAATTGCTTTTTGAGTTTCTCTCCTAATCTAAAAATTTAGTAGAAAACCCAGCTGCCAAAATCTTCCATGTTTTGTATCCGGTCTCATTTTTTCATTTGACATTACCAACATGCCCGGAAAAACCTGATGCCATTCCCTTGCTTCCTCCTGAGTTTGGAAGAATTGTTGCGTATTGTTTTTTTTCCCTTTTTTCCATTTTCTTTCAGAAAACTGCACTCCATAAAGCATTCTCACCTTCACCGCACCGCCGGTGAACCTCCTTCATCCTCTCGGAAGACCTGCAAATCCCACTGCAGCTCCAGTCAAATGAAGCAACACAGATGTTGCCTGCCTGAGCTTTCCACTCACAATCTGCGGTAAATATTCAAATCTATTAGACTTTCAGTTTCAGATCCACATTCTGGTTTGATAGCATTTACTGCTAGCATCTAATTGTTATTTTTTCTGCCCATATATGGTTTATTAGAGTTTGAAACATGCACACGAACATACATAGAGACACAGCGCGATGACAAAGGAAGCGCTAGTGATCAGCTGATGCCTAATCATCAATCAAGATCAAAACAGTTATGGTAAGAAAAGTCTTAAAACTTTGCTGAGCTGGGATCTGATAACCGAAATGAAATTTCTTCTCATAGGCTATTGTCTTTTTCCCTTAGAGAAGACAAGAAGCCTTCACCAATCTTATTCACAAAATTGGTAGATGTGATAGACCATAGTACGTGAGGATTTTCTTTTTCATCCAGAGGAGGAAGGTGGCCAGGGGTGTAGATTCACTAGTTTATTTACTATGCATGAATATTTTCGGAGAAAAAAATTTCACTAGCTCGTTTACTAGGCATGAATGATTGGACTTAAAGTCCACTTGTTTCTCAAAGTTAAAAGGAAACAAATGCTGTAGAAATTCTGGGCAACTCAAAGACTAACAAGCAGCTGCATAAGTTTTTGAAATTACCAGGTGGGGTACCACAGCATAGTCTCCGGTCATCTATGTGCTCTACATCCAATCCAATAAACCATGATCCCAATGAAACATCCTCATTAGCGAATCTGTGTAGCACATGCCTGGATAATTACCATTTAAAGAGAAACAAGTCAGGGAAGATGTACTTGGACTCAATAGAATTCAACCGGTCGTTCTTCAAATGATCTGAGAACTTACTGGTTAATTGCTATATAAGAAGCCAAATCTCTAGAAATTGCATATAGCTGCCCTGTAGCATGACGGAAGTACTTGTTTCCTTCTTCACCAAATTTCCAGTACTCAGGCTCATGGTACCTCACTCCCCTGTCCACAGAAAAAAAAAATTAAGAAAGCAGCGGGAGGGAATAGAAACAGAAAGATGAAATCTTAGATCCTTTGAATCTGGATGAAATGAAAACATAGAAGATGCTAGGCTTACTTTTGAGCTAGGACCGGACCAGATTTCATGCAGCCTATATACACCCTGGGTTTTGATCGATGCCTGACCAATGTTGCTCCAAGTGTTGCTGCAAAAGCATAATAAATGCAATCGTTTGTAAGAAAACAGGGAACAGACGACGACAAATTTCCAGTTTCAGTTCTAGTATTTCATTGAAACAATTGTGGAGATGGTTAACCATGCAAAGGCACGGATTCACATCCCATTCTAATCATCCTTAATATATGATTATGTTCAAGTACAACATGACCATCAGGTCACTTTTTCAAATACAATGTACAAAAAACGGTACAGGGTTCACAAAAGTCTTAACTAATAAATTTCGGTTTTCTTAAGAAAATAAAAGAAAGTATATAAACGGGAAAAAAAGAGTTTCATAAGCTAGATGTACAAAAATTAGTAAATATCTGCCACTTTACCTATATTTACATGTACATCATCATCAACTTTAATATAGAAATCTGCATTCCACAAAGCAACAGCAGTAGCAAAGTATATCTTCGTCTTGGCTGACAATTCAAGGTAACCTTCAACATGCTCCTGTGAATGCAATTTCACTTTTAAATTATTCTTTTTTGTTGTTCTATTTTGTAATATACCAGCTCATAACGAAAATGCTCCAACTTTCTGCTTCAGTATATCTTCGGAAAATAGAAGATAAATAGAATATGAGAACCAGGAAAAAGATAGAGAAGCTTTACCAGCCTCAAGAAGTCACCATGTTTTTTGTCTTCTGCTTCAATAGCTCTATCAAGGATACCACCCGATGAAGCGCTAAACATGAAGCCAGCAAAAGGAGAAATATGTCAGATTTCAGGCATCAAGATCGTATTTGGTTTCAGAAGTTAAGAATGATATTATGAATCATTATAAAATTAGACCATCAAAGGTAAATCATGAGAGTCAATCAGCAACAATGAGATTAAATATGAAGAATTATTTGAAAAACATAGTGTCATATCCACTAAGAAAATCAATTCTGTAAGAGAGAAACTGTATATATATATATATATTTACCCATAATGAACTACGGAAGAATTTTAAAAGCGAAACCTGTGTACAATAATACTTTAAATTTTAATAGGTATGCAGGTTTACAGATGCCTTCAAGACCTTTTTCCATGGACGATGATACGTAATATTAAGAATCCCTTGTTGCATTTTTTCACCCATGTAGACTGGAACATTTCCAGTTTAAGATTACGTTACAAACTACTTATTTGGCTACTAGAAAATTAGCGTGTTATGAGAAATATCTACTCAAGTTTCATGCTTTTTTTTTTCTTTGTTCATCTCCACAGCATGTTGCTTTTCTTGCTAACGTTGTAAATATATGAATTTGTCTTCCTTTATAGTCATATAAAGCTACCGCCTCTACATATAGTTTATGGTAATATTCAAACCACCAATACACCCCATCCTTCACAATTGCCTACACCCATGTTTTCCATTCATGTTTGGACAAGTATCATTTAAGAATATGCCAATAATATTTGCTACGATATTTTCCAAGGAAAGAAACTACACTATGCCAATGGGTTTCTCCAATGTTTAATGTTAGGTAACTTAAGTTTAAATTATGCAGTCTTGATTGTAAATTATCAAAATGCAGATGACCCCGAAACTGCATAATGTGTGATAGAAAGTTGAAAACAATAAATCAACTTCTTTCTTCCCAGTGATTTTTCTCTTTTCCAGGGACCTAATAGGTTGCCAAGATATCATTATGTACAGAAACTGTGTCCCACAATTTGCAATTATTGACAGAGTCATTGGAAAAAAGGACCAGATCCATGCGTTTACGAAGTAAGGACCAGCAGAGCAGCAGACGTCCAATCTACTTTAAATAAGAAAGGCATGGAAATCAAAGGAGTGCTCTTTGACCAAAATTACATTTTAACTCAAATGAAATACCCACCTGTGACCTATCACAAAGCGCATGACAATGCCCTTCTCTTCCTCAAGTTGCTTTCTTTTCTCACCTAGTTTTCGTACAATAAAAAGTTCTTATCAATTAATTCTAAGACATTGATATATAAAAACATAATGTGGTCATTTAAAAGCAATTAACTATTAGAAACTATTGTATGATAACATGGGTAACCAATCACAAACCTTGAGGCATCCAAGTAGCACGAACTGAATCCCTTCGCTTTCGGCTGCTAAAAGCAGTATTGACACCGATAACCATTAAATACTTTCTTTTACCACTTGATTCACTAATTTTTAATTCGTCTGAAACGGGAGAACCATTAATAATAGATTCCTGTGCAGCCCTTGCAGCAGCCAACTCCATCTCCAAATTCGAGATTGTTTTATCCAGTGTTCTGCATTTTTTATACAGTCAACATATTAACTTACTGCTAACTTCAGTTCAATCAAAATGTATAAATCCCACATAGATACGTACTGTATAGCATGATGAGTCTTTGAAACCTCCCCTAGAATGTCTCCGGATTCACGCTTTACCTCCTTCTGATCAAAATAAAAAGTTATACAAATTAACTATATGACAAGTATTGAGATCAAGATGAAAAAAGTTTTCGAAGTGATTTTGACGAATACTCGCACTTACTGGCTCACAGCCCTCTGAAATTAATTTTAGCTTTTCATCTTCAGCCCCCATCCCCTTTGATAAGTCTTTAACTTCAGGAACTGTCCACATTCTATTATCAACATATTCTAATTAGCACAACATGCAAAAAAATCGAGTAAATAGCAGCTCTAATATTGGTTGTATTACTTTGTCATATCCTAAAGATCCAAAGTAATTTTGTTTTAAAAACAGCAAACATATTATTCTCGGTTTATAGCACAGACGGATAATACCAGTGGTGCATATTTCACAAGTCTATAAGATTGTGCATGTGCGTAAATTGAAGCAATGGTATTTTTAATACAATGTAGCAAATGCAGCTCATAACTATTGAAGAAAAATGTTTTGACGGCGATGAAAGTTTCCAGTTACAAATTTCGGATAAAGGTATGTGAGTTTCAGACATAAGGCTAATGTAGCAATAGTAACTCTTTAAATAGCCAATATGAAGACCTCCATTGGTCTTCAAGGTCCGAGGTGTTTCTAGGTTTGTATCATGCAGTATTCAATGATCCAACCCACCCAGATCCTGAATTTCAAATGAGGGCAGCAATTAAAGCGGATTGCTAAGGACCAAATTGAGCTGATCAGTCACTCAGCATAGCTGAATGTTACCACGATACTCTCTCGCGTAAAGAGCTTGACTTGACATTTTCCGTCATTTTACATGAAAAACAGCACTATAGCAACCTTATCAAGCTTGATTTGAACCTTAACTAAAACTTCGATATCCGAATTCAAGCACCACCATGGCAATTGAACTAATTCAGATTCAAACTGGAAGTAGATTTGCATCCATAACATGAATTTCAGAACAAATTAACTATAAAACCCCAGAAACCACAAAAATAAAAGTCAAAAGAGATAATAAGGAAGTTTTTCACAATAATTTCCGCAGATATGAGATATCAATGAAAACTTCATAAAAATCAATCCTTCTTTTTCCCCAACAAACAATAAACATAAACCAACCAGAGACAAAATTCAAAACAAAAGTGCAGTTCGATAATTCCCAGAAAAAGAAAGAACAAAGCATATAAATGCAGAAAAATTTTACCTATCAGAGAAGAGCATCCCAGCACAAAAGCAACCAATACAAAACAAAGCAGTCCATTTTTTTGAAACAGCAGTACTCTTTGAAGCTGATTCAAACCCTCCTCTACTCTTCCAAGTCATTTTTCTCTACTTGTCACTCTTCCAAAAACAAAAAAAAAAAACACAATCAAAAAGCTAAATCAAAGCCAAACCCAGCTAACTAACCCCAATTCAGATCCAAAAAAATCCACCTTTTCTCTCAAAAACTCACCACAACTGAAGTCTCCACATACATACACAGACACAAAACACAAAACACAAGCAGAAGCAGATTTTCTCTCCAAATCTCTCTACAACCCAGAAGACTTTAGAGGAGTACAAAACTGTCTATGCTTGAAAGTTTGAGGCTTTTTCTCTCTCTGACTCAATTGCAAATGTGGGTGGGTTGTCCACTGGTCTTCGTTGTAGAAAAAAAAAACATATAAATATGAGAAAGAGAAGAGAAGATTCAACAACTTGCCTAATGCAGGTTGAGTATACATATATACATAAACAAAATAGTAAATTACACCACCGACCTTAACCAACCTTTCTTGTAATAAAAATAAAGTTTTGTCCTCCTTGTGCAGTTGTACGTATCCAATTATCACACTGGACATTGTAACTACACTCCTTTTTTTTTTCTATTTAATTGTCAATAATTTTTTCCTATTAGGGAAATTAATTATGTTCCAATAACGATTATGTAAATTTAAAGAATGTTAAATCATCATCCCAGTAATTTTTTAATACTTAAAAACAGCATCAATAACATTGTATGTGCAGACTCTCAAATATTAAAATTAAGATTTCAACATCAAACATTAGAAAAATCGTTATTACGTACCTAATTAAACCGTTATAGAATAAAAATTTTTTATATACGGATAGATGGATAGATAAATTGAAAGTTTAAATGTTAAAATCACATGTCGCATATAAATATTGAATTTTCTCTTTTGTTATGTATACAGTAGTTTCTAGTAGTTGCAAATTTTGATTTTTCTTGATTTTATGATGAAAAAGATTATTACTGCTTGACTCTTTCAGATTCAAGAAAGTTTTGATTTTTTTTTTTTTTTTAAAGTTGTTGAAAGTTCAAGGTTTTAAGTTAATAGTGGTTGGATTAATGTGAACACACGCTTCAAAGTTCAAACTTGTTTAATTAATCAACTGTGTTTGTTTCTTAATGAAAGCAATAATTACACTTAGAGCAAGCATTTTACATAAAAAAAAAAAAAAAAAAAGGGGGTCCTACTTATTATCACTATGTTTAAATCCCATTTTAGAAAAGATAATAAAACAATTATAACATGTTTAAAAGTATATACTATTTGTGTTTCAAAAACTTTTTCAAAATATGTACAAAGTGTTTCCCAATAATTCATAATCCAAACCCCATTTTTCTAGAAAAAAACCATGTATTAATTCAGAGTCCTTTTTCTCATGAGAAAAAAACATCAAAAGTTCTATAAATAAATAACGAAGTAAGTGTTTTCACATAAAGTACTGCTTTTAACTGTTTCACTAAAAGATGATTTTAGCTTAGGTGGTGCTCGCTCCTCCAATCCATATTGGTAGTTGGGAATTTAAGTGAATCAGTTTTCTATCGTTATTGAAAATAGATATTTTTTTGTAAATATTTAGTCGTACGTATAATAATTAATCTCAAAGTAGATATATCATAGTTATATGAAAGTAAATATTTAAATTATATAAATAACTTACCCGTTCTGTATTAATTTTCAAAAGGCGCATAAATAAATAAAAGAATATGATTTTACTTGAAAAACACTTGCCACACAATACAAAAAGGCTATCAAAATACACTGTTTAGATGATTCTTCTTGTCTGATTAGCCAAAAGACAAAATTTCTAGGCATAAATACCAAAGAGAACTTAGGTAGCCATAGTCACATGCTCGAATATATATCAATTCAAATCCTAGTTGCTGTTGGTGGTTTTTTTTTTTTTTTTTTTTTCTGTTCAGATTTTGCCTTTAGTGTACTTGAAAGGAGCTTCAAAAGAAAAGAAAAAAAAAACTCCATTTTGATCATGTCATTTTCCATTATTACAACAGAGCTTATATGTATATATATATATATAGAGAGAGAGAGAGAGTGATAAAGAGAATGTTTTTGTGTACACATGGAGCACATGCAGAGAACATGACTCCAAATAATGAATGTGCTCCAGATCATCTTCTTCTTCATCAATAATCAGCACATCAACTGGGGTTTTCAGATTGAGAACATAAATAAAACAAGTCCATGCAAACAAACGGTACATTATTTTGTAATATATATGGATATATATATATATATATAGTCATGATCGTTGTTTGTTGCACCAGTTTTTTGTCACTTGATATTGTGAAAACATCATGTGACAAAGCATGTGGATATCATCAGGAGAGGACATGTACGTATATTCCTATGTTTTGAATTTAAATTTCTATAATCTTTTGTTTGTTTGGAGAGAGGAATTGATTCTTCAAATTTTAAATCTGATAAGGTACGAGGGTTTATGGATTCAGAGAGTGCAACTTTATTCGAATCCGTAATTTTATTGACGTGAATATAAGTACTAATAAGATATCTTAGTGCACATCTATTTATATCTTAAATGGTCACTTCACATCCTTATCCATTATAGTAGTAAAGGGTTCTAATCTCACTATACGTATTATCCGTATGTGTGGCCATATAAGGAATTTTATTTTCTTATTGTAAAAATAAATATATTCTAATTATAAGAGTAGATAGATACAGTAATTGATATCTATAGATCCAATATATTTATAATTGTATAATTATAAAATAATTAGAAATATATATATATATATATATATATATATTCTATGATTATCAAAGATATGACATGATGGTTTTTGCTAATTTTGTCACTTTATTTAAAGCACTCAGCTTCTCTTCTCTTCTCTCTTTTCACTTCCATACATATCTATGCTTTCATTAAAATCAAACCCAAAAACGCAGCTTCAGTCTCATGATTTTTCACTTTCTTCTCATGAGATTTCCTTTTATTTACTCAAAAATTATTTATTTTACTTTTCACTTTTGAGTTTGTGTTGTTCTATTTATACACTTGTCCTTGTAATTATAACTTTCTTTTAAAAAGTGAGTCAAAAAGATGCACCTGCTAAATAGGCCATTATGTCTCCATAATTGTCTTGGCTTGCCATTTTATTTTTTAATTTTTCACTTTTGTTTTATTTATTATTCTTTCTATTTTCTTTGATTTTTTTATTAAAAAAATAGTATTTTAGAATTCACATGGAGTTTGGACTAGCATGACTGCATGTGATGTTGATCAAATTTCAAGTGATTACAACCGTACATCATATGCACATATCTCTTTATATGTGATCCCAGCGATCTCTTATAAAAATTATCGTGGATTACAACCGTTATAAAAATCTTTTATCAAAAAGAAAATATATTACAATATGTAATAAAATTATTGTGGGAAAAAAATAATTATGATTACAACTGTTACAAAAATCTTTATACAAGATTAGAGATTTAAATTTATGATGAAAATTTAAAATTTTTTAATATTTATTATAAATTTATATTAACGATAAATATATATATATATATATATTTTAATCATGAATAAAAAGGAGGTGAGTTAAATTTACAAGGAATTCAACTTATTTTTCATGTTATTATATATTTTTTAAATATTATTTTAACATTTTACGTATAAAAGATAAGAGTTATTTTATCCATATAATTCATTTAAAAAATAACAATAAGATGATAGTATCAATCTAATCTATACATCAAATTAGAATGAAAATTGTGTTAGAATAATAGTTGAAATGTATTATATTTTTTATTGTTAATTTTGTTATTAAAAATTAATAAAATTAACAATATAAAACAAATGTAATAATTTAATAAATCAAGTAGACATATTTTTTTTTATTTGGCAGTTAGGAGGTTATTTTCAAATAAAATTAGGTAGGTATTTAAAATGGTAGATATATATATATATATATATATATAGTGATATATTAGCGTTTGTGACTGGTGTGTTGAACTTAATTAAATGATAGCACGATAGATTAAAAAATAAAAAATGAAAAATAAATAATAAAATCACATTATGCGCATGTAGTCTCCCACCTGCCATAACCTTGTCATGTACATGTGATGTGTTTCCTTTTTTCTTCTTTTGACCTTTTTTTATTTTTTATTTTTTATTTTTATAAAGATGTTCTTGATATAAATTTCCAAATTCTAATAATGTCCCAAAAAAATTCACAACCACAACACATAAGAGTATACATATTTGATATTTCCTCAAAACAATTTAAAGTTATTTTTTAAAAATTACTAATCTATCTTTAATTTTTGTAACTTTTGCACTTTGACCCGTATTGAATATTATGTTTTTAATATAATTATATATATATAAAATATTGAAATGGTATGTATAAGAAATTATTGTTTCCATTACTTTCTTCTAAATGGAAAAAAATAAAAATAAACAACTAAATATAAACTAAAAGCTATTTATATTAACACACATAGGGCACTTATCTTGGTGGTGTAGATTTTGTAAATAATTTTTTTTTTTATTATTGTCTATAATACCGTAATTGTGTGGGTAAACTTCTTCTATGTGTGGAAGTAGATATCTCCTGTTACTAAGAATAGTTGTCCGAACTTTTAATTTTAATAGTTATCCAGATCGTACTTATATAATTTAATCTCAATTAGTTCCGATAATACTCTAACCTTTTAAATGTCAAATTTGAAAAAAAAAAATTTATATTATTGGAAGATATAACTCTCTTGTCATTTGAAATTAGAATACGACAATATACTTTTTAAGAACTATCTACTTTAAAGTCAATTTTTACGGCAATGTCGTTATACTTATTTTTTTTTAAAAAAAAAGGAAATGTCATTGAAAATTTGTAATTAAAAAAATAAAAAAATATATCATGAAAATTCATTGTGAAAATTCAAAGCTAGAGTTTGAAATGTTTTAAAATATTGGGAATACTATTCCTAATATTCAAGTATTTCAACACTCTAATATACATTTTTTCACGTGCAAGATTAATGGACTGCCATATGAATTGAGTTCAAATAGAGATGTAAATTCAAAATTATTCCATACCAATTATAAATAGTTAAACCTATGGATAACAGAAGCATGTGAAAAACTCGAATTCATATGATATTTGATTTAGACCTGGAAGATTATACATGCTTATAGGTATACAATAATATTTAAATGTTTTACAAAGTAAATTAAGTCTATCTCCTTACATAAAAGAATTTTAAAATAATAAAATAAATTAAAAAATTAGACTCCTAATATATCTTATATTATGAAAATATAAAATTATTGTTTTTACTCAAATTCTTCAAATGAGAAACCATAAATGTGGTAATGCAAATGAACATATATTGTCAAAATGAGATAGATTCAGTGACTTATTCCTCACATCTGTGTCAATGAGTCGATAGATTCTAAACTAGTCCATCTTTTCCTCTTCAAACACCAATTGTAATTATTTTGTTTGTACTTATAGTGTTTGATCTTATTAAATCTTAATAAACTTTTGATCCGACTAGTGTCAGTAGTGTGGACTCTAGAATATAAAAATTGGAAAAAGTTCAATAATAATAATATTTTGTTTATCCAATACCTTATTTTTGATAAAATTAGGATATCTTAAAAAATGAACAAATAACACTCAACCTATCCAAGATTTGTTAAATTACAATCGGAATTAAAATTTGTAAAAACTCACATTAAATTTTACAGACTTTAAGTTTGACTGTTAAAAAGTAGAGTTGACCGTTAAAAAAAAAAAAGTAGAAAAAAAAGCGAGAGATCCATAGTGGATGCACTATGGATCTATTTTGGATCGCGAACTAAGGGAGATTCGAACCTACTTTTTTAACGGTCAAATTTAACGGTATAAGAGTTCAACGTGAATTTCTATAAATATTAATTTCGATTATAATTCAATAAATTTTAAGTAGATTAAATGTTATTTATTCATTAAAAAATATGTGAAATCACTTGTAAATCATATTATTAACAATGGTTTTCTCTTAATATACACGTTAAAAAATAAATAAAAATTTGAGTTTAATTTTATTTTAATATATCAAAAACACAACCTCGTATGGAAACAGAAGCGTTTCACATGTCTTTTTGCAGTGAAAATTTTGGGTTTGGGACTTTGGAAAACAAGACAGGTTTTGAAAGGAAAAACGAGAAGTGTTTTCACATGTTCTTGTAGATAACTTCAAGAAACATGAGACGGGGGATCCACCTTAGTTGTTCACTGCACCTGACATGCACGTTACTTTGCAAGTGTGTAACATGTGACTATGTTATCTTATACCACGTGTCAGACGATTAGCTCCGTTTTTGTTTTCTCAATTCTCAATCGTACGTCTCTTAATTTTCTTCTTTTATTTTCTGTTTTTGACTTCAGTTCTTACTTTTCTAATTCATATTAGGGCCGACACGGTTTTATCAAAACTTGGTCAATCACTTGCGCGAAGTTCGATTATTTTTTGTCAAATTATGCTCATTCATTCTTTTAGGTTAGAATCATCGTATTTAAGTGATATATTAAAAAAAATCTATAATAGATTAAAAATTTATTAAGACCTAATAATATAAAATTTTAATAATAAATCAAAAATTTATCGAGATAATCTAGTGTAAACTGCACCTATCAAATTATTTGGCTAGGACAAAATTGTATGATTTCTAAAGTGAAATTTACTTTTAAGTGGCTCCCAAAAGAAAATATATATATATATATTTTAAATTTAGTATCAATTGGGTTAGAGATCTGTCATTCGATTCGGAATTAAAATTTGTATTATATGAAATAAATCTTCTTATACTTTACGATTTAATAAATAAAAATGAGACTTTAATCTCTATTACATAACTAAAGATGAAGTGTTCAACCAGTTTATTATTAATGGATGTGGTTCAAAAGAAGAAAATTGTTCATACAAAATTGTCATATATAATACGAGGACATTCAATATCATTATATTCTTAGTTTTCTTAGCTTTCTTCTCCTCCTCACAACTAACACACACACACACACACACACACACACACAAAAACACAACTTGTGCCCACTACCTTGCATTTTCACGTTGCTTTGTCTTCTTCACTTCCAATCCATGGCCACACCTCTTTTGCAACACCAATCCAACGGTCCATATTCCCTCTAGACAAAATCACAGCCGTCCATTACTATCATGTGGACCAATGATGAGGGTCACTGTGGCCCACAATTAACCATACTGGGCTTCCATTAATGAGCGGATTGAGGCCCATCTCAAGAAGGTCGTCACAGTACGAGATCCGGTCCCTGACCGAGCCATGGCAGCAGCGTCTTTCACTCGTGAGCAGCTTTCGTTATCTGATAGGCCCAGCTTTATGTCCGGCCCAAGCCCATGAACCATCACTCCTTTGGCCCAAATATATAGCTTCTCACTGTAGATGGAATGATCCCGTTTGGGCTTGAGTTGGTCGCTAAATCCAATGACTCGGTCCAAAACAATTCGGGTCAGATTTTACGGGTTGTATTCGAGATCCCGCGTGTCATCGGGTCACAAGGAATGGTAATCAGTAAATGAACAATATAGTGAAGTACAACGAAATTTTTTTTTTACCTGCTGAGATTAATCACTAAATGTGTGGCTCGAATATCTACTCCCATAATGAGAGAATACTACTCCCATAATAGGGGAAGAAAACTACTCACACATACATATTGTGGGAATTGAACCCCTCACCACTGAGGTGGAAGGGAGGTGCACTAACCACTTTAGTAGAAGTGGATGTGCAAATACAACGAAATTAATCAGAAGATAATGACTTAATTACTCACACGTGTGTGAGAAAAAAGAATTAAGGTTACAAACGTGTAGAGCCACGTGCGTTGCCATACTCAAAAGGCGCCAAAGAGGAATAGATTCAGAGATTGAGAGATTGAGAAAAAACGACCTACACGTCGGAATGATACAAGGAACTTAACGAGACGATTGCTGCCACCACAAAAGAAGAAGAAGACCAAGAAGAACATAGAAATTTGACACTAAAGCTTGTGAAGTTGATGTGTGAAAAAAAAACCAGTAAAAATGGCACAGATCAACATTACATGTCGCTATTGTTGGGTGTTAAATTATTTAATGTCCAGCCTCGATAGGGAGTTTTCCAAAGGTGTGTGGGGTACTACGCGTAATCTTGCCGATCGCATTCAACCATTTTTTTGTAAAAAAAAAGCAAAAAATTATTTAATGTATGGAAATCAATGAAAAAACTGTTGAATTTGTGACATTTTGTATTGTTTCAAGAACACGAGTTAGGGGTACTTTTCAGGTTGATATCTCTATTATTTGTGGTCCCATTACACATCTTATTGCCATATTAATGTGTGTGTGTATATATATATATATATATATATATATATATATATATATATGAGTTAATTACACTCAACCTCCCTGAGTTTTGGCTAATTACATTCGGAATCAAAGTTTGCATTAATGAACACTAACCTCCCCTCACGTTAACGTTGACCGTTAAAATGACCGTTGACTTTTTCCAAATTTTTTAAATGACCAAAATACCCCTCTAACAAATTTTTTTACTGTTTATAAAAACAAAATTAATGGTGGAGATCCAGATTGGATCTCCACCAAGAAAAAAAAAAAAAAAATTTTTTTTTGAAGTTCATCTTCGTTCTTCGAAGATGAACTTCATCTTCGTTCTTCGAAGATGAACTTCATCTTCGAAGTTCATCTTCGAAGAACCACGAACCCTCTGGGTTCGAGATTGAACCCAGAGGGTTCGAAGATCGAACCCTTCTGGGTTCGATCTCGAACCCGAACCCAGAGGGTTCGAAGACACGAACCCAGAAGGGTTCGTATCTTCGAACCCTTCTGGGTTCGAGATCGAACCCTCTGGGTTCCACGAACCCAGAGGGTTCGAAACCCAGGAGGGTTCGATCTTCGAACCCTTCTGGGTTCGTGGAACCCAGAGGGTTTGAGATCGAACCCAGAAGGGTTCGATCTCGAACCTTCTGGGTTCGAAGAACGAACCTAGAGGGTTCGAAGATCGAACCCTCTGGGTTCGATCTCGAACCCAGAGGGTTCGAGATCGAACCCAGAAGGGTTCGATCTTCGAACCCTCTGAGTTCGATCTCGAACCCAGAGGGTTCGTCGTTCTTCGAAGATGAAGTTCATCTTCGAAGAACGAAGATGAACTTCAAAAATTTTTTTTTTTTTTTTTCTTGGTGGAGATCCAATCTGGATCTCCACCATTAATTTTGTTTTTATGAACAGTAAAAAATTTGTTAGAGGGGTATTTTGGTCATTTAAAAATTTTGAAAAAAGTCAACGGTCATTTTAACGGTCAACGTTAACGTGAGGGGAGGTTAGTGTTCATTAATGCAAACTTTGATTCCGAATGTAATTAGTCAAACCTCAGGGAGGTTGAGTGTAATTAACTCTATATATATATATATAAAATCATATTTAAATTCATCAATTTACAGTTTTTTAGAATTTTAAAATAATAATTATGATTTATTTTATTTATTGTTACGTTCAATTTTAAAATATATTTTCTAGAACATACTTAAACACGTTATTATCTCTTATTATATAAGATAAAAGCGAGGCTGTTTTCAACGGAAGTTGTTCCTAATTATACCTTACTTAATTTAAGTACTGTCGAGGTTTTAAGCGAAAATATTATATTTAATTTTTTTACTTTTAAATATTAAGATAATAAATCTTATAATATAAAATTTTATTTGAAATTTAATCTTCTTACTTTTTAAAATACAAAACATTGATAAAATTTTCATATTCTACTTTTTTTAATATATATTCAATAGTTTCTTTTTAAATTGGTTTTCTTCTTATTTGGTTCTTTTCCTTTTATTAAGTTGTATTAAAAATTTATTTCATTTTATTATTTGGTCTCTAAACCGATTAATGCTAATACCATTTAGACTTTTCTTTTCTCAGATTAGAACATAGAATAGACAGAAACTTATTTTACGGTGGGATAAACTGATTTTTATTTTCGATCAAAAATACTATTTGATATCTGGTAATATATAAAATTTCCCATTAGAATAATAAATCACAATAGTATGAAAAAAAATTATTAATAAAATATACACACCTAAACCGTGTATTGAAAAAATATATTACAAAAAAAGATTTAAATAGAAACATGAGATACATAGAAATTTGACACTAAAGCTTGTGAAGTTGATGTGTTAAAAAAAAAAAAAATGTAAAAATGGCACAGATCAGCATTACATATTAGTATTGTTGTGTGTAAAATTATTTAATGTCCTCGATATAGTATATGTGGGATACTACGCGTAACGTCGCATTCAACCCATTTTATGTACCAAAAAACAAAAAATTATTTAATGTATGGCAATCAATGAAATAACTCACGGAGTTAGTGGTACTTTTTAGGTTGCTGTCTCTATTATTTGTGGTCCCATTACACATCTTATTGCCATATTAATGTGTATATATATATATATATATATATATATATATATATATATATATATATGTTTATATATCATACTTAACTTCGTCAATTTACAGTTTTTTAGTATTTTAAAATAATAATTATGATTTATTTTATTTATTGTTGCGTTTAATTTTAAAATATATTTTTAGAACATACGCAAACACATTATTATCTCTTATTATATAAGATGAAAGCGAGGTTTTAAGCAAAAATATTATATTTAATTTTTTTACTTTTAATATTAAGTTAAGAAATCTTATAATATAAAATTTTATTTGAAATTTAATCTTCTTACTTTTTAAAATACAAAACATTGATAAAATTTTCATATTCTATTTTTTTTAATATATATATATTCAATAGTTTCATTTTAAATTGGTTTTCTTCTTATTTGGTTTTTTTTCCTTTTATTAAGTTGTAATAAAAAATTATTTTCATCTTATTATTTGGTCTCTAAAGTCTAAATCGATTAATTGATATTTGGTATTATATAAAATTTTTCATTAGAATAATAAATCACAATGGTATAAAAAAAAATTATTAATAAAATATACACACCTAAACCGTGTATTGAGAAAATATATTATAAAAATTACAAAAAAAGATTTAAATAGAAACATAAGATACATACATATATATATAATGCAAAAACAATAGTATAATATAAAAAAAATGTGATATTTAATTCATAAAATAATAAAAATGATAATAGAATTAAAATAGACCATTCTAATAAATATTAATCGAAAAACTAATCTCTATAACTTATTTTTAGTAAAATATAAATTAAATAAATTACTAGCAAGACGTATATATACTTCAGTTTAATTAATAATTAATAATTATTATACTAAACAAGATTATAACAAAATAATGAGATAGCGTCTAACTTTAATTTAGACATTAATATATGGATATATTTATTAAGATTTAAATTTAAAAAAGTTTGGTCATAATAATTTTTTTTTTCAAAAAGTCCAGGCTAGCTTGTGAGGCACTTCGCTCTTGAATTAGAAGTTTGTTAGGATCTGACATTTGTCAATATCAAAAGTTTTTTAAGACCTGGCATCTATTAATATCAAAATACAATTCGAATAGATAATTGCTAGCCTACTCTTATACTATTTCTACATAGGATAGGGGCTCAAAATTTCTATCATAAATAAGAAGAAAGAGATGTGCAACCATACAATTAAAAGAATTTAGTTTTCAATAAAAAAAAAAAAAAAGGAGAGAGGTAGATCTAATCCAAAATGATATGATCTGCAGTGTATGTATAGTCTGGTGATAACCACACATTTCAAAATGGAGGTCTCGAGTTCGCAACCCCCACCTTAAATGATAATAATAGTAACAAAAAATAATGAGAACTGAAACTTAATTCTTGATTTTTGAGGGAATCAAGTTCCATTCTCTTATTCTCTTTATTATGAAATTTAAATTTTTCGTGATTTTCATTCTTAATCAGTAAACGTACATTAATAATTTAGAATAAACTTGACGTATTTTTAGCTTCAAGTATTATTAGGGATTTCAAAAAATATATCATAATAAACTTGACGCAATTTTAGTTACAAATCTCAATTTTCACAATTTCAAAGGTAATTAACCAAAAATAATAATTGAGTATTAGCTGACAAAACAACCCCCCACCCACCGCAAGTCCGTAACTATCCTTAAGTATAAATTTATAAAACTGACCGCATAAATTTATTGAAATTAAGTTTTGATCATATATTTATAAATAATTGTTAGTGATCCTTAACTACCCTAAGTGAATATTTCTAAAAATGAGCACATAAACTTGTTAAAATTTATTTTTAACCATATATTTATAAATAATTATTATTAACCACAATATTAATTTTATTTCAACCCTTAACCAAAACATTACATAAAATACCCCTCAACTACTTAAGCCGAGTAATTACATAGCATACCCTATTACACACTTAAAACTTTGTTTTTACTCGTTCTTCCATTTTCATATTCTCCTTTCTTCTTTCTTCAACGAAATCTTCAAATCTCTATTTCTTCCCTCTTCAACAAAATCATGGAAGCTCATCATTGTTTGTTATGTATGTTTGTTTAGTAAAATTGAACTTAGTATTGAAGTTGATTTTTTAAAGAACATTTGAAAAACGAAAGTGTGTTTGACCTTTGAAAATTATCAACGAATTTATAAGTTAATTTTTGATTAGAAATGCACTAATTTACTTTTTAATTCATTATATATTCAGTTTCAAAAAAAATAAATAAAAAAAATTCATCATATATTATGGATACTTATTACATTGATTTATTGTTTGAGTGTTTGTTTTTAGATCTAAAAGACTAAAAATCTTTAAAATTTTGAATTTTCAAAAGGTTTCACTTTTTTTTTTATAAAAAAAATATGACAAAACGTTTAACCTAAAAAAACAAAAATAATAGGGAAACCTGAGAAAACATATTAACATAATTTTTATTTTTTGAAAATCCGACCGATTAAGGGTTTACCAAGACTCGTAGAAATCAAAATATCAAATATCAACTCTCATAACACAAGGCCCCTTAACTTAGTGGTTGGAGATCCAAATTTCTTCAAACCACTAAGGTTCAACACTAGTGTGTATAGATATATATTTCTACCATTACTTATAAAAATACAATTATAGGTAGACCCTTTCCGTTGATAGTAGTAGTCCAAATTGTTGATCTCGATTGTATGATTTAATCTCAATTGATACTAATAATTCTCTGACTAAAAATGTATCAGATTTAAAAAAAATAAATATCAACTCTATAATGAGAATTGAAGCATAAACGAAAAAAACGAGAACCAAGTGAACCAATCGACTTCGTGAACAGTCGTGCGCATGTTAGATTTTAAATTGCACGAAATAAATGCTCACTGTTTTCTAAAGTTTGTGGTCAAATCAAAATCCAACGAGGAAGTTTCATTGCATTTTAAAAAGTCGAAGCAATTTCACGTGCCTCATAAAATAATTGAATGCAATCAATCATCGTATTCCATATATGAATATACTCTAAGTACAACCTTTTTTATCTCCTCCTCAGTCCTGACACACAACAAACACAAACTTGTCTTCAACCTCACTTTCTTTTTCTTCTTCTTCATTTTCATTTTTCATCCATGGCCGAAGCTCTCTGCAACACCAATCCAACCATTCATGTTGCCTCCAGACATAATCACAACCGTCCATGGTTGAAGCGTAGAGGAGGAGGAGGAGGCATGAGGCTGAGAGTCACTATGTTACACAATAACCAACAGTATTGGGCTTCCATTAATCAGCAAATCGAGGCCCATCTCAGGAAAGTTGTCACAATAAGGGATCCGGTCTCAGTTTTTGAGCCCATGCATCATTTGGTCTTTGCGGCCCCACGAGACACAGCCCCGGTCTTGTGTGTTGCGGCCTGTGAACTCGTCAGTGGTGGCTGCAGCGGCGGCCTTGAACAGGCCGTGGCTGCAGCTGCTGCACTCCATGTCATGCACGCTGCGTCTTTCTCTCGTGAGCACCTTCCGTTATCGGATAGGCCCAGCCTCATTCCCAGGCCCAGGCCCAGGCCCATGATACATCACGTTTTCGGCCCAAACATAGAGCTTCTCACTGTAGATGGGATGATCCCATTTGGGCTCGAGTTGGTCGCTAAATTGGATGACCCGGCCCATGATATTTCGGACCGGATCCTACGTGTCATCGTGGAGATCACACGTGCCATTGGGTCGCAAGGGGTGGTAAATGGACAATATAGTGAACTACTATACAACCAATGGAACAATAACGGGTCGAGCCATGTAGAGTCAATCCAGACAAAAGAAGGTGGGTTACACGCGTGTGGAGCAGCGTGTGGCGCCATACTAGGGGGCGGGAGCGAGGAGGAGATAGAGAAATTGAGAAATTACGGCCTATACGTGGAGATGATACAAGGAATGTTACGATTATCAACGATGACGTCGTCGTCATCGTCGAAGGAGAGATCATCAATGAGGGTGGAAGTATTAAGAAATTTGGCATTGAAGGAATTGGAAGGTTTTGATGAATCTAAGGTTGAGGTAATGTCTGGTTTGATTGAAGCCAATTTGAGTCATGTTTAGTGGTGTGTCTTCAAGTGAGAAGTTATTATGTGTGGAATAACACATGTGATTGACTCGGTATGTGTTTAATTATTGTTATGTCTTCCGGTGTGAGGTTTTTTTTTTTTTTGGTAAAAAATATTCAAATTCAAAATCTCAATTTCATTGAGTCATATAGTTACTATCAGAAAATACTTGTAATCGAAATGTAAAGTTATTACGGGAATTTATTACATTTTGTTTTTTATATTTTTTTCCAAGAATCTACAATTTTTTGGGTCTCATATTTTATAGGTTGGTACTTGGTGTTATTTATCATTTGCATTGGAAGAAAAAGAAAATAACATGGAGTTATATTGTAAAAAATATATTATTTTGGGATATTCCTATTTTTTTCCCTGACGATTCGATTAACGATACTTTACCCCCTCACGTTTTAGAAATAGTCATTTTTCCCTAAAGTTAACTTTCTATCCAAAAAGTAAGTAAAAAGACTTAATTACCTTTAAAACATTAAGGGTAAGTAAATATGATTTAAAAGTAATTAAATTTTTTTACTTAATTTTTTTATAATTATATTACTTTTTGGATAAAAAGTTAACTCTATGGGGATAAATGATTGTTTCTAAAATATGAGGGGGTAAAATATCATTGACCGAATCATCAGGAAAAAATATATATATATAGAGAGAGAAGAATATGTGAACGACATTAATTTCGTTAGGTTGAAATAGATCTTTCACTTGCTTGATGTCGGCTTTAAAGAAAAAAAATCCAACAAAAAATTTTCAATAAAAGAATTGCCTTCTCATTGCTTGGATTAATTGTCTATACTTATCTTTTTACTAATTTATGGTTTTTTTTAGTCTGTTTAATATAATTTAATTAGGGAACTCTTATATACATCTTTGTAAAATAAATATATTATTTAATTTTTTTTAATACCCTTTAACACATTAACAATTGTCTATTAGAATTTACAAAACTTACCAATAAAAACTCAATTAAATATATAAATATTAAACATTTGTTATAAGAATTGATATAAATTACTCTAAGACAAATGTTAAGTGTACATTTGGAAGAGCTTATCTATTGGCCAAAAGAGCTTATTTAATCTCAAAAGCTCTTTTCAATTTTTTTTTTGTCGTTTGGTTACCACCCCATTAGAGCTTTTGGGCGATTAAATCAACTGTTATACGTCTACTCAGAAAAGGTCAAATTTTAGGTTTTTCTAATTAGATCTTTTTGAGCTTTTAAAAATATTAAAATATCTAATATAACCATATTAAAGTTTATTTATTTTACAGTACTTTTTTAACTTAAAATCATGTTTTTTTTTGTAATTCTATCATTTCAAAAAACTTTTTTAATTGACAATTAAACGGTTAATGGTTTTTCCTTAAAAGCTCTACTTCTAAAAGATCTATTTGAAGAAACTCTTCCAAACGGACTGTAACATCCCTAAATTCGAATAATTAATTTTGAGTATATGAATATACAAATTTAAGATTAGAGGGGTGTAAAACGTAATTAAATGTATGTATATTTTTATGGTTTTCAGGTGGACCAGATGAAATGGTCCAGAAAGGATGCATAAAGAGAAGGGTGAAAAGCGGACAGTGGGTACCGCGACCCTTCACCGCGACCAGAGATCGCGATGAGCTGTTCGCGGTGAAAAATAAAATTTTTGGCAGTGAGCACCGCGACCAGTCACCGCGACCACAGATCGCGCTGACTAACTCGCGGTGAAAATGTCAAATTCGGGCAGTGAGCAACGTGACCACCAGCGTGACTATGATACTGCGATGGGTGCTCGCGATAAAAGCGGTGGAATTTCTCCAGTGAGTACCGCAACCAGGTGGGGCGACCACAGGTCGCGATGACCGAATTTGTATAAAAAAATAAAGCTTCTAGAGGAAGCCAAGCAGAAAAGAAGAAGAAGAAAACGGGAAAGGCAGAAAAAGAAAAGAAAAAAAAAAAGAAAAGAGAGAAAGGAAGAGAGAGAGAAGAAGAAGAAGAAGAAAAAGAAGAAGAAGAAGAAGAATAAGAAGAAAAGAAGAAGAAGAAGAGAAGAGGAAGAAGAGAGAAAAAAGAAGAGAAGAGGAAGAAGAAGAAAAGAAAAGAGAAAGAGAAAAAAGGAAGGAGAAAGAAAAAAGGGAAACCCAGAAGAAAAAAGGTATAGGAACGGTATCCAGGTTGGTGTACACTCGTCTTTGAAATTTTTGTGGTTTTCTGATGTGTTTTTGATTTGAATTCGAATTTATTTAAATATTCTGATGAATAAATATTTATATAATATTCGATTTGAATATACTCTTTTAATTCGATTCTCAAGAAATTGTATAAGGTATTGTTTGAATTATGAGAATTGTTTCGGAAATTTTATTGTTGAATTCGAAAGAAAAAGAATGTTTTAATAGAAATGTTATGAATTTCTTTATACGATTTGATTTGAATTTATTTTCGATTTTGAGAAGTATCATGGATTTGCAATATTGATGAATGTTAGTTGAGAAGAAAATTGAGTATATGATATTGTGAAACGACCCTAGGATACTTAGACATAGAAATGGATATCGGAAGTTGGTATACTAGCTGGGTTCATTTAGCAGTACTGCACCGACATTGATATTGATATTGATGATTTATTATGTACCTCCTCATGGATTCGTCCAGGGGTAGGGAGACACGTACCTCCTCACGGATTCGTCCTGGGATAGGGAGACACGTACCTTCCTAAGGATTCGTCATGGGATAGGGAGCTATGTACCTCTCTAGGGTCCAAACCCTCAGTCCTAGAGTAGGGAGATACGTACCACTCTTAGGATTCGTCTTAGGGTGGAAGTTATGTTCGACAGACAGCCACTGTGGTCGAACGACCTATATTCCAGTCTTTGTTTATGTTGAGTATACAAGAGGGCCATAATTGAGATTGCTTTAAAAAGAAATGTTTACAAAAGAATTCATGATTTGATTTTGTATTGATTATTAATTGTATTGAGTTGAGTTGTTTCTATTGAATTAATTTCATCAGTTTTATTTCTGTAAATCATGTTTAGATATGATAACATTGTGATATTTTATTATGAAAAGTTATTTATGATTTTTATAAATGAGTTTAGTGTACACCCACTAAGCTATATGCTTAGCGCGTCGGTTTTTATCTCGCGTAGGTCATAGGGATACCGAGGCAGAGAAAGAGTAAATAGGAGGTACCTGCAGATTGAAGAGTTCAGAGTCACTACATTTATTGGGTAGTTATATAGTTTTGTATGTTATATTCAGTAAGTATGCATATACAGAAGTCTGTAAATTTTATGTTTTGTAAGCAATTTTATGATTTCTATTTATTTTTATTTTTAAAGGTTTGTACATAAATGAATTATGAATTATTTTATTTTACAACTGTTGGAAAGTCGCACTAAACGGCAGAGTGCGCATTTGATTGAAAGATATTTGAAGTGTTGTGGATTATATTTGATTTGAGTTTGATTTGAAACAGGTTTTGGGAAATTAGAAAAACAGAGAAAACTCTGCCGAAATTTTTGAAAATAAAGTTGATGGGTTCATTAGAAAACTATTTTGAAATTTCAAATTTATATGATTTTATATGGTTTTTAGTTATGAAACAAAAGGAAGAAAGTATTTGAAAACCCGGTAACGCTCCCTGGATTGATCCAGACAAGTTAGGTCAGGGGATGTTACACGGACCCTAAATCATATAATTAAATGTAAATCATCCATTTATAGGGCTAGATTTGGGCTAGATTTTGTATTGTTTACACAACATTATTTGAAAGATAGAAGAGTTGAAAAGGACTTGTCAACTAATTTTTGTCATTTGTAATCTTAATACTTATGTTTTTTTTTATGACATTAATTATAGCTATGCTAATTTAATTTTTAAATTAATTTGTCCTTTTGTAACATTTTAAACATGTAGTTGTCAAATGTCAATTTATGATTTTGGCATCATCATTTGTATGCATTCAAAAAATAAAAAAAAATAAAAAATAATTCGCATTCATTATTAACTCAAGTGATATACACTTTTAAAATTTACGTTAATGGTGAGAGTTTAAGTACCAACATTCGTAACAATAAATAATTAGTTTCTTAACTATTAATAGTATAAGTATTTCTAATTAAATTTATATTACTTTTTATAATTATGATATCGTTAATTGACGTAACTGTATTTATCTTTAAAGGTAGATTTTTCCAATTTTATCACGTGAAGAAACATGCATTACTCTCTAAGATATTGAAAGAGATAAGATACGATTGAAAAAAAAGGTAGATTGAACTCTAGAATGAAGAATTCAAAAAAACGATTTTATTTCAACAAGAGATAGGAACAACAAACAACAAACAATAAGTCTTTGGCGAGGAGAAGAATTTGGGTGTAGCCAGATGCAAAATGCATCACCATCTTGTCAAAATGTGGCAAGATATATAGTAATGGAAGATGCACGGTACATATTCATGGAAGCAAAAAACCCAATTGACCAGCAAAAGAGAAATGGACATCCTCAATTCATTTGAAGATCTTACAGAAGAAGAATGGATCTCTATCTCTATTAACACTCTAAAAGACACCAACTAGCTAGACAAATTTCTAAGACTAGAGAGATATTTATACACATAAAACCCTCCATATATACAAAAACATTAACTATATATAGCAGAGATGGATTGGCATGCATGTGTGTTGTGTTATTCAAGAAAACCAGTCTTTGTTAGAACAGCATTCCTCACTTTGCTAAGATCTCTTCCTTTGAGGGTCCTCCCAACACCTTCAAAAACTGAGAAGGAAGAAATATGGCTCCTTGCTAGTCTCCTTGCAATGAACTCATGTGGAGGAACCTTGCAATTGTACTCATCATCCTCCTCATCCTCATCCTCATCCTCATCATCATCCTCATCACCATCACCATCGCCATCGCCATCACCACCTTCATCATCATAATCATGATGCTTGAATGTTATCTTTGACTTCTTGTCATAAATTTTGGACCAGTCAGGAATGGAGACAGGTGCTGATTGCTGCTTGACTCCTCTACTGCTACTGCTGCTACTACTGCTGCTGCTGTTGCTAATACCAATAGTTGGTCTTGGGATGATTCTTGAAGCAGAAGGGAGACTCCTTTTGACAGAATTTTGCGATTCAAAAATGGAATTGGAGTCTTTACTTCTTTCCTTGAGAACAGCCCAAACATCTTCTTCTTCAAAATCACCATCTCTCAATGAACTCCACACACCAGTACTCCCTTGCCTATACAGACCATAACCATAAGGTCCATAACCATTCTCCATTTTTGAATCTGATGATAACAAAGTAGTCCTCCTACACATCCCAAAAAAAAAAAAAAAAACCAACTTCAAATTCCCATCTTCTGTTTTCCATCAGACACTACAAATTTCATTGAAAATAGACATAAAAGAAAAATTAAATAAAGGGAAGATTCATATGAGGAAAATTAACAAGTATCTACCTTTTTACTTGGATTCAAAACCTCTCCAAAGGTTCTCAGATTCTAAAGTGGATATATAGTATCTGCATCAACAAATCATCATGTAAAAATAGTAAATTCAGTCAAAAGAAGAAAGTTCATAGATTTTTTTTCTCTCTCTGCTTTTTTGCAAGAATCTGAGAATTCTATAGAACAAAAACACATAATTGGTTCACAAAAAGAACAGAAGGTAGATTGAAACTCTTTTGAGTTATAACCCAATTTACCTGGAAATGGCTTCAGGAGAATCAAAGTGGTAGCAGCCAGACTCGTGAACAACTCTTATAGACACAACATAAGCCACAACACTAATAATGAAAAAAGAGAAACAGGACACAAACGCAAACCACAACACAGTACAATCCACTTTTGTCTTTTTCTTTCTACTGATGTGTGTTTCTCTGTAGTTTGCTTTTGGTCCCTTAAAAAAAGCTTGACTTTTGACATAAAATAGAAAAAGAAAAGAAAAAAGAAACCATTATATATATATATATGAAAAACCAGTATTGATCGAACTAAAGTGAATCACACAACAAAAACAATAAAAAAAAAAAGCAGTGTTGGGTTTTGTTATTGCCATAAATTGTTCTTTGTTCAGAGATTCGAATCCGCAACTTGTGGTGGTGGCAGCTATTCTATATGTGCACGTGCAGTTCTGATGCATTGTATATGTACATTAGATGTCACGTTTTATTTTTATTTTTTATTTATGGTTCCTTTATTGGCGCTGACAGAACAGAATCAATTTTGGCTGCTCAATATGCAGTAAAAGTAACTTCCAGTAGAAAAAAACATAATGAGTAACAATTTTTATTTTTTTTTGCAACTTGGACATCACTTTTGGTAATCACTTTTTGTATATAGTATCATATTTAGATTGGTGTTGGTTGTCTTTTCTGCTTAGTCTGTGTACAATGAGCAGAAAAATATAAAAACTTTTTGGCTCTATTGAACGAACAAAATATACAATTATTTAATCGGTGTCCGATGTCTTTTATATTTTTACTGTATAAAAAAAATATTATTCAGTTTAATAATATTTCAGAGGAGTAAAAATTATATAAAAAAAAAAATTTACTGTTAGATTCTTTCCAACGAACAAAATATACAATTATGTAATTGGTGTACGATGTCTTTTCTGCTTCTTTCTATGCAGAATGATTGGAAAAAAATAAAAAACTTTCGGTTGTAATATCAGAATCCATTAAACGAACAAAATACACAACGATATTTAAAATTCCTGTCTGAAAAAAAAATCTTAGATCTTATCGCTAAAGAACAATATTCATGACCTAAGGATTTTTTGAGATTGAATTAAAATAATAGAAAAGGAGCTATCCTTAAAATTATTTGTGTGACAAACCCAATAATAATATAATATGATAAATTAATATTTGATTATAAAAAGAAAGTATATAAATATGAAACTACATGAATTTAACTATGTTATCGTCATGCAATTAACAAAGAAGTTGGTGAGAAAGAAAGAGAAATATAAATTGAATTAGATATGAAATAAATAAATATATATATATATATATATATAATTAAAATTTAGATAAAGATGAAAAGGGTTTTGCTTAGTCAAAAAATGGTTTCACTATTGGATGTAAATTATTCAATAGATTTCTCTTTGAATCTTTTGATAAAATAAAGAAAGATATTATTTCCACATTGTTCATGATTAAATCTATATATTAGTCAATTGAACATTATTTGTCATCAAACCCCATAAAATGGTGGCCATAACATATATTGAGAATGTTCATAATTAAATTATATATATAGAGAGGGTCCTTATCTGGCTATTCCAGTTATGAAAGTAAATTAAATTATCAGGACTTTTATTTTATAACGTTGTGGAACCATTTCAGAACCGGTTCTATAAAGTTGTGAAATTACCCAGACGAATGAGTGTCATTTTGTTATTAAATCACAGTGAATTGTAATCATAACATTGAGTTTATTCATTATCTTTATTTCATAATACCGTGGAACCAATTTAAAGCTGGTTCCATAATGTTATGAAACTAAGTTCCATAAATTTCTTTTTCAGGACCGTGCAAAATAAAGAAAGATGTTTCGATTGAAAGGGAAATTGGATTTTTGGAAGAAAACATGTAAAATGCAATGTAGAGTGACCCACATGTAGCAATTGGGATTTTTGGGTTGCCCTCATTCAACGTATTTGGCCGATCGACCCTTTTCAAAAAACAAAAATCGTATTCGGCCGACCAAAACACACTCTCACTTGACTGTTTACCAAAGTTAGATTTATAAGGTGATGTTGACGAAAAAAAATGAAAAAGAAGAAAAAAAATCTTCCTGTAGAAACTTCTCATGCATATTCATTTTTTATTTTCCAGAAAATACGAAGGAATCTGTCATTATAAGCGACCACCCTTCAATACTAAAATCAGACTAGTAGAAAAATAGTCAGATATTTTATTTTATTTTATCTAATAAATAATTTTTTGTGACATGTTTATGATGTGGTACATGTTAGGAAGCTTGGTGGTCCGCCTTTACGATTAATCCCACTTAGGGTTTTCTGTATTGATTGTTTATTTTTTTTTTTAAGAAAAATAGGTGGAGGAAGATAAAATTAAAAATATATTAATATTAGAATAATAAATAATAAAATATTATAATTATAATTAAGTTATTAGGTATTAAGTGGTAAATTAAAATTCTTAATTTTTTTTATTTTAAATATTTTTTAATTATTTAATCACTTAAAAATATAAATAAAAATAACTTAATATGTTCAATTCAGACCTATTAAATTATAAATTAAAAAAATAACGATCCCTTAATTGATACGTGTAGTTTTGAGTGGATAACTCTTTGTAGCTCGTTCGAGAGTAATTTTTGCAAATTATACGATACTAAGGGCGTGTTTAGGATAACTTATAAAAGTGAATTTTTAGGTCCAAAAGCTGTTTTTAGGTTCGTTTAGATATTTCTGCAGAAGAGTTTTTAAGCTTTAAAAGCTCTTCTAGTTAAAATTAAAATATATAGTTTTTATAGAAAGAGTTTTTAAAATGATAAAAGTTCAAAGTAAAAAACCTGCTAAACAGGGTCTAAATCTATCCATGAGAATTAGTGAAAATTCTTAGTTTTTCTTGTTTACTTTAAAAAAAAAAAAAAAATTATGCCGACAAAAGTATTTTCATTATTTTCCATTTTAAAAAAGACCGTTTGTCAGCAATAACTATTTAACTTCGTTAATTTAATTAGCACTAATCATGGCTGATTAAACAAACTAATCAACTTATCACCAAATAACGTGAGTCATCAAATAAAATAAAATATTAGTGCTTTCACTATTTTTGAATCTCATAATAATAATAATAATTAAAAAAGATTACTTATAAAAAAAGAAAGAGAATCTTTGATTAACGTCCGCTAATTTTTTCAAAGCAGATTAAGATGGGCTGCTGCTGCTGCTGATTCATTTTACACTTGTGTTTCTTCTTCCTTCTTCCAATTCATGGAAATAAGTGGCGGCTGAAAACAAATTTGGTGGGTCCTCTCTCTCTCTATCTATCTAACTTCAACTTGCTTTTAATGAATTAAACGATGATTTCACGTTAAATTTGTGATTTTAATAATGACTTATGTACGTAGGTGGTACTCTCTCTTTCTCTAACTTCAACTTGCTTTCAGTGAATTAAACGATGTTTTCACGTTGAATTTGTGATATTAATAATAATTTATATTCGTACGTATGTGGTACGTAAATGTTATATTAAAATTCTGTGTATATAAATTTTTACGATTTGAAATTTCGAAAGATAAATATAATTTGTATTTTACACGTCTTATTAAGGTGGCTTTGACAATTCCATTTGATTAACTTTTTATTTATGTTCATATTTAAATTTATTATATATTATATTTATCCGATAATAACTAGTAATATTAATTAACAACTAAGATTAAACAAAAATAAAAAATAGAAAATTGGTGGGATAAGTAAGGGTAGAAACTTCTTGATGAGGATTTTTAACCCTAACCTGAACAACGAAACTCATCGTGTTAAGTTAGGATCTCGATTTGTCCCGTTTACATCTCTACTTCTAAATTTTTGATTACTAGATCATAAGGCGATTATTTTTGTATTTGTTATATCATATATGTTATGTCTGTCAATTGGTACCTTGTAAATTATATTACTTAAAGGACTGAATTTAAATAATAAAAAAATATTGTCGAACTAAATTTATCCATCTATAATTCTGTTGATATTCCTATTTTTAAAATAATATTCTTTTCAGTGATTACTCAATATTGACTAGATTTAAATAAGAAAAAAAAATAAAGGAAAAAGGTCCTTCATTTTCGATTTGACCTGTTTGACATCCCTACTTCTATTCTATAGACTATACATAACATTATGTCCAGTTAACGTCCCTATTTTTATACTTAACATTCTAGTGGTGTAAGTTTCTTTGTATTTTTGTTGGTGATATACTAAACAGTAAACAAGCATGAAAGTGATCAAACTCGCCAAGTAACATGAGAAATACACGCACATACGATTCATGATTTCCATGCATGATTGCTATCGACCATGTCACATCATGGTTATCTTGATGTGTATATATGGATGCTGATACTGTACAGGAGCCCAACAATGGCAGACTAGTCTCATGTCTTTTGCTTGAAATTCACAAACATGGTCTTAGAAACTTTGCATATTGACTGGAAATAAGAAAATAAGACAGCTGTTCAATACCGTAGAGAATTTTTCTTCCTCCTTTGAAGAAGAGAACAGACAGCTTTTCTTTTTCCCTTGAGAGTGTCTGCATGATTCATTAATGATTTCAGGTCTCTTAAATGGACATTGTATTTTCTCCTTAGTCTATTCATGGAGAAAACAATTACACCAGTGTAACAATCAGTATATGCATCAGGTTATTTAACTGTTAATAAAGTTATAAAAAGAAAGAAAAAAAAAAACTGTCATATAAATATTTTTTTATATTCATTTTGACACGTATTAACATTTAAATTAACCTGATACTTATAATGATCGACACATTTGGTGTACTCAAGATTTTCTTCTATTCATACCATTAGATCTCTTCTAACTTTAACCAACAAAGTTTATTATACGACATGTCATAAGATATTTTTTGATTGCATTTAAGAGTAATGACAACCTACAATATCATAAAATCTAGATGCATTGATGTACCGAATTTTTAGGCGTCATTAGTGCATTACTTTCAAGCAAAATAATTGGTGGAAATGACATAGAACCATGAACAGTTGAAGCTCCTACTCAACCTACCAATGTATATATAAATGTCCAAATCAGAGTACATTGTAATAAGATAACTCAGTTTGATGTAACCTCAATGAGTCTAAACGAGTTGTGTACATTGAAACATGAATACTTTAAACCTCACGTATTTCATATATATATATATATCCGTATTGTATATGCGGATACATATGGGATACAAAAAGATATACATAGGATATGTCAAATGGCATATTCATTGACTTTTGGCAAGTTTAACTTGTAGATACGGCTGAAATACAGAATAAATACGGTATAAATATGATAAGATACGGCTAATGATACTTTTGAAGTTATTTTTACAATTATTTAAAAAAGGGATCACTTTTGAATATTAAAAAGTTCTAGGGTCAAAAGTGAATTTTAAAAATTGGTTATGATGTCTTTGTATCTAGATCTAGGTTTAGTTTTGTGTTTTGAAATGATGTTTTATGAATTGATATGTTTAATTATGAATGAAATTTTTTATGTTTTAAATATAAATATATAGTTTTTAATGAACGTATCCTGCCGTATTTATACCCTAGGTTTTAGAGATTTACCATATTCCCATACTGTATCGTGTTGTGTAAGATTAAAGAGACTCAATTCGAGTCTTTACATTTTGTGTAAACCTTTGTAAGGCGCGATTTGATCCAAACGTGTTGCGTAGGACTAAAGGTATTCAATTCGAGTATATTACATGTTGCATAATTCTTTGTAAGATGCGATTTGACCTAAACGTGTTGCGTAGGACTAAAGGTACTCAATTCTAGTGTATTACATTTTGCGTAATCCTTTGTAAGACGCGATTTAATCTAAACGTATTGCGTACGACCAAAAGTACTCAATTCGAGTGTATTATATTTTGCGTAATCGTTTGTAAGACGCGATTTGACCCAGACATGTTACGTATTATATAGGACTGCTATAATTTGTGATATTAATAATAACGTATATACGTACGTAATATGTAAATATTGTATTAAAATTCCGTGTGCTTGAATTTTTACAATTCAAAATTTCAAAAGATGGATATAATTTTGTATTTTACACGTTTTATTAAGGTAGGTGTGACAATTCCATTTGATCAAATTTTCTTTCTCCTCATATTTGAATTTATTATATATTATGTTTATCCGTTTATAACCAGTAATTAATTAACAACTAAGTTTAAACAAAAATAAAAAATAAAAATTGGCGTGATAAGTAAGGCTAGATTCTAGAAGCTTCTTGATGAGGATTTTTGACCTTAACCTGAACCACCAAACTCATTGTGTTAAGTTAGAACCTCGATTTGTCCCGTTTACATTTTTACTTCTAAATTTTTTATTACTAGATCATAATGCTACTATTTTTGTATTTGTTATGTGTTATGTTTGTCGATTGGTACCTAGTAAATTACTTAAGGACTGAATTTAAATGAGAAAAAGTCTTCCATTTTTGATTTGACCTGTTGACATCTCTATTTCTATACGTGACATTCTGTCCGATTGATGTCTTTATTTCTATTCGTAGCATTCTAGTGGTGTAAATTTCTTTGTATTTTTGTTGGTGATATACTGAACAGTAAACAAGCACGAAAGTGATGAAGCTCGCTAAGTATCATGAGAAATACACACACATACGATTCATGATTTTGGTTCATGCATGAATATTGATATCGAGCTTGTCACATCATGGTTATTTTGATGTGTATGTATATATGGATGCTGATACTGTACAGGACAGGAGCCCAACAATGGCAGATGAGTGTCATGTCTTTTTGCTTGAAATTCGCAAATAGAAAAATGAACTATCTTAAAAACTTTGCTCTTTGATTGGAAAGAAGACAGCTGCTCAATGCCGTAGAGAATTTTTCTTCCTCCTTTGAAGAAGAGAACAAACAGCTTTTCTTCTTCTTTGAGAGTCTGTCTGCATGATTCATTAGTGATTTCAACTCTCTTGAATGGAGAGTGTCTTTTCTTTTAGTCTATTCATGGAGAAAGAAAATTTTACCCTTATATCAATCAATCAATAAGTATGTATATGCCGGATCATTTAATTATGAATAAATAACACTGAACCTACTTGAGATTTATTGAATTACACTCAAAATTAAAATTTATAATAACTCACACTGAACTCTTCTGGTGTTAAGTTTGACCGTTAAAAAGTAGGATTTACCGTTAAAATAAAGGAAAAGTAAAAAAAAGAAGTGAGAGATCCATAGTGTATTCATTATAGATCCACTATAGATCGCGAAGTAGGGATGTTCAAATTTACATTTTAACGGTAAAACTTAACATCATGGGAGTTCAGTGTGAGTTTCTGTAAAATTTAATTGCGAATGTAATTCAACAAACTTTAAGTAGGTTTAGTGTTATTTATTCATTTAATTATTTATAAAGTTATAAGAGGAAGGGAAAGAAAGCTGCCAATACTTTTTATATTCATTTCACCACGTATCAAAACTTATAGTGACCCAATATTATTTTAAATATTAGAGATCATAGGTTCAAACTTTAGAGGTTACTGCACAACTACTTATAGTAAAGTGGTTAATGCATTTGTAGTAAAGGAAAATTTTCTCTCTACCAATGTATATATACTTGACCAAATCAGAGTACATGGTAATAAGATAACTCAGTTTGATGTAACTTCAATAAGTCTAAAAGAGTTGTGTATAGTGAAACACGTATACTTCAAACCTCACGTATTTTACTCATATTTGTATTGTATATGCAGATACATATAGGATACGTGAAGATACACGTAGGATACACTAAATGGCATATTCATTGACTTTTAGTTGTTAGAATTTTAACCTAACATAATTTTAACATGCTTGATCACACAATCAACCAAAAATAATGTTAAGAATCCTAAATTGTGACCTAAACATGTATATAAATCTCCATGTTAAATAAAAAGAATAAAAGATGCGGAAGCGTACCTTGATCCATAGATAGAATTGCTTTGACGGGTTGTGATATTCCAATTCAATACGAAATTCCCCTAAAGTTCTTATTTTGTCACTGTTGATGGGGTAGGCAGAAAGAGAAAAAAATATCATATGAATTTAGGAACCTGAACGCTAATTTGTAATCAGTTAATAGAAAAATATTGATATTTCTAATTTGATCCCTCATCAAACTAAAAATATCATTCCGGTCTCTACACATTGAATCCATAACATTTTAATACCCAATACCTAATTCTTTTAAACCTTAGACCAATCACTTTAAATGGGCTAGACTTTAAAATAGCAATACACGTTTTAACACATATGTATGTCCACATATTGAATTTTTCCAACATTAGCAAGTTTGACTTTGCAGATACGATTGAAATACAGAATAAATACGATATGAATACAATGGTATACGGCTAAGGATACTTTTGAAGTTATTTTTACAATTATTTCAATAAAAACGGGGTCATTTTCGAATATTGAAAAGTTCTAGGGTCAGAAAATGAATTTTAAAAATTGGGCTATGATGTTTTGGCACCTAGATTTAGGTTAAGTTTTGTGTTTTGAAATAATGTTTTTATGGATTGATATGTTTAATTATGAATGAAATTTTTTATGTTTTAAATATAAATATATATATTTTTTAATAAACGTATCCGGCCGTATCCGTATCTTAATTTTTAGAAATTTATCATATCCTTGTATCATATTGTACTGTATTTCTGTATCCGTGCAACATAAATTATGTATCACTGACTGCTATTTATTTTTTGTGAGTATTTGATTTGTGTGCATATGGGAAAATGGTTCTTTTTTTTAGTCCACAGAATCCAAAATGGGCATAGTGAAGAAATCTGCATGGATGTTTCGGCAGGACTCTGGTAACAAGAAGGATTCAGAGAACTTGAATTAATGGTTTATAGGGGGAGTTGTGAATCATAATAGGAGATCGATAACGGTGCTAGATACAGAGAACTGCTATGTAATATATCCAATCCACAGGCTGATTATTTGATCATTCAATTACTGAACCGTGTGGCAAAACTGAACTCTGTGGCAAAAATGGATTTCTTATGGTGATGAACTGAGTTGGCTTCCTCTGCAAGGTAGTATAGTGATAGCATGAACAGATGATCTGCAAATGATCTTTTGAGTATTCTGAACTCTATTCAATAGAAAGTAAGCAAACTCAAGAAGTTGAACCCCCAAATTGATATGCATTTCCAATTCAACTTTTTTAAGGATTTGCATAAAACTTGAATTCATATTCATAAACCCCAAAACTGAAATGTGGGAATACCAGTTTAGATTCTAGTAAACAAATTCCCGACACAAAATGATAAAACATAGCATATAATCACGAAGAAAAGACGATACGAAGGAACGAGTTTTTGACATTGTAAGGCAGAATGAAAACTGTGTACTTTCTTTCCATGAACACATTCTAGTTCAACATATGAACATCTCAACACTAGAGACAAAATTAGTCCAACTCTATAAGTGCTTCAGCTCCAGCAACAATCTCCAATATTTCACCAGTAATTTTAGCCTGGCGTCCCCGGTTATAAGCAGCGGAAAGATTCTTCTTCAACTCGATAGCATTATCCGTTGCATTACTCATGGCACTCATCCTTGCTGCAACCTCACTAGCTACGGACTCCTGCAATGCCCTCAAAATCTGACTATTCAAGTAGAGAGGCATCATTGCATCAAGAATCTGGACTGGATCCTGCTCGAACTGCAACAGGGGCGATAATTCCCCTCTACTGATCCTCACTCTATCTCTCTCAACAAACAACTTCCCTTCCTTAGTCGTCAACCTAAACAACTCATCGTCCACAGCATCAACACACTTCCCGTTCACACCGCAAACCTCTCCTTTCACTGATAAGGGTAACAAAGTATGAACCACAGGTTCGGATTTCACCAATGAAACGAACTTAGTATACACTAACTCAACCTTATCGACCTCTTCACTAACAAATAGCGAAAAAACATCATCAGCAATCAATTGAGCTTCTTTCACCGTATAAAAACCTCCTCCTTGGATATACCTATCAACTAAAACATCATTCCTACGCCGAAAATAAGAATTACCCTTTTTTCCTACGCTAATAACAACACAATCTATCCCATTAGCCTTCAATTCTGCTATCCGGGTCTCGCACTTTCTGAACACAGCATTGTTAAAACCACCACACAAACCTCTATCACTAGTCATACAAACAACAGCAACTCTCTTCACAGGCCTAATATTTGTCAATGGAGTATCAATGTCATCAGATTGGAGCTGCTCATTGATTACAAAGAGAAACTCTACAAGTTTTTCAGTGAAAGGCCTACTATTGATGACAGCTTCTTGGGCTCGCCTGACTTTGGCAGCCGCAACAAGCTTCATTGCCTCAGTGATCTTTAGTGTATTCTTCACTGTTTCGATTCGCTCTTTGAGCTCACGAAGACCAGAGCGTACATGAAATGAAGACCGAAAAGGGTATTTTGCGGAGGAATAGAGTTGAAGACAACCAAATGGGTTCTGGTTTGAGTGACATGAAAGTAAAGATGTGTTGGACTTTGAGGACACCCATGTTGTCAAATTTGAACAAGACATGATTTTTAAGGTGTTTCTGGTGTTCTTTGGGTTCGCAGAGATCAAAGTTTTGTTCTTTTTTCTCTGCAAAACCCCCCTGTCGATGACTTGAAAAATAAAATAAAATAAATGAAATGTAGTGTTCAACAGTTCAAGTGAGATTTTTTGTTTTTCTCTCTTGGTTTTTTTTTTTTTTTTTGGGGTTTCAAGAAACTTTTACCTTGAAGAGACTGTGGAGGGCAAACTGGCGATGGGTCTCTGTCAAAGGTGAGCTTTTGTTTGGTTGCGAGAAAATTGATGGGAAAGTGAAGATTGAGTTAGATAAATGGAAGTCGAATCTCAACAGTTGAAGTGTTTTCGGTCATTGCGAGAAGATCACATCTGTTTGGCTGACTGTGTAACCATAGTCTACATGTGGTATAGTGTTGTCTTGCACCGGTTTGGGTTCTTCTAGTACTAGAACAGAACAGTGAAGAATCACTTTATAAATATTAGATTTTTTGTTACAATCATTTAACCAACAAATTTGATTAATAAAAATGTAATTAGAGATTTATATACCTTTATTTTGTTGAATTGTGTCATAAATGTTTTATTTATAATATAAATTATATATTTATTTATAATAATTTAAATCTAAAATATTATTAAATTGAACGAACGTCATTGTCACTAAACCACATTAAACACACAATAATATAAATTATATATTTTAAATATTAAAAAAGATATATTGTATAAAAAAAAATTATGTAAGTTATTTTTAATAATATTAAATTAAATGAAATTGAAAATGTAAATCTACGAAATAGTAAATTTAATTAAGTTATAAATTTTTATACAATTTTTTAATTATTTATAATCAGTAATTTTACTGTAATTATTGGATAATATAATAAATATATTTAAATTATTTTTAATATCAATTTAATTAAATTGCCAATATATTTTTATAATATTATAGTGTCAATAATATCTAAATTTTAAATTAAAAAAAAATAAAATTGTTAATTAAGATTATTTATATATCTAACATTTATTTTCTTTTAAAAATCCCTTCATCCTTTTAAACTAAAAAATAATAATTCATAGTTAATTGTAAAAAAAAAAAAAAAATAATATTATATACATGAAATAGCCCGAAAAGCAAACCGAACCGGAATAGAAACCTATACCGGTCCACAGGCAAGGAGAGCAAAAACATTCCTGCAGCTGGAAACAAGTAGAAGAATCAGAGAAATTTTATTTTTTCTTTTATCCAGTTTTTCTTTTTGTTGCAAAATTTGATTGTTTTGTTTTTTTTTTCTTTTTTCTTTTTTGATAAAAGTTGAAATAAATGTCAAAGCTGTTATCGAGAATAGCAGGGTTCTTCAGCAGCCGCAGTATTGCTGGTGTGGACAAAGCAGGGAACCGCTACTTCTCCAGAACTGAAGAGATTGATGGCCTCAGTAAGTGTGTTTTCATTTTTGTTGATTTGGGTTTCCATCATTTGACTCTCTAGTTTATATCTCAACCATGTTCTGTTTCTTGAATTGTTGTTGCGATGTTTGTTTGTATTTGTCAATGGGGTTGTTGTATTGTTTTGCATTTTGATTGAGGTTTTCGGGTTATTTTTTGCCGGCGAAAAGGATGTAGAAAACAAGAAACTTTGCATTTGATGGTCTGAAGTTTACATATTTATAGTTATTTGGATTACTTGAGTTAAAATTGTTGCTTTTGTTTTCAATTAACATAAAATTATTTGAAATTTAATGACAATGATATAAAGTGTAATTTCGCTGATGCAAATTTCGATAATATCATGGAAATTTTATTCTGTGGAGTTTATCTTATGTATGTAGTTTCCTTGATGTAATAGTGAAAGAGAAAAGATGGGTTGTGTTCAAAGGAGAGCAAGATCCAACTTCTATTCCAGGTAAGCTTGGACTAACCTGAGTACATTGTAGACCCGATCATGAAGAACATTTAAATACTATCTCTGTTTTATATAATGATTTGGCTTTTCGTGTTAAACAAAATTGATAATTTGCGGAAAAAATATGCTGAAGTTGACTCACACATGTTGAGCAGATTTCCTTCTCAAATTTATTCCTTTTGCATATTCAGTTTCTTATACACAATGGTTGCTTTCAATTTTGATTATTGTAGTTGAATGGATATGTTGGCTGAATGGGCAGCGGAAAAGGGCTCCAACTCCGGAGGTAAACTAGAAATAATTTCTTTTATATTTTCCAATCAGCCATCCTATATATCATTTATAAAAAGAATAAAGATCTTGAGGGTGACTTTGATTAGCCTTTTCTTTGTCAAACCTTTGCTTTCTCAACAGCCAAGTTTATTTATAGAGTCATGTCGGTTGAATTACCGGTTACTTGTATTTTGTTAAGCTATCTTGATAGAATATTTCTAATGTTGTTTGACGATATGGTGGACCTCTTCAGGAAATGGCTGAGCTGGAAGCAAGGCGTGAACAAGTCAGGCTTAATGTTGCACGTATGTGTCACTAGAACCACCACTTGAAATTTTTGTTTTAATGCATCTGCTAACTCTGGCTAATAATCTTATGGTCTCATTGTTCATGCGCTTTTCCAACAAAAGTTGTTTCCTTGCTGTTAATTTCCATGGTTAAAGTAGATTCTAGAAATATTTTTATCAAGACCTTCTATTTTCGTTTGTTTATTGCGTATTTTCTTCTACATTTATAATTTATTCATAAATTTCCAAATGGTTTTAGCATTAATCAAAGTTTTAGGGAGGGGTCAAGTGCATGGCTCAATAAGCAACTCCACAAACTCACCTGTATTGATGGCTCAGTATGATGAGTCTTTGTAGCCATTTCTAATTTGGTGCAAGTTCAGTTTGTGTTTTCTCAATTTAAGATTTCAAAGCTTCTACTTGTGCTTTAATTTTGGATATCTTGTGCAAATCTAGCTTTACCGTGATGAAGTTAGCAAACTATTGAGAGGTCACAATCCATTTGTCTTTTTTCATTATAGGCGCAATAATTTAATGGAGACTCGTTTTCTCTCTTCTTTCCCCTTCTTTTTTCATCATGATTTAAACATTTTTGCATTGTCTTTTGATTATTCTTATTTTGAAAGATTCTGAACTAAAATTGCTGTGACTAGGTTTTAAAGTGTCATGTTTTTTATCTACTTCATTGCTTTTTAGCAAGACCATAACCAACAGAGTTTTTTTTATTTTGCATAGTTCTCAAGAAAGAAGAAGTAGAAAGGAGAGCCCGAGAAGGCAGCGTTCCCAAAGACAAAAGAGTTGGTCAGTTGCTTGCCGAAACATCCTGTTGTTAACTGTGTTATTCCGCCGGACAATATTTGATGATAATACTCAACTTTTGTAGGTAAAGTTGGAGGTCCAGACTTGAAAAGTTTCATTCAGCAATTGCAAGGTGCTCCAGAAGGTATTTTATGCTTTCATTATTATATTGCAATAATTGGGGATTATATTTCAAGACTATCATAATACATCGTTGCAGTGAAAAGAGTTATCAAAACTTCAATGTAACGTTAAGCGGTTGCTTTTTCCCTGAGATTCCAAAGTGATACTTACTCATTGATACTAGTTTTTCCTTTAAGATTCAGTAAAAGGATTCATGTAGTCAAACTTGAAGCTTGGTCGGTTTGAGACAAGCTAAGCTCTATGATTGATTTCCAGAGAAAATTGTTTTTTCTTTACCTGTGGAGTTGTGTAGAAAGGTTAGTGGCACATTGAGCAGAGTAACTTTAAGCATGCAAACAAACCTAAGCAACATGACCGTGAACTTGGCCCCTATTCAGAGTCAGAATGACTAATTTAATCACTCGAAAAGCTCAAACCAAATCCTGTATAAACATTTAACTGGATCTTAAAGTGGACGTTAAGGTGGTTAATGACCATACTGGTACGTGAGATGATCAGTATATGGGTCATGTAAATTACTACCATGGATCATTATTCTCTTTTCATTGTTCTTGTTTTTGTAGAGTACTACTCAATATTATGTTTGGTGCAACTGAAAATCTTTTGCCAGAGAATATAACTTTTGCGTTCGCTACTGACAATGATTTTACTTTTTGGTTTTTGTTAAAGGTGACAGACCTGCAGAAGCTTCTGATGCAAAGACTGGTGTAAGGTGGGTCAGTCTAAACATTTGGTTAAAATACACAAACATAATTAGATAAATTTACCTCAGCTGCGGGTTGTAGTAACTATTAAGATAGTTGTACGTGTATTTAATGTGGCATAAGAATTTTGGTTTTGTTCTCTCTTATCTGAAATATTCTGGCGGATTTCTTTTTTCTCTGCTTTCTGCTGCTATCAAGTAGATTCTTCCCTGTGACCGCTTGACATTTTTCATTCCCCCTCGGGTCTGCCCCAAGATTTGCTCTTTCCTTCTCTCTCTCTCTCTCGCTCTGAGTGCCCCTATTGTTTTAGACAGAAATGTAAACTAGTCCATCTGGATTTATATTAGGTTGACTTGCCACTAGGGCTAGGCATCATTCTTTGATATGGATATCTTGTACATCAGTTTAACTACTTTAATATCCAGTGTTGGTTTTACTTGCTTGTAATTTCTTCTTCTTTTTTTACAATTTATTTTGCTTATGGTTGAATGCATACTAGTGGAGTGGGTTGTTATTGGTCTAACGCCATGCATTGTATTTACAGGACTGAAGAAACAGAGGCAGAGAAATCAGAACCAGTGCCAGAGTAAGTTTTAATAACCTTTTCTAAGAACTGAATACATTGAAGATTTCATGTTATTTCTAGAAATTACTTTGAATTCATAAATCGTAAAACCTTCTTTCCAGGTTTGCGGAACCTACAGGATCTGGCGCAACCTTCAGGCCAGGGACGTGGCAACCGCCAACATGATGCTTGTCACACCATATTAGACTGCATTAAATATTGTTTGCTGCGGACCTCACTTTGGCACTCCTGGTTCCCGTCCAATCATCATAACCTGATTCAACTTACTGATGACATGCCCCATTTTTCCATGAAGCTTAACATTGCGGCACATTTGACAGACACATTCTTTATAAGATAAATGCTGTTTGAGCTTTTCCTGAAAAAAGGGAAGATATTGTTTGCAACTGTTTCTCAAAATTTCTTTTAGGTGGCTGTTAATCACACACAAATGCAATGTCATAGTTTTCAAAGTTTCTGTCTGTGATGTATAATTTATGCGGCGGAATAAGCTGAACAATGTGTCTACTTGTTTGCTCTATAAATTCTCCTGGAGAGAGCAGATTTTGCAATTTTGCTTATGATTCATGTCCTTTACTGCCTCCAAGTTCTGACACCTTTTTTTAACTGAATCTGATCATATGGACACGTGCTATGTGGTGTCCACTTTGTATTATCCACTTTTCTACATGCGGTATGTTACTGTTGGGGACCTACAAAATATCCAAATCACTAATTTTAAAATAAATTGCAAAACAATATATACGAAATTGCTTTTAATAATATTCTTTATAATATTACTATAATCAAAACATATCGAAAATTAATTCAGAATATTTTTCGTAAATAATATTACGGAGTCAAATTATATTTCAAATAAACGTAATCCAAATAACTAACAATATATATATATATATATATATATATATATATATATACAAAATCAATTTATTACAAATAATATATACCAAATTATCCCAAAATCAATTTCAAATAATATATCATAATCAATATAGCTCAAATAAACTAAAAACAATATAATATAACGATTCCAAAATATTCTGAAAAATCCGAAAAATACAAAAACGGTATCACCAAACATGAAATGCTCTTCTCCACTTAGACTTCTTCTTCTCCAATTTCTTTATCACTCTCATTCTTCTTCTTCTATCACCTTCTCTCTCTAAACTCTCCCCCTTTCTCTCTCTATAACTCACTCTCTAACTCTCACGTTAACCTTCTCACATTCTCACACTCAAATTCACCTAATCAAACCATTTTGCATGTAAAATGCTGAGTGTTTGCATCACGGCCAAGTTTCAAATTGCTTTTAGGTGTCAAATGCCCTTTTTTTTTATTTTCTTGTTTTTTGTGCTTCCAAGGTTTGTCATGCAATAATATTGTTCTCCACCACCATCCACTAACATTATATTATATAGGGTGAATTGCACTCAAGTACCCTGACTTTTATCATAATTGCACGTTTGATGCCAGTTTTACCATAATTGCACTCAAGTATTCTGTAATCCGTTGACCGCCATTAAAGTAACGGTTGACTAACTGGGTTCAGGGGCAAATTGGTCTTTTACATTTAAATTTATTTTAAAAAAAAATTTAAAAATCATCCAACCAATAAGAACATGCCACGTCATATTTTAATTAATTTTAAAAATATTTTTTAAAAAAAATTTAATTTTTTTTTTGAAGAACACGAACCCAGATCTGGGTTCGTGCTCTTCGAACACGAACCCAGGTGCTGGGTTCGTGCTCGAACCCAGAAATGGGTTCGAACACGAACCCAGATCTGGGTTCGTGTTCTAACCCAGAAATGGGTTCCAGCACCTGGTTCGCGATCGAACCCAGCTGGGTTCGATGGCGAACCCAGATCTCTGGGTTCGCGTTCGAACCCAGCTATCTGGGTTCGATCGCGAATCCAGTTTATCTGGGTTCATCTGACTTTTTTTATTCCTTTGCAGGGGCAGTTTGCTCATTTTACCTGAATCAGTTTGGTCAACCGTTACTTTAACGGTGGTCAACGGATTACAAGGTATTAGAGTACAATTATGGTAAAACTGGCATCAAACGTGCAATTATGATAAAAGTCAGGGTACTTGAGTGCAATTTACCCTATTATATATAAATATCTCACAATTGTTATTTGCTCCCCTTGACTTCCACAAATCACCAAATGACAAACAATTTACAATTAATCACATTCCATCTCGATAATTATTTCACACCTATTCAATTACCAAATTGACTTCACCAATATTCAATTGGACCCATTATCATCCAAATGCACCATAAAAATAATATCTCTAATGGGATTTAACTCGTTTAAAATTACTATTCATTTTTCAACTATATACTGAATATATATACTTTCCACCAATATAAATCACATACTTGACTATTGCATACTTAATAATAATTATTAATAATACTTCTCATAATTATGGAAAATTAGAAGCATTACAAAAATACCTTTAATAAATAAAGCTAAAAAACCTAAAAAATATAATCCAATAACACTGAAATTTCACAACCAACAGAGTGAGTGTCGCAACCCTTATGTCGCCACACGGGGTGGCGGTACTCACTGTCTCTTACTCGAATTTATTCGAGTTCTCTTTCTTCTAATAGGGTTCTCATCATTCCCCCTTCCTTCAAGAATGCACTTGCCCTCAAGGGCAACATCCAAAAGCTTTTGCACCAACACTTGCCAAACTCTTTCTTTTATCCGTCCTTTTTGCCAACTCCTATACCGCAAAATCCCAAAAATCCAAAGACACTGTCTATCCCTGGTAAGAGCAACATTAATCCTCTGTGGCTTGGATAGAGAACAAATTGATCCATTAATGTTGAACCTTACAGCTGATATAATGATAATGTCCTTCTCACCACCTTAAAATTCATCTACTGATTTCACATTTACAGTAAAACCATCAATGTTTTCATCTTTATGTTCAAGGGTATCTTCAATTGCAACTACTTGAGCAGTGTGGGGTGACACTACACCAATAATAAGCTCATTGTTTTCTTGAACCCTGACCAATTCTTCGTCTTTCTCGTTCGTCTCATACTCTGACTCAATAGGTGATAGCCTTATCTTATGTGTTCGTCCAGTCTCCTGAACGACTTCTCCTTTAACCCATATGCCTGGAACAATCTCACCTTCAGCCGGTTGTCGCTCTCCCCTTGCCATTAGAAGTTCCAACATCTTTATAATCCTCGCCTGCCCAGCTTCCAAGGCTTCTATACGGGCCTTGTTGGTTAGAACAGTCATCAGGGTTTAATCGTTATCGCCGTTCGACATTTTAAAATCTCTCAATGAAAGCACCAAATTGTTGACGACTTAGGTCAAAATACCTAAATCCCCAATTCGAAACCCTAACCTTAGAAACAAAATTTCCAAGGTTAGAGAAATTTGTTTTGATTTGACTAGTTATATAGAATTCAACTAATCAAATCTCTAGAATTAGGCCTTTGTCAGATAACTAAACTCTAGTCCAAGTGATCCTCGAGTACAAATCCTAAGATCTCAGTTATTGGGCATTGTAGTAGTCCAAACTTCCTAAAATCTTTGAAAAGTTGAATAAAAAAAACCTCACAATTTTATTGATAATCGGAATTATTTTATTAAATGAATACAAACCTAATTTATTTATACTAATTTAATAACCTAAACTAGTTTTAATAGAAAATAAATAATTTGAATCCTAAAATAATTTTAATAGAAAATAAAATTAAAATCTAAAATAATTCTAATAGAAAATAAATAATAAAAGAACTAATAAATAAAAAAGAAAAGAAAAAAAAGACTGAAATAGTTACTCAGTGTCTCTTACTCAAATTTATTCGAGTTCCCTATCTTCTACTAGTTGTCATCAGTCACGCCTAGGGGTGGGCATTTTTAACCCAATCCGACCCAATCCGAAAATAGTCGGGTTGGGTCGGATTACTTTGTTAAAAAAAATTATATCGGATTATATTTTAACAACCCGAAATAAAATCGGGTTGGGTTGGGTTATATGATGAACCCGTGAACCCAACCCGATTTTGTTATCATATATATATATATATATATATATATATATAAAATTCTGGTTGACCCTATAAAACCAAAAGTTAACTTATCACCAAAAAAAAATTTATATATGTATACTCGAGATCCAAACTATACAGAGGAAAAATGTACAATTTTCTACAAGAAATTGGGCAACTATCAATAAGATAGTTTACATAGCCGAAATATTGGAAATTTTTGTATGGAATCGTATGTACTTATTTATTATTAGAAGTGAAAAATAGAATTTAAAGAGAGTACATGATATTGTTAATTCATATGTTATGAGAGTTTAAATTATGAGATTATGTAAAACTATAATTCATATTTGATGTAGCATTTGAGATTCGATGTAATATTTATATTTTAATATAAGTTGTATGACTTTTTATTTTTATTTTTGGTTTAAAGTCAACTCGATCAATCCAACCCGATCAATATTGGGTTGGGTTGAAATTTATATTAAGTTAAGTTGGGTTGAATTTTTCTTAATTTAATTTTTATTGGATTGGATTGGATTGGGTTGGGTTGATCTCCAACCCAACCCAATTCGAAAACGCCCACCCCTAGTCACGCCTAGTCGCTATCACTCCTGAATCCCGATAATGCTCATCTCATTTTATGATTTATATAATACTGGTCCCAATCAATTTTTATACATAGTTGACATGTCGTGTGTTGGATGGTTGGCCGGCAAACGATAACGGGACCAGTACCCATGGCGAGCTGTTTTTGTAATTTTCAAAGAAGGGAAATCATTTGTATCTTCCAAAATCCAAAAGGGTCTGGTTTCTATTTTTTCGTTGGATATGGAAGAAACCAGTAGCAGATTGAGAGGAAAAAGGTGTGCAGTTGTTTCTGGGGCAAACAGAGGAATTGGGTTGGAGATATGTCGTCAGTTAGCTTCCAATGAGATAGATGTTATATTGACTGCTAGAGATGAGAAGAAGGGGACTGAAGCTGTCCAAAGTCTCACACCATCTGGGCTGTCACATGTGGTGTTTCAACAACTTGATGTAAAAGATCCTGTCAGCGTTGCCAGATTGTCAAGTTTTGTAGAAACTCGTTTTGGGAAGCTTGATATCCTGGTAATTAAACTGAGTGGATGCTTGTTTAAGCTGTTATGTTCATGTCTGAATCTAATCATGAGTAGACGTTCTCTTGATCGTGTATGTTAGAGTCTTTAACTTATATGGACGATCGAGTGGTTCTCTCATGGGATCCCGCATGAGAGAACCACTCATCTAAGTGAGCTAATTATGAGAGAACCACTCATCTAAGTGAGCTAATTAATACTTTTTGCAGGTAAACAATGCAGGTGATAGTGGAGTCATCCTCAACTGTGATGCTTTCAAAGAATTCAAACTCAGGGGCCTTAAAGTACGTAAGCTCTGCTGTAATTTTTGAGAATTCTCTGTGCAAGGCGATCTAAATGTGAATCAAAGACGCTGAAATTTGAAATATAAGACGATTATACATAGTAAAATTGCCTTTGGTTGGACCATCTTACAAAGATTGTAGACTTTTAATCAAACTAATTAGAGATCACACAAGTAGTATCTACTGGATTTTGAGTAGGAGAAGATTAAATAGCTAGTTGGGGTGTTGTTTTGAAACGATATGATGTGGCAAGGAACGCATGCAATCGACATTCTTCAGCTACTGACTCGTTCTTGATTCATGTAGGTTTGTGATGAAAATGCCCACCTGTTGAAGGGAATTATGGATCAGACGTATGAGAAGGCAAAAGAATGTGTGGAGATAAACTACTATGGAACCAAAAGAGTAACAGAAGCACTTCTCCCATTAATGCAACTGTCCCGGTCAGCTAGAATTGTGAACGTGACTTCCTTCTATGGACAGCTAAAGTATATCGACAACAAAGAGGTTAAGGCGGAGCTTGAGAATTTAGATAGCCTATCTGTGGAGAAACTGGACGGAATTATGCAACGGTTTTTGAGGGATTTCAAGGAGTGTAAGCTACAAGCTAATGGCTGGCCTACAACTGTATCTGCCTACAAAGTGTCAAAAGCTTCTGTCAATGCTTATACAAGAATCATAGCAAGCAACTACCCAAGTTTCCAAGTAAATTGTATCCACCCTGGATTGGTCAAAACCGACATGACCTGTAATATCGGAAACTTGACTGCTGAACAAGGTGCTAGAGCTCCTGTTATGTTGGCTTTGTCCCCAGATACTGGTCCTTCCGGCTTCTACTTTGATGAGATGAATATCACCAGCTTCTGATGCAAGACGATCCACATCCATGAAAGCAAATTGTAGTTCAACAGACATGTCAGCACATTTATCAATTCCAGTATTTTTGTTAAGCTATAATGATAGAAATGATTTCTAATGTTGTTTGACAATATGGCGGATTGGATCTCTTCAGGACACAAGGCGTAAACTTGTCAGGCTTAACGTTGCTCGTACTTGTCATTAGAACTATCACTTGAAATTTTTGTTTCGATGCATCAGCTATTTCTGGCAAATGATCTTATGATCTCATTGTTCATGAGCTTTCCCTTACCAAAGTTGAAACCTGTGCTATTGATTTGCATAGTTTAAAGTATATTGATAAGATGCAAAGACATGTTTGTAGGCCTTGATAGATGGTTCTTTGTATATATCCTTTCTAAGTTTGGAGTAAATGCAGTTCATTTTTTCTCAATTTAATATTGTTACGTGACAAGATCACAACAGAAGATTCATAGTACATTTCGCTATACCTAAATTTTTTTTCACGTAAGTATTCAACTATCAACTTTTTCAAAGTATTTGTATTCTATTATTGTTTTTAGAGTAAAGAAATAAATACTTAAAATAGATTTAAAATTTATTTTAAAGTTTATGAATCTGAGAGTACGTTATATTTTTTTTTTTTTTTTTTTTTTGTGATCAACTATTAACCCTTGCTGTCTGTCGAAGAGTCGGATTTGGGTAATCACATACATGTTTGTTTTTGGTAGGAAATTCATGGTGGCTGGCTTCAAGTAATGTTGGCCTTTTAATGCTGTTCAAAGACTCAAAAATAATGTTGGCCTCTTCACAAGTTATAGAAGCTCTTCCGCGTGTGGTCCACGCTCCCATTTGTGAGAAAGATTATTATATGAGTTGAAACATTTTCTAGAGATCACTAGAAGGCACAAGAAAGAAACATCCGCTTTGGCAACTAAACAAAAGAACAAGAACGCCTTTGTATATGTTTTATATTCATTTACTTTTTTTAAATTATTCGATTATTACCGAATAACACAATTTAAACTTATAATTTTTATATATGCGTACATTAATTAGATTAGAAATCCATTAAAATCTAAAGAAATTACAGTTATTATTATAAAATAAAAATTTTACACTTTACAATTTAATAAATAAAAATAAAATTTGAATCCCTTAATAAAAAGAGAAGTATTTATCTACCTTACAACTAGCGAATATGCATTATTAAACTAATTTTATTTGTCGCTTGTAACTAATATGCACCTAAGAGCATTACTTACACCACTACTCAAAATGAAAAATGCCTATATATTGAGATTTTTGAATCCTATAATTATTCTTGTTATTCTTATTAGGTCTCAACAGATTTTACTATTTAAATTGTGTCGGTCTATTAAAAAAAAATGAAAAAAGTCACGCCCCATCGCAACAGTCCATTCAGGCATTTCAAAATAAAAGTATCCAACGGCTCAGAAAAAACCCCACACTCTAATTCCACCACCTGTATAAAACCCACCTCTTCACTGTAACTGAAATCTTTCCATTTCCACTCCTTCAAGGAGCTCGCTCTCTCTCTATCTGGCAGCTTCTCTTATTTAGATTCTCTATTGGAATTTGAATTTGAATTCATTTCTTGGAGAAGAAAGACTTTTTTTTTTGTTTGTGAAAAGATGTATATATCGAGCTCTTCGGCTTCTCGCGCTCGCTTCGCTACCTCGTCTCTGTCTAGATTCTCTTCTTCGTTCTCGTTGTGTAAAACGACGTCGACGTCGTCTCAGTCATGTGTTTCGTTTGTGAACCAGAGGCACCGGTCCTTGAGCTTCTCGTCGTCGCTCCGCTCGCTCCGGTGTTCGGCATCGCGGTGGAGCCACGGCGCGGACTGGAGGTCGCCTGTCAGTCTCCGAGCTCAGATTAGGAGCGCGGCTCCGGTTCTGCAGACCTTTGAGCGGAAGATCGCGACTATGGGTGCGTGGCGTCTCTTTTTTTTTTTTTTTTTTTTTTGTAATGTTTTGTGAGTTTGTGGTTGAATTTGATAAAAGTTGGCTCTTTTGATGATGATTGCGATATTTTCTGTTTGGATGATGAGAAAATTATGGCAAAGGCGATAGTTTGCGGAGTTCTTTAACGGTTTGTTACCCTGGGATTGTAGTTTTTCTGTTTGGTGATTATAAAATGGCGGGAAATGGATTTTTTTTTTCTGTTTGATGAAATAGGTGTTGTCTTGCTGGTGTTTGGATTGTTTTTTCACTTCTTGATGAGAAATGGAGTCAAATTGTTTTGTGTGCTTCTTGTTGATTTTTGATGAAAATGGTTTTCTTGTTACTTGGGATGTTTTTTGATTGTTTGATGAGAGATGGTGTAAAAGGGATCTGAATTGTGGGTAGTTTATATATGTCAATTATTTATTTGTCTTTTAAGTGAATGATAATTGATATAATAAAAAGTGCTCCTTTGTTGATGAGTCAAGTATTTCGGTTGGTTGTTGAGGAAATGACAGGAAATGCAATGTAATTGAGTCCTTGATTCAGCAAATATGATCGGCTTGCATGGTTGTAGCTTTCTTCTAAGCTATTTGAATAGCGTCTGTGCGTTCGTTTCAATTTTCAGGTATTATTTTTTTGTGATGCTGAGTTGTGATGAAGTGCTCTGTTTGGTTTCCGACAGTATTTTTTTAAAAAAAAGAGAGAGGAAGAAGTCAAACTTGTGATGTTTGTTATACAGATACTTTGTAGGTCTGTGCTTCAGAGGTTTTTATTATAGCTCTTTTAGGGAGATTCTAATTGGTTTTTGTGAATATGGAGAATAATAAATTAAAATAACTTTCATATTCTAAAATTGGTGTTCTGGGAGTGAACCAGAGAAATAGGAAAAGAAAATTGCACCTGTTGTGTGATTGCTTTCATAGTGTTTAGCGATTGAATTACTTGGTGGGCCTTTCCTATGAGTGCTGTTGAGGTGTTTTTTTTTTTTTTTTTTTCCTTGATATAAAATTTTTTCTTTGCGTGCACATCTCTGAGAGTAATGAAATCGGTAATTTCCTTGTGTACGAGTAAAAACTATTGTAGAGTAAGATATTAATTTGCTTTATGTCTGACATGGAGCTACACTTTTAACATGATGTTTATTTTTTGAAACAATTCAGCTTCTGAACATGCTTTCAAGGAAATACTTACCAGTCTTCCCAAGCCTGGAGGTGGAGAGTTTGGAAAATTCTACAGTTTACCTGCTTTGAATGATCCAAGAATTGGTAAGAATCCAAATTCTACTATTCCTTTTACTGGATTCAGTTCTAAGTACATAATAAACTTGTCATATGACGCACATTACCTTTAGTGTAATTGTTTGATGAATGTTTATATTCTATGACGCTATATCAGATACTTTCCGTGAAACTATCACTAGACTACTGTCTCTGATTCACATAGTTTTAATTTTCATTGTTCTTTTTGTATCCTGCAGACAAACTGCCATACTCTATAAAGATTCTTTTGGAATCTGCAATACGTAATTGTGACAACTTCCTAGTCACCAAGGACGATGTTGAAAAGATTATTGATTGGGAGAATTCTTCGCCAAAGCTAGTTGAAATCCCCTTCAAACCTGCTCGTGTTCTCTTACAGGTTGACAGAATAAGTTAAATGATCATTTTGTCTTTAACCCTAGATCATGAATTTCATCTCGTAGCGTCTATATTTTCACAGGATTTTACCGGAGTACCAGCCGTTGTTGACCTTGCTTGCATGAGGGATGCTATGAGGAATCTTGCCAGCGACCCCCAGAAGATCAATCCCTTGGTTTGTGATTATGATTAAGCATGAAATTTGTTGGGCCTTGCATAAGATCTGGCCTGTGGCATGTGCTACTGTAGTTCTCATGTGCAAAGATTGTATTAAGTGGTCTAACAGTAATATTATTTACATCCAGGTTCCAGTTGACCTTGTCATTGATCACTCAGTTCAGGTTGATGTAGCGCGATCAGAAAATGCAGTACAGTTAAATATGGAACATGAGTTTCAAAGGAACAAAGAGAGATTTGCTTTCCTTAAGTGGGGTTCATCTGCGTTCCAGAACATGCTTGTTGTTCCTCCTGGTTCTGGAATTGTCCACCAGGTAATGAAGTTTGGCATACGACATTGCCGTTAGAACTCTTTGTGTTAGATGCCATGTTAATACATTTTAAAGGCTAAGATGCTCACCTGTTGCTCTCATCAAGCATTTACCTCACTGTCTGAAGTGAGGACCTTTGCCTTGCATGGTTGAGTGTGACAGTCGTATAGCTTGTGATTTATGTTCTAAAATTTTCATTTTTTTCACTGATTCTCCCATTTCTTTACTTATATGGTGTAGGTTATACGTTTTTCATTTGGCATTGAATGCTCCTCTTGATGCATTTTTAGGTTAACTTGGAATTCCTTGGACGGGTTGTCTTTAATACCAATGGCATTCTCTACCCCGATAGTGTGGTTGGTACAGATTCCCACACAACGATGATTGATGGATTAGGAGTTTCTGGTTGGGGAGTTGGAGGAATTGAAGCAGAGGCAGCAATGCTTGGTCAGGTATACTATATAATTCCATTTTTTCCTTTTTGAATCTACCAAGCAACTTATATCTGGATAATTGTAGGATGTTAATGGTGAAGAGCATACTGGACTGGCCATTGTTTCCTTTTTATTTTGGAACTGATGTAATGGTGTTATACTTTTTTTCTGCTGTTTGTAAAATAAAGCATATTCATGGCCAAGAAAATCATTCAGTTTGAGAACAGTCACACGGAGACATATTGTTTTGTTTGGTTAGGCCATGGAGCCTTTCTCACAATCACAACATTTTTTTCAGAGAAATCCATTGGTGCATGCACATTCACTCTTGGACCAGTCACTAGATACTTGTCTAAAATTCTCCTTTTTGTCTCTAATGCTACTTAACAAAATTGACAGCCTATGAGCATGGTTTTACCTGGCGTGGTTGGGTTCAAGTTGACTGGGAACTTGCGTAATGGTGTCACAGCTACTGACTTGGTTTTGACTGTGACCCAAATGTTGAGGAAGCATGGTGTTGTTGGAAAGTTTGTGGAGTTTTATGGTAAATATTACTGATGAACTACACCTATAGATTTTTTAAATACTAGACTTATATTTTAATTATATATGACTGTAATTCATTTATATATGTCTGTAGGGGAAGGTATGGGTAAATTATCCTTGGCTGATAGGGCCACCATTGCAAATATGTCCCCTGAATATGGAGCAACCATGGGCTTCTTCCCTGTGGATCATGTCACATTGCAATATCTCAAGTTAACTGGAAGAAGTGACGAGACAGTGAGTTTTCTATTTTATTTTCTATTTTTCTTATATAGTTTTGTTTCTATGTTTTGTAAGCCTGATGCTAAAGTTTGTTGCTTTCTGGAAATGAAATAATATGACCTTTGTTTACTTATGCTTTAGGTCTCAATGGTAGAAGCATATTTGCGTGCAAATAATATGTTTGTTGACTACAATGAGGTAAAGGTTTTCGGTTCTTGTTTCTTTTGTTACTGTTATGATTAAAATCTGTAATATGATGTTAGGGTTTATTTTTATGATACAGCCTCAACAAGACAGAGCATATTCATCATATCTACAATTGGACCTAGCAGAAGTTGAGCCCTGTATTTCAGGACCGAAGCGGTATAATTTATGTTCACAGCTCAGGAATCTTATTGACTCGAGTGCATCTTTTGGTGTATCCTTAATCCTGGGTGCATTTTTTTCTTCCAAACAGGCCCCACGACCGCGTTACTTTGAAAGAAATGAAAGCTGACTGGCATGCATGCCTTAATAATAAAGTTGGATTCAAGGTGAGTTGCAAACATACTTTTTGGTGGCCTGATCATATCTTGGAGTTCTTGTGCTTTATTTATTCTAAGAAATGATACCTCGTCAATTTGCTATTAACTATGAAACATGCACTTTTTCTTTTGTTTTCATTCACAGTGAAAAATTTAACACTCCTTAAATATTCAGTTTTGCTGGGGGTAACCTTAGATGTGATATTTTAACAATTCGCAATAGATGTAAGCTTGTCATACATGGGTTTTTGTAGTTTGGTTGCGATGTAAGTTTGTTCAATTAGATAATATTATAATAGTACCTTATATGATTTATTTGTTCTCCTGCCACACTATAAATCCTTCTGTTTATTGCAGGGTTTTGCCGTACCCAAGCAAGAACAAGATAAGGTGGCAAAATTTTCATTCCATGGACAGCCTGCTGAACTTAAGCATGGGAGTGTTGTCATAGCGGCCATTACTAGTTGTACAAACACATCAAACCCTAGTGTCATGCTTGGAGCTGGTCTCGTTGCCAAAAAGGCCTGTGAACTTGGTTTGGAGGTTAGTTTTGGCTTTTCAGCCTGATGGTCTTTTTCATTGAAGTTTTTTTGCGTTTGACAGGAGAGGATATAACTTATCAAGTACCTGGTAGGGAAAAGGAAGTTTTAGTTCAATTGACTCTCTCTTACCTGTCATTTAGACTTGGTGTGAATTTCTAATTTGCACTTGACATTGTAATTTACCAGGTTAAGCCATGGATCAAAACAAGCCTTGCACCTGGCTCTGGTGTTGTTACAAAGTATTTGCTCCAGAGGTATGTCTTCAATATGGTCATTTAATTCTCTAGCATATTTCATTGAAAAGTTACACATGGTTCTTCATTTGGTTTTTGTAGTGGTCTGCAAAAGTACTTGAATCAGCAAGGGTTTCACATTGTGGGCTATGGCTGCACAACTTGTATTGGAAACTCTGGAGAGCTTGATGAATCAGTCTCTAATGCAATTTCAGAAAATGGTAGAATTATTTCTTTTCATGAGCAATAGGCCTGCATTAAAATTATATGTTTGATTTCGGAAAAAAAATGCTGCGTATGGACTTTTTCACCATTTGGGTTAGAAGTTCTGTTTGCAGTTTTAAATTGTTACATTTGTGTTTGAAGCTAATTTGTCTTTGTTATTGCTTGCATTGGTTACTTTCAGACATCATTGCGGCAGCTGTGCTTTCTGGTAATCGGAACTTCGAAGGGCGTGTACATCCTTTGACAAGAGCTAACTATCTTGCTTCGCCTCCATTGGTTGTTGCTTATGCCCTTGCTGGCACGGTATGTACATGCATTGGTGGTAACATCTCTGTTTTTTTGGCTCTTCTGTGAACGAGTGGAATGCAACATTCTGTAGAAACTGTCTATTTACCACTCAAAATTTCTTATAGACTTAACGTTTTCTTCAATCTTTTATTTTACTTTTAATTTTTCAGGTTGACATAGACTTTGATAAGGAACCAATTGGAATGGGGAAAGATGGCAAGAATGTTTACTTCAGGGATATATGGCCTAGCAACGAAGAAATTGCAGAGGTGAACTATGCTTGGAGAAAGTATTAATATAATACATGTTGAAGATAGCATTGTCTAATTATTTGGTCTCAATATGGAATATTTTTTTTTTTTTTTTTTGGTAGGTTGTTCAATCTAGTGTGTTGCCCGACATGTTCATGCGCACTTATGAATCTATCACGAAGGGCAACCCTATGTGGAATCAGCTCTCTGTTCCCACTTCCACTCTCTACTCTTGGGATCCGAACTCAACCTACATTCATGAGCCCCCGTATTTCAAGGACATGACCTTGGAGCCACCAGGTCCTTTTGGAGTCAAGGATGCCTACTGCTTGCTCAATTTTGGTGACAGTATAACTACTGATCATATCTCTCCGGCAGGAAATATAAACAAGGATAGCCCGGCTGCGAGGTATCTGCTTGAGCGTGGGGTGGACCGCAAGGACTTCAATTCCTATGGTAGCCGTAGGGGCAATGATGAAGTGATGGCAAGAGGTACATTTGCCAATATTCGCCTGGTCAACAAGCTCTTGAACGGAGAAGTTGGCCCGAAAACGGTTCATATTCCCACTGGAGAGAAGCTTTACGTCTTTGATGCAGCCATGGTGAGTAACATTAGATGATGGATATTGCATAAGGCTCGCATGCAAAATACTTGCTTTGTTATTTACAATTGATTTGCTGAAATGTCATATTACTTGCAGAGATACAAGTCTGCTGGATACGATACTATTGTCCTAGCTGGAGCTGAGTACGGAAGTGGTAGCTCTCGAGATTGGGCTGCCAAGGGTCCAAAACTTCTGGTGAGTTTCTATGTTTTTCCTCAACCGCTCACTCGATGAATTTTGCTGTTCTTTCTCCTTTTTTCTTTTTCCCCATATGATTTTTATCAACTTTGTCAGGGAGTGAAAGCCGTGATTGCCAAGAGCTTTGAGAGAATTCACCGAAGTAACCTTGTCGGTATGGGAATCATTCCTCTTTGTTTCAAAGCTGGTGAGGACGCAGACACGCTAGGTTTAACTGGTCAGGAGCGCTACACAATAGACCTACCAAATAAAGTCAGTGAGATAAGGCCTGGTCAAGACATTACTGTTACAACAGACACCGGAAAATCCTTCACATGCACAGTACGCTTTGATACAGAGGTATTTTGCCGCGAACCTCTCTCTATTTAAATTCTGAACTCTTCCACTTTCCGAATTTGCAACCTAATTAACATATCAATCTGCAGGTGGAATTAGCATATTTCGACCATGGAGGCATCCTTCCGTATGTCCTCCGGAATCTCAGCAAACAGTAAATAAATTGAGTTTTGAATGCAGCGGCTCCTTACATGCACCAGTGAAACTGTCTCGTAAATTGGGTGAGGTTTATAATAAGAACCGGAATGAAGTAATCTTCGGTTTTGTGTAGTTTTTGCATGTGTAATCTTCGGTCGATGCTGTGAACAATTTGCCAACACAAAACGGTGTATCGAGTTGATTATATTTTTGTCCAACAGTGTATATTTCCAAATTTCAGTGGACCTTCTGCATAAATTTTTGTCCATTTGTGAAGCTTGTTGGTGTGGTATAATCTTGCAGTGATTCAAAGGGTATTTGATTTACCTATTTAAAAGATCCATTGGTACGCGTTTTTGAATCGACACATCATTTAATGCAATGCACCGCATCATTGTCTATATGCTCTGAGAAAACACTTTGAAAGTGATTAATCTAAGATGTAATAACCAGCCTCAAAAATTTTTACAAATCAAACTACTTTCATGCATCCTATGGTAATATATATTTGTGTATGCTTTTCTGTGGGGTTATAGTCTTATACCAAATAAATTTATTGACACTTGTAATGTCTAATGTAATTCGATGGTAAAAAAGTTAATTCAGGTGATATGTCAAAAAAAAAAGCGCTGATATTCTCCATTAAAAACTTATAAAATTGTACAAAATTTTTAATTTACAATTGTAGAAAGATAGAAGAGGAAAAGAGAAAAAAAATAAGCAAGCGAAAAAAAAAATTGAGGACATCATAAAGAAACTGTTTAAAGTCTCCGAGTAATGCAGCATATTACAGTAACTACAGATTCTACAACTTCCGGGTGTTAAGAGACTTGGTTGCTTTTGAGGCCAGAGCTATTGCCTTGGCGCTTGTATTTGCCATCATCCACTCCTTCTCTGCACGCCGCTGATGTTGCCTTGCATTCTTTGCTCGTTTTGGTGCTAACCGTGTGTCTCTTTCCACATAGGCAAGCCTGAATCTTTCGGCGATGGGCAACTGGTTTGGGTTCGCGAGTGTTGGAGATATGAGTTTTGGTGTAAACCCACTTACTGCCCATGATTTGGGATCAACATCCTTCACAAAGGGATCGTCCACTGTAATATCTGGGAATGCTTCCCTGGGAACTTCAGAAACTCTAAATCCAAAAGGTGATGGCTTCGGATTTACTATAATACGCTGGGCACTCAGTGGATAACATCTCCAAGGAATCTTTATCAATCTTTGGCTGTGAAAAGAAAAGAGAGAATGGGTTACAAGAAAGAAGAACATTATACAAAGGGAGGCAAGTTCAGCTCCTTCTCTAGAAGCAGGAGCGGGCGGGATTGACATATAAGAATGAAGGCGATAGCTAATTTTAGCAATGCCCAATGAACTGACACCACATACTTTTGAATCATACATACAAAAGAAGACACTTGTTTAAAAGTTTTTGATGCTAAAACTTGTTTAGCCATGTAGATAACATTTGCTTTGTTTGAGCTCCTTGACGGTCGTACCTAAGACGCCTAATACTTATTTGTATATAAAGAAATGCTTTAAGCGAAAAGAAACAGAATATATGTAGAGCAATGCTGACATCCATGTTATTTGTGTTCTAGAAGAATAATGCAACTACGTTCAGTTTCTCATTATTTAACACAAAGGCAAACAAAAAGTTCCTGAGTTCACATGCATTAGATCAACAATTTCGTCGGATCACATGGTAGTCAAAATACTTGGTTTTCGGATAGGTTTGCAGTAGAAGAGTATTCAAAAATTTCATGTGCTTCCCTTAGTGAAAAGATTATAGAGCACCCCAATACCAGTGTGGTTAGATGCAAACAATCACCTCATGAAGTGAAGAAAGTTCACACCATTGGATTGACCTCATGAAAATTAAATAATAAATCCACATACCCACACAAACCAGCGCAATGACTGTGCACCCAAACCAATCTCTGTGGTATCAAGTTCCTCCCAGGAATCTCCCTCCACATCATTCAGCTTTGGTTTCAATATACCCAAGCATCTCCGTGCAGTGTGATCACTCCTTGGGCTCCCTCTGCAACATTAACTTTGGTTCATTTGCCTGTTGTAAGGTTTATATCCCTAGTCAAAACTTAATATCGAGGCCAACTAAATCAAACATCATAGAATAAAATATTACAATAGATCACATAGAAAGTTTAACGATTAGAAAATTAAAAAATCATTTCTTTGCTTAAGAAGTCTCGTTTATATTATGGGAACCTGACAAAGTTAGGAAGTGCACACTAGCATGGAAGCTGAACTACAGCAAGCACAAGTTAGTTAAATAATTCCTAAACTTTCAGAAATTTGCTGACACACTAGAAGTATCATACTTGGTCCTCTATGGAACTGTCTTGTATTCATCTCTTTCCTGTTTAATGCAATGCCATTTTCACCATATTAAGTAACATTATACAACTAAAGCATCTACATAGATCTCAGGGAGTAAGAAGACCGAGAGTTAAAAAAAGACCAAGATTTTTTATAAGCATAAGCATCTGCCACGTTCTATTTATTTATCATTTCAAATTGTAATAACGTTTTAAAGTTTTGGGGATCAAAGGGTGTGGAAAGACAACAACTGCATATCCAAGAGCTCATATTTAGAATCCAAAATGTTTATTACATTCTGGGGAGAGAAAGTACCCGCATCTCAATGTCTCCAAGGAATGGCAGTGCTGCACAAGTTCAGAAACGCCAGTAGCAGTAATTTTGTCACATCGGCTGCACTAAAACTGTGTCAATACAGCTGAAGATTTCTCAAACCAAAATGGAAAAGGAGGATTTACAGCACAGTTATACAGTTAAAAACTCTTAAAAGAAAAGTCAGAAACAATTATCAAATACATTGACAACAATAAGAGAGAAAATAAAGTTAGATATCAATCATCAACTAATTCTTGTGGAACTTCAACAATGCAATAGAATTAAGAAGTGTATGTGAAAGACTTTCAGGAGTAGGGTCATTTGGGATAAACCACTTTATATTAATCATTGCTCAAACAATGTGATGAACTATAAATCTCTTCATACATATTACGTATGAGATCATCACTAACCTTTTCTTTTCAAAAAAATTATAAAAATTTGTTTTCTGATCAAAGGCATAATCAAACACAGAGAAAGTAGTTTATAGTTAATCCAGTTTGTACCATCGGTCCACTTGCCGGCATAACAATTACTTCTGCAGGGTCCATTGTACTGTGAGAAATATGATTTTTGATTAGTACTTATCCTATTTGTTTAGCTTACTATTTTTACGAAACCAAATCCAATTACATGTATAAATTTATACCGGCAAAAATGTTTGTTAGTGTTGCAACCTTGTAACTAAATATTCCTAAATATTCCTTGGCTAACTTGATTTAAAATAAGAGAAGAAAAAAGAATTTTATACCTTATATCCACTGCTCTCAAAGATTTGCACATTTTGGCCAATATCTCTAAACCAGAATCAGAAACATCTGAACCGGAAATGTCAAGAATTTCCCAGGAGCTATCAGCTAATGATAAGATAACATTGTCATTTAGTAACTTTCTCCTGCGGGCAATTGCGGCTATCGCTATCTGTCACTCAGTGATATATGTTCAAACGTTACAAAAAACGAATGAAATATTTCTCATGGGGAAATTTAGACATAAAAATATGAAAGCGCAATAAACAAAATCCTCTAGTAGTATCACTGCCTCATACATTGCATCAATCTCGGCCTAGTCTATGGAGACCGCATTTAAAGACCAAAAAGAGTCTTCTCAATCTCACTAAAGAATGAACAAATAAAACAATAAATGTAAAAAATTAGGAAATGCAACATAAAACTACATCAATCAGACAACCTTAATATCAGCTGGAAAGTTGACTGCAATCTCACCCAAATCTACAATGATGTCCTCCAAATGTTTGCCAACAACTCCGAGACACAAAGCAAGTAAACTTGGAGGTTTGGCCTTCTCACGAGGTACTCCTGTTATCGACACAACTCAACAACAAATAAGTTCCCATTTACAACTACAGTAATCGTGGCCAAAAAAAAAAAAATATATATATATATATATATATATATATATATATTAGACCTTCCTGGTTGCACACCCTAAAACCAATAAAATAAAAGTATGCTTTCATTATATTATCCACACAAAACACATAAATGCATACATACATACTTAAAAAGTTAATTTGAAATGCTATTAAAGAAGCTAAACGAAAACAAAACACCATAATCAAGCTGAAATCAATAGTTTGTAGTAAGAACAAAAACGACAACAGATTCGTATCAATTTTTATCTTTCTGGGTAATTTTCCTTCACTTTCTCAGCAGCCAAACAGAGCATATCATTTACTAACATGACAAAAATACATATAAAAACATACAAAAAAAGCATCAATTTCCAATCTTTATTGATTTCCACATAACAGCCCCATTCAATTGAAGTCAATACAGATACTCAAAACTCAACAATTTCAATAAAGTTTCAATCTTTTCAAGACATATAATCATAAAAAAGAGACGGAGAGAAAGAGAGAGAGAGAGAGAGACTTACTGGGATTTAGATTGAGTTTGTGCAAATAAGTTGTCACGTTCTTACAAGCTTTGTTTTTTTCAATCAAATTAGGAGAAACTTCGTTTTTACTAGCGTTGTTTTTTTCCATCAAGTTCACGAGAAATTCCACAAATATGTGAATTGCTGTGTTGATAAAAAAAATTTCTGGTGTAATTCGACAGCCAAACATGAAAATTCAAGAATTTGCTCCCCTTTATAACAAGGTGGGAGAGGAGTTTTTGTGAATTTACCAACCAGTCCTTGCATTCTTAGAAATTAGATTTTAAATTGGTTTTAAGATAGAATTGCAAAGACTCCCCTAGGGTTGATTTTTTCTTTTCAAAACAATGCTCTAATTTCGAATTTAACATACTTGATTTTAAAATTATAAAGTTGTATTATATCATGTTTTTATTAAATAGTGTACAATCATTTTTCTCAGGCACACTTGTTTTAACAAGTCATTGTCTCGGTCTTCATCTCATCTATAATCCTGTGGGTTGTGGGTTAATCACTTTAGTCTAGTGTATCATAAAACACATCTGTCTTTCCGAGACATAAAGAGTTAGACTCAGATTTTATATATTAGCAAGGTCAAAGCATAAAAAGTGAATCTTGTTCGACCTCGCTCCTCGGCCTTCTTTAAAGCCTTGTGACTCCCATCCCATCAAGTTAAGAACCAAATACTAAAATTAACCTAGCCTTAATAGATAAAGATCAAGGGATGTGCGGAGCTCAATCCTACACCTCCCATTTTAGGTGTATAGTGGGTACTCAATTCTCACTATACATATTTAGTAACATAAATATTTGGACCTACATGTAATGCTTAAATCTTAATTTTGGTTAGTCTCAACATACATATTTGGACTGTGAATCTAGTGCTTAATATTAGTAGTTTTTCATAAACTTTGACCTAATTAATATCAAAATTTTTTCATACAATAATGGACTATCATCCAAAATAATTGGAATTAAAATAAAATTATGAGTAGATTTAACACAATTGCAGGTAGCCAATTAATCATAAATTTACAGTGTGCAACAACATGTGTGTTGAGTGAGGGTTCCAAATATATGTTGCTTTGAAATCAAAGAATTAATTTTTTTACAAAAGAAAATAGTAAAAATTAATGGGTTTTGAATTCTCTTTTTATATATATATATAAATTAAGGGAGTTTTGGTAAAATGACGCACTCTCTCTCCTCATAGGCTCATGCTTGAAATTCAAGCTTCAAAGGCCGGCCTTTTCTTCTGTTCGTTGAGTTCATTTAAAAAAAAAATCGCTTTCTTTCACAGCACAGCCACCACCACCAACAACACCGGCGACCGACGGAGAAGCGCCGTCGTTTTCACACAAATGGTGAAGAGTCTACAGGGCGGCGACAAAAAGCTGCCGTCGGATTTGAACCAAGTGATTGATCTGCTGGAGCGCCACTGCTTGGCTCCCGATGGCTCTCTCATCTCGAAATCCGCTTACTACGATCTCCAACTCGTACATTCTCTCTCTAAACTTACTCCTTTTGTTGGTTCTTCAATTGAATTTCTAGTTTTTTTTTCGTCATTTCTTGTAGTTACTGGATTTTAAATATATATTTTGAAATTCAATCTCGGATTATATTTTTAATTATTTTATTATTATTTTTTGCAGGCAAGAGAGGAAATGTCTAGAGAGAGAATGCGGTATTTAGAAGCCATGGTATTTTTTAAAAATTTTTTGTTTTTGCTGTTGCTGGTTTTGAGTGGTATTTCTAATTTTAATTTAAATTGCTAAAAGATGAAATCTTACTATTGTTTGTGCTTCGATAATGTACGTGATCTCGAAAAAGGTTTCACTAATTGTTGTTAGCTTTTGCATTTTGCTATAAGTTAGTGACGTTGTTGTGGGCGGGGATGGGGGTTGATGTAGGCGATTTACAGTGAAGCGATTGCGATGGTGGAAGGGTATCAGCAGGCTGTTTCGGTTGCTAATCTTGGAGGCATTCGTGATGTTCAGGGACTGTTCTCACAACTCGGTTTAAAAAACTCTCCTCAGGTAGGTTCTTTTTGATGTGTTGAATTTTGATTTTAGTATGGGCAATTGAGACATTCTATAATAGTTAATAGTCTTAAGATTCTTTGTTTATGTGCAAAAGATAGGAAGCCAGAGATTCCATCTTATCTTGTTAATTTTGTACTAATGAATATAAATTAAGTTTATTCAGTAATGTTGATTATGTGATATAAGACATGTAATCTGAAAGTCGTGTTTAGAAATAATTGTAAAAAGTGTTGCTTATCTTGATTGAGAGAAACGTGTAATTTGGGCATGTAATGCAGCTTCAATACGAATAGCTTTAATAGTTTAAATTATGCAAATTAAAGTTGTTAAGTAATACGAATCCATGCATTGTACATTTTAGGCTTATGAGACTCTAGAGCATCGGTTGGTTGTTGCAGAAGCAGCTCAAAAATTAAGGCTTCCGCTAATATCAAAAGACGGTGAAGTTCTTGAGGAAGAAATTGAGAAATGGAGTACAATGTCACGTAGTTCGCTTGATAGTATGACTACCAGTGTCACAATCAGCTCAAGTTCTAACTCAATAAACTATACCAGTAGTTCTATGAGCAGCACCTCAGTTGCAAACAGTGCCCTTAATGCTACTGATACCGAGCCTGGAGTTGGTGGTGTTCCTAATCGCTTTCTTGGCATAACACCAAATTATTTATGGCAAACACAGCTCCAACAAACACCATTGTCCATGGTATGATAAGTATTGGCAACTATGCGTATGGAGTTTTCACTTTTCTCAATTAGCTCCTATTGCAATAGTCTTATTATCTTATCTGTATGTTGCTCGATTTATTATTTTCTAATATTCTTGTTGTATAAGTTTTGAATTAAGTAAAACTTTTCTATGGAACGTGGAACATCTTGTAGGATATGGCAGAATACCAGAATTCTGTTTCTCGTGAGATTGAGGCTCGTCTAAAAGCAAAATGTGAAAAGCTAGCTGATGCCTTCATTGATGACATTGGTAGTCTCATGTAACCCATCTCTCCGCCTGCTTTTTATTTTACTCTTATTTGTCTTCTGATTGTTTCAGTGACGTTTATTGTGTTTTTGTTATCTATGTCACATAACAATTATCTCTTCCTTCATATCATTCTGGGAAAACTATCAGATTGTCATTTTATTTTGCTTGAAACGATAGATATGAGTCTTCACCACTGTTTATGATATAAGTAATAAACTGACGGATCAACTATCGTACTGAATAATCGGGCTCATCGTTGGTGTGTGAAATGATTGAGGGGATGGGTACCTGACCTTGACACATGAGTGAAGTAGCTGTTTAGTATTTAATGGCCTACATAATGTACAATGTCATGAGCCTTAAAATTAATCTTCTTTTGCCATTGCAGATTCGTCTTCTGGTAATCACACATCAAGTGCTCGTCTTCCAGAAAGGTTAGAGTTACACTTTTCATTGTAGTTTTTATGCAGCATTTGCTGTTATATTACGAACTTGTTTAATTCTCACATGCTCTGCATGGAATTGGTCATTTCGTACTGATGTTGATTATGTTCTACATTTTATTTTATCAGGGTTAAGATGATAATTGAAGAGATTGAAAGGGAAGAAGCAGCTTTGCAGGAAGACCTCTACTCCGCAGATGCAAAATTTGCAGAATATTACCATGTGGGTGAAGAGAATTCGTATAGTTTATTTTATTTTGCATCTAAATTTATGATGGTTTTTATATTCGCTTCATGTTTTTAAGCTGGGAATGTGTTATTTGCGAGTGATTTATTAAATGAAATATTGTCCCCAAAAGGTCTTGGAGCAAATACTTGGAGGGCTCATTACACTTGTCAAAGATTTGAAGTTGGATCATCAACACAAATACGTAAGCATTCCACATCAAATATGCAGTAAATGATAGGCAACCCTTCTCTGTTTAATTTGATTTCTTTTCCCTCTAAGCGGTTTTTAAAACTTACTGTTTGAATATTGTACAGGACGAATTACAAAAAACTTGGTTGTGTAAAAGGTGTGAGACCATGAGTGCAAAATTAAGGTTAGTTGAACTAGTTGCTTATTTCGGGTTATTCTTTTGACATTACAACTACATAACCATTAATTAAATAAATTAAAGTCATAAATTTGTTGGAATTGATGCATTCGAAACAAGTTATATGCTTATCAACTAAAACCATGTTTGTTCACACTTTTTATAGGGTTCTGGAGCACGGCCTCCTGCTTGCAACTTATACACAAGAATCGATACCAGCCCTGCATAAAATAAGGTACTTAACAAATCAGCTCTCAGTTGTGTATATACGGTGCTGTTTCACTTGTAGGATTTTGATCAACCTTCTACTTTCCTTGCCAGAAAATATCTTGTGGAGGCTACAGAAGAAGCTTCAGTTGCATACAATAAAGCGGTTTGTGCCAATTTCTTTTTGTTTTAGTATCTTAATTAATTGCATTATGATTTATTTATTCTTTGTGCTTTCTGATTTAAAATCGTCACAAACGTGCCATGGGAACAGAATTACAAGATTTATAGAGTAGAGTGAGAAATCATAACCTGCCTTTGTCAAGCTTTGTTTAATTATTCGTTAATATGAATTTTTGGTTCTTTTCAGAGGAAGGTAGTATCCTACCTTCTTCTTTTGACAAAATAATTGTATAGTGCACTTAGATACATATATTCAGATTATTAGCAATTAAAATAGTTCATGGTCAGCTTGGCTGGACCAATAAGACGAGGTATTTAGGCTCCATTGAGAAAAAACCCATCACTAATATATCTACTATTTCTAATTAGCAAGTAAAATAAATCGATCATACATAAAAATTTATTCTAGTTTAAATGTACACTGCAAAATTTGCTGACAGACTCCCGGTTAGAGATGCTTTAATAAAACTGTTGAGCTTGGAGCGGGATCGGATAGTACATATATTTAATATGGACGACAAAATTAAAATAGCAGAAAATAAATGACACAAGAATTTACGTGGTTCGGTTAAAATACAAGCCTACATCCACGGACCAAGAGGAGCGATTCCACTATATCAAAAAATTTTATAGTGTGTACACAATTAGAGATCCCACTCTAATACCCCAAGAGGATAACTCACAAAAACCCCTTACAATATTTCACACCTCAAAAATTTTCTCACAACCACCCAATTCTCTCTTTCTTTTCTCTCCCTTTCTTCTCTCTATTCTCTCTTAATTTTTTGTGTTTTGTTGTTGTTCTCAGTTTGCTGAGTACAAGCCTATTTATAGGCAAAATGGGCAGGAAAACAACGAGCTAACTTTCGGCTATGGCTATGTGGCAAACATTTTTTGATAAAAAAAGTTCAATCCACCATCAAGTATGTTGCCATAATCATGTTGTTTTTCATCATTTTATTTAGTTACTTTCGGTGGCAAAACAACAAATTGAAATACTTTGCCAAGGTGGAGCGATGCTGCTGTTAATCAAAATTCAATCCAAGGTGGAGATTTGTTGTTTTGACACCGAAAGTGACTAAACAAAATGATGAAAAACAACATGATTGTGGCAACATAATTGATGGTGGATTGAATTTTTTTTATCAAAAGATGTTTGCCACATAGCCATAGCCGAAAGTTAGCTTGTTGCTTTCCTCCCCATTTTGCCTATAAATAGGCTTGTACTTACCAAACTGAGAACAACAACAAAACACAAAAAAATGAGAGAGAAAAGAAAGAGAGAATTGGGTTGTTGTAAGAAAATTTTTGGGGTGTGAAATATTGTAAGGAGTTTTTGTGAGTTATCCTCTTGGGGTATTAGAGTGAGATCTCTAATTGTGTACACATCATAAAATTTTCTAATATAGTGGAATCGCTCCTCTTGGTCCGTGGATGTAGGCTTGTATTTTAGCCGAATCACGTAAATTCTTGTGTCATTTATTTTTTGCTATTTTAATTTTGTCGTCCATATTAAATATATGTATTATCCGATCGCGATCCCGCTCCAAGCTCAACAAAAACTTATTCTATCGTTAGGTTTCTATCATGTTCATGGTTTTCATATCAATTTGCGTTTCAATGTCTTACCAGGTAACACGCCTTCGTGAGTATCAAGGCGTGGATCCCCGCTTCGATACAATTGCAAGGCAGTACCATGACATTGTAAAGGTAAAAACATCAGCTTGCTAACAGTATTTTCTCACTCAGCTCCTGCGGCAACTCATTCTAATAACATTTCTCTACAGAAATTGGAAAACATGCAATGGACTATCCACCAAGTCGAAATGGACCTCAACCGCCTACCAGATCATTCAAGCACGTAAAACAACTTCGGTTTCTACTTCACCCTCCTTTCCTATCGCAGCCAAGTAACCATTGAATTCAATCACCTGCGTCCTGTTCTTTTTTTTATTGAAATGAAAATGAATGATATCCCTTGTTTTCTTGAAATTTATTCAAAAAAACAGAGATTCTTATCTTTGCCATTTGATATGCATGCAAATACTAATATTCATAAAAAAAAAAAATATTGTTGGGATGTTAGTGAAATGACCATTTAACCTTACAGCTGAGACACAAGTCATACAACAATCTCATGTCATATCTGCAGTGGTTGTAGTTGGTTCATGCATCAGTTCTCGGGAGGCAAAACATACATGAACCAACTTGCTAATCGGGTCAACTTGTCCAGGTTCTCTGTGCCGGATTTTGGGTGTGGATACTGAATCCGGCCCAATCGAATTTGAGCTTTATACTCTTTGGTCTTATAACAAAATAGTTGTTCGCGCGCAACATAATTTAATGGTTCCAGTCTAAAAGTATCTAAGGTTTGAATTTTCTTAGGTGATATCAAAAAAAAAAAAAAAATTATATTCTTTAGAGAAAAAAAAAAAAGCAATAAAGGTGCTGTTAATTTTTGTTTAGAATTATTTTTGTTTAAAATTTTAAATATATGTTTATTAATTGAAAATAAAAATTTAAAAAATTATTTTAAATTTCTTTTAGTAGGAACGTAATTCCCTATTTAAGGATTTCAAATCTTTATAGTAAATACGGTATAAGAAATTCAGTTCCTGTTTTTTAGATAGGATTCTTCATTCGTAGCCGCACCCTAAAATTTTTTTTTTTTAAAAAGCATAATTTTTACATTTTTATATCTTTACTTATTTATTTGTTTATTGAAGGGTATCTTTATTTGTTTTTTGAAAAATGAAATAAATAGACAGATTATATTCTTGAAAGAAAAATATGCCAATTAATTGGATACGGATGGACGGGGACCAAAAAAAATCTCCTTTTTTCACTTCTTCTGGATTCGTCTAGTCTCACTTAGAGTACGCCACGTACCGACTGCGGGACCCACTTTCCTTAGCCACCGATTTTTCTTTCGATTCAAGGCAGGCCCCCACCCACGCTGTGTGCTGCGTCCGCAGTACGCGTGAAAGATAAGAGATAGAGAGAGATAATATCCACGTTGGACGATTTGGACCGTCGGTCTCATCACTAAACGTCCACGTGTCGCCGACTTATTCCTGATCCAAGTTGGCTCTCGCAAATTGTAAAAAAATCGACCTTCGTCTTCCCTCTGTACTATAAATAACCACCAAAATCTCTCAATTATCTTCCATCGTATTTACAAACAAAAAGTCTAGAGCTTTACTTCCTCAGACTTCAAAGGTAAGCTTTTTCCTTTCTGGGTTTTCACAGTTCTGTTTTTCCAATCTGGGCTTCTTCTTTTTTTATAAGTTGGGGTCTTGTCTTTGATCTTTTTGATCTTCTGGTTCTGGGTTTTGATCCAAGTGGTCCATCTTTGAATATGTTGTTTTTTTCATTTGATGGTGCTTTTTTCTTTTTTGTCTTGGGTTCTAGTTTTAGTTTGGTTGGTGTTTTCTTTGATTTTGACAGCTCTGTCCCTGTGAGAAGTTGCATCATGTTACTAATTGATGCTTTTTCCATGGCGGTTTTGTTGAATTTTGTATTTCTCAAGCTTTCTTTTTATGTGATTTGAATGGGTTGATGTCAATGTTTTGAAGATGAATATTTTATGGTGATCGTTGTCTAATTTTTTTATGTTCTGTTTGATATTACAGAGCTCTCAATTGTAAACAGATTTCTTCTCGCGTGCTTTCAAGTTTCAACAAGCGAATTTCATGGTTGATTTGGACGTCCAGATTCCATCTCCCTTCGATCCATTCTCCGAAACAAAAGACTCAGGTACGGGAACCAAAGGGTATGTGCATCTCCGCGTGCAGCAGAGGAACGGAAAGAAATGCGTGACCACAGTACAGGGACTCAGAGACGACTATAGCTACCAGAAAATCCTCAAAGACCTGAAGAAGGAGTTCTGTTGTAACGGGAATGTCGTCCAGGACAAGGTCCTCGGCAAGGTCATACAACTACAAGGCGATCAGCGCATCAAAGTCATGAATTTTCTTGTCAAGGGCAAGCTTGTGGACAAGGAGCAGATCAAGATACATGGTTTCTAAGAAAATAGTTTGTTTGCTTCTTGTGATATAGTGTGATGTGGTTTAGAGAGTGACATATTTGTTGAAGTTTGGTTTTTTATTTTGTTTTTTTTCATTGTTGTGGTTTTTGAGTTTGGATATTGCTATCTGGGTACTGTATTGGATGATTTTCATAAATAATGTCAATAAAAGAATTAAATGCTTTTAAAGCATTTTCTTTCATCAATTTCTTTCCTTTTTTTGTTTTAGATAATGTGTATGAAGATATAATTCGAATTTATAATCTCCTTGACCGTAGTAATGATACATGGTGGTGTGGTATGTGAGGTTGTGGTCAATTTTTGTTATGATGCATGTTATGTCTTTAACATTCAATTTTTGTTTATGATGCATGGTGGATCTTTCGTTTTATTCTTATAATTGGCGTAGATGTATGGAAACTAATTCGCAAAATCAACTCCATTGTTATATCTTCATTTTAAATTTTAAGATTAATAATAGCTAGTCTCTCTTCATGACTAGTGCTAATTTTTTTTTTAATCAGATCCTTGTTGGGACTAATACTTATTATTTTGCTCATCACCTATGTTATTTTTATTCAAATCATTGTTAGGTTCTTATAATTATAGATGAATTATAATAAAATATTATAATACGTAGTTAAATTATAATGGAATTATAAATTTTAATTTTAATAATATATAAGTATTTTATTGTTAATTAATTTAATTAAAAATAATAATTTAATTATTAATTTATTAATAAAATGACATAATTATTTTTAGTTAAAAGTTTTAAATAAAATAAATTTAAAAATGTAATAAAAATTTTAAATAGATTCCTGTTATGGAGATTATATTGAATTTTTTTAAAAAAAATTGTGAATGAGAATTAATAAAAATAAAAATAAAATTATTGTAAATGGAGATCTAAACTTTAGATGGATATCCACACTAAGAACGATAAAAAAAAAAATCAATCATTTTAGAGATTTGATTTTTTTTTATTGGTGTTCTTGGTGTTCAGATTAGATCTCCATCTCATTAAGGACGTAATTTTTTTAAATTATTTTTTAATGTAATTTTTACCGTTCATTAAAATTGATGTTAAATATAGATTTATTTTAATTTTATTTAAAAAAACAATGTAAAAAAATAAATATATAACCCTTCTAACTAATGGTTGACCGTTAGTCTATAGTACTAACGCGTGATTAAGACTAAATTCACGACTACAGTATGGTTAAATATTAAGGTATTTCATTACAATTCACCTTCCAATTTTAAATCTTAACAACATATTGATGTGTCAAGAACTTAATTGTAATTTTCATGATATATGTTAATTAAAGTCGGATCAGATTATGAGCCTTAGAATGGATATATATAATTAACGAGATCTATATAATTTTTATCAATTGTTCAATGAATTTCTTAGTCCCAAGAATTTCAAATTTGTTTCTATCTCTGGAAATATCATCATGTTATTCAAATTAGCAAAATGAAATCATAATTAATTTGTACCTATAAGTCAATGTACATCTAAAATTAGAATACTTACCGCTATGTTTACGTCTCTCTTAATATTAGTAATGATGTTCAAGTGGCGGAATTGTTCTCTACGTCGTGAGAATAAATACTAAACACGTGTTAGTAGAATGCAATATTGATTGATCGCAAAACTTTCAATGGATCAAATTATTTTCGCGAGTGAAAAAATAACTACTTATGACGTGTTAATAGCGTATCATCTAGATTGATTCCAATAAACCTACTTTGAAGTGATATAACTTGGTTAGAACAAGTTCCTCTTCTTTTCTTCTCTTTGGTGTCTTTTTTTCCTATTGAATTCTTATTCTCAGAACCAAATTCTTCATGTGTTCGAGAATAACACTAACCTAATGCTAGTAATCCAGCGGCCCAAATCAAACGATCATATATATATATATATATATATATATATATATATATAGAGAGAGAGAGAGAGAGAGAGAGAGACACACACACACACGCATATAATGCACTTCTCTAGAATTTGACAGTGCCATCCTTTTTTAAGTACAACCATGGTGATGGTGGACATAGATGGTACATTCATGATATATGATTTTTACGTGTGTATAGATAGGTATACATTATGATGGAAAGAAAACCCTAACAACGGTTACAGGGTTTAGAGAAGGCGTGAGCTATGAGTGGATGCTCGATTACATAAAGCAATTTCTGCGTTGTAGAGGGAATGTTGTTGAGCACAAAGTTCTCGGCAAAGTTGTTCTACTCCAAGGCGATTGGGGAAAAGAGGTCAAGAACTTGCTTGTTAATCATCACCGCGCAGACAGGGAGCAAGTTTACGTGACTGATTTCATAAACAGGATTGATATGAGCGGGTGAATACTAGAGCTACGATCGATAAACTGTAACGTTACAGTCTCCCTCCCTCCCTCTCAGTTTGGTTCTTGTGTGATGGTTTATAGCGGTGGTGTGTGGTTTAGTTAGGGAGTGATATATATATTTGGGGTGTGATTATGTTTATTTTGTCTTCATCGATATGGGCGGGTAATTTAGAGAGTATTAGAAATACGATCAATAAATCTGTAACGTTGCAGTCTAAGTAGACAAATTACTATGCATTGAGAGATTAAATAAGATAAACAAATTATATAGATGTTGAATGGTTGTGAACAAACTTGCACTCAGGAAAGCAAAAACAACCGAAAATTCTAGATCCTCATACGTAGAATTCATAAATGTTGGTGTCGAGTTGATGTAAGTATACGGAAAGCAAAAGTATGCCCACCTGAGCGGATGGCTTCAAGTCCTTTACGCCACTGGTGTTTTTACAAGGGTTTTTGGGTTTCTCAACCAGAAACGCGGTATATAGGTCTAGAAAAGCTTGGCTTGCGGTTGGGTTCCACTTCTCATCATTGCACAAAACTCGTCATAGTTGATCCTACCGTCCTGTAAAACCAACAAATGTGAGAATGTAATGTGTAATAAAACAAAGAGAAGTGTGTTTTTGGAAAGCAAAGATCAACTTACATTATCTGTATCAACTTCAGATATTATTTCTTTGATTGTATCATCGTCACCCATCCCGTATTCTTTCATTGCTGTTTCTAATTCATCTACCGTGATAAATCTGTACAGGCGAAGGAAAAAGTCAGTAATTTGATTTTGACTTTCGGATATTGTTATTTACTTAACACAAAGATTGCATATGAGCATATGAACTCTTTCAGTCACTCATTTAGAGAATTATAAGTGCAAAAAGATGATGAAGATATACGGTTCTAAGGAAATTATAAGTCCAACAAAGGGTTAGTGATTCTCATAGTTCAGAAGAAAAAAAGAAACTTACCCACTACTATCCTTATCGAAATGTTGAAAGGCTTTATAAAGATGTTCATCTCTTTCTAGCTTGTGTCTGTGCATTGTAGCTGTGATAAATTCAATGTAGTCGATTGTCCCGTTTCCATCCACATCAGCCTGAAAGAAAGAAGAAAATTATCAGTTTAGTATAATGTAAGTAATCAACAATGCGAAGTTAAGTCCTGAGTGCATAATAAGTACTTACAGCTTCCATGAGCTGCTGGACTTCAGCTTCTGTAAGCTTTGATCCAAGCCGAGCTAATCCTGCCTTCAGTTCATCGTAGGTGATTGTTCCACTGTTGTCAGTGTCGATGTTGGTAAACATTTGCTTGAGCCCTTGGATCTCATCGGTAGAGAGGTTCTCCGCAATAACCTAAAATATTTCACAATCCACCCATTTATCAGAAGGGGAGGGACAATAAGATTCATAATGCGTTGGTCTTATACATATCAGTAAAATATATAACGTATCGCACAACTATGAGAGCCTTCTTTTACTGGTATAAAGTTTAAAATGCAATGACATCAGGTACATAGATTCTCAGACTCACTTTAGTGCAAGTTTCTTTAGTTTGTTCATTGCCCTGAATTGCTTCATCCTAGAAAGGACTGCACTGTCTATTGGCTTGTCTGATGCTTCTCCACCTTCTCTAATCCATGGATGCTCTGCGTATTTAACATACAATTTACTTTATTTGGAAGATAGAAAATAAACAAGCACAATATCATCAATGGTGACAATTTTGGCCCATAACCGATTTGATAGACAACAGAATAGATGATCCTGGATTCATTTGAGATATTGCTTATGGTACAACGGTTAACTATGTCAGTAAATAAATACCTAGAACTTGAGCAGAGGTAATTCGCTTTTTCGGGTCCTGTGTCAGCATCCTACGGACCAAGTCCTTCGCACTGCTCGATATAGTTGGCCATGGGGGACTTTCAAAATCAATATCTCCTTGCAATATAACATCAAATATTCCTTTCTCCGTTTCTGCAGAGCACATCATGATAGTTGAGTGACTACTTTACATGCTTAACAGTAAAATTCACGGGTAGGGCATGACCAAGGTGAACTACAGGTTGCTAAATTAAAAAGAAGATATAGTTTGCAAAACGGATATTTTTACCTGCCCAAAACGGAGGTACTCCACTGAGTAAAATGTACAATATAACTCCAGCACTCCAAATGTCCATCTCTTTCCCATACCTGCGTCGTAATACTTCAGGAGCAACATAATATGCACTCCCAACTATATCCCGATATACCTTTCCTGGGGAGTGTACCATGGAATAGTCAGAAAAAGATACAGACACACATGCTACAGACAAACAATCACGGTTTATTCACGAAGTTAAAAAAATATATACTCTTTTCTACAATTAGAACCTGAAGAAGTTTGAAATTTCAAAATGATTGAAAAGCCATGTTTTTATCAAGAAAGGTATGTTTACTTTATATCATGGTCTTAACTCTTAAGAGCTACACAATACATTTTGCTGATATCATCTATTGACCCTGCTTATCCGTCTCTCCTCCTCTGTCCGAGGATGCTGTTTTCATTATTATACGACATCTAAGATGTGCAAGTTGTGCATAAAAATTAATCACTTATCTCAATCACCTCTTCTCAAAGACCTCTATCACCATTAAACCTGACTTAGATGTATGTGTCGCGTTCATCAAACTAGTATAAGTATATAGCAACTAAGTTTCCGAAGAAAACATAAGCCAAGTATAGAACTTTTCAGATCATACACGTTTGGCACCTCATACACTAAGGTCTATTAGTAGATGCATTAACCCCCCCCCCCCCCCCCCCCCCCCCCCCCCCCCCCAAAAAAAAAAAAAGAAAAACTTAAAATCGCGACTTCTGCAATCAATTTCAATTTTTCATTCCTATCCAATGAGAAATTTACCAGTGAAGCCTAAGGTCAAGTTAGATCTATCCACCTTTTGATTCATTCTTCGTTTGATATTTCATAGCAAATGTGATTTCAGCTAGGCAATGACTTTACAGGCTTTCAATAATTATAAGTTCTGAATAGTTTCTAACCAAATAATTTCCACACATAAAACTCCTGAAATGCAAGACAACAACATCTACTAACAAATGATCAAATTGTATAAAGAATTAAGAGGAATTTTTTACCTTCTTCAATGAACACTGACAACCCGAAATCGGTTGCTTTCAAAAGTGCATTCTCATCCTTGCTAGACAGCAAGAAATTCTCAGGCTTGAGGTCCCTATGCATCACCCCCATAAAATTGCAGACGTGCACAACATTGACAATAGCTCTGCATATAGAAGCAGCAGCTCTTTCACTGTAATGCCCCTTGGCGATGATCCGATCGAAAAGCTCCCCACCAGCACACAGCTCCATCACAAGATGCACAGATTGCCTGTCCTCATAAGCACCCTTGAACTCAACAATGTTTGGCTGCCCACTCAAATGCTGCATTATCTGTATCTCCCTCTTGATGTCATCCTTGTCATTCTTGGACACAAGTTTCCTCTTGGAAATTGACTTGCAAGCAAATTTCCTGCCTGTTGAATTCTCAATACAGAGATAAGTTACACCAAACTGGCCCCTACCAAGCTCCTTGCCTATAGTGTAATGTGATTTCACATCTTCAAAAGGCTTTCCCAGAATTGTATCTGCCCTGTGAACTGGTTTTGGGGATGGAACCGGAGGAGCAGCAGCTGGTTTCGCTGGCAGCTGCTGGTGGTGGTGGTGGTGTTGTTGTTGGACAACTGGGGTTTTAACTTCGCGGTTTTGGTGTCTCTGGTAGTGATTGACACCGGTGTTTGCTTCTGATCCATAGCCAAAACCACTGCGTTGTCGCTTGGAGTCTCCACTTTTGGTTATTAAACTTAAACAAGCACCCATCTCTTTGTCGCCAAAACCAATTTATCGGGACTAAAAAAACAATAAATAAATAAAAAACAAAAATCTGATAACTGGATCAGAAATCAGAGATTTTGACTATAAAGATTTGAACTGTGAATGAAAAATGAAAAACTCAGATGGGATTCAAGTCAAGAACAATTCAGAGGTGATCAGGTGAAGTGGGGTAGTAGTACTTTCAAAGACAAAAAAACAAAAAAAAAAAAGGTAAAAATAAATAGAAGTCCCAGATAAGGAATTTGAGAGAATTTGAAGAGATAAAGATCCCCAAACTTGGGTTATAAGAAAAGTTTGTTGAGCATTTTTTTGGTTTAAAGAGATGTGAAGTTTCTTAGAAAAGTCTGATAATATCAAAACCACCAGAAGACAACTTGGTCAACTGTAGAATCATGTTGAATATCAGATGTAGAGAGAGAGAGGGGGAGAAAGTGATGACAATCTAAATAAAGCTAAGAAACAGCAGGTAGGAGGAGCTCATGCAATTGAAGCTGTCAAACATACATACATACATATACATATACATATACATATATATATATATATTAGCTTAATTGAACATTTTTATTTTTTTATTTTAAAAAAGTATAATTATAAAATTAATAATTATCGGAAACTGCTATCATCGGAGATATTTACTCTCATAATTAAAAGTAAAAAACTACTCACACGTGATGGTAAATATATATAGTGGGAATTAACCTCTCATCACTAAGATGAGAATCAGGTACACTAATGACGTGAGTTATGTGTGGATGTACAAATTGAACATTGATATGTAAAAATAGGTATTTTAAATTTTTGGATTTTTAAATATGTATCCAAATAAGAAAATAGTTGAGTTTTTAAGCGGATAAATAGTGATATGGAATTAATATTGTCCTGACGCAGATTAGAATAGGGATTCATCAATACATGATGAGATCAACTATGGTAAATAAAGTATTTCTTAAAAAAAAAATCAATCTTTTGGTATTTAATAAAGTTTTAAGTTTTAATCTCCTCAATATAGAGAGGGAGTTTTCATTTCGAATCAAATTTATAGCGTTTGATTTCGTCATAGATACCACACAATTAGGGTAAGATTTTAAAATAAATAAATAAATAAATTTTTTAGTTTAAATTAAATAATAGTATCATTTTATTCTTAAAAGTGTCATAACTTTTTTATTTAAAATTTTAATTCACAAAACCTAAAAATACTAAAATAAATAAATAAATTCCAAAGAAAAGAACAATAGACGGACCCATTGAACACGTTTTCACATGTTTGTCCCACAGAAAATCATGCCGCGTCTGGTTACCACAAACCATGAGTCAATTCCTGATCTCGAATTTTGAGCCACATGATTATCAACTTAAGTCTGAACATGGGTGTCAGTGGGCCCGTAATATGACAATCGGGACACGTGTCAACAGGGGTGTAGCGTGATTGAGTGTGATGAAACGTGGGGATTGGTTTTATGTTATCTAAAAAGTAAAAAAAAAAAAAAAATGGTCAAAAAGGAACAATAACAAATAAAATAAAATAAAAACGACTTTTTCATTGCAGTAAAACACGTTTTCTGATTATGTATTTGAGAAGAAATTGAAAATTGTATCAACAGCAGCAATTTCCAGGAAGCAATCTAAATTGGATCTTTATGCCTTTTTAATGATGTTCATATTACAAAATATATATCTAGCCGAGTGACAATCAACTAATCTCATCTAGTTGGGATGTTAGTGAAATGACCATTTAACCTTACAGCTGAGACACAAGTCATACAACAATCTCATGTCATATCTGCAGTGGTTGTAGTTGGTTCATGCATCAGTTCTCGGGAGGCAAAACATACATGAACCAACTTGCTAATCGGGTCAACTTGTCCAGGTTCTCTGTGCCGGATTTTGGGTGTGGATACTGAATCCGGCCCAATCGAATTTGAGCTTTATACTCTTTGGTCTTATAACAAAATAGTTGTTCGCGCGCAACATAATTTAATGGTTCCAGTCTAAAAGTATCTAAGGTTTGAATTTTCTTAGGTGATATCAAAAAAAAAAAAAAAATTTATGTTATCTTTAGAGAAAAAAAAAAAAAGCAATAAAGGTGCTGTTAATTTTTGTTTAGAATTATTTTTGTTTAAAATTTTAAATATACATTTATTAATTGAAAATAAAAATTTAAAAAATTATTTTAAATTTCTTTTAGTAGGAACGTAATTCCCTATTTAAGGATTTCAAATCTTTATAGTAAATACGGTATAAGAAATTCAGTTCCTGTTTTTTAGATAGGATTCTTCATTCGTAGCCGCACCCTAAAATTTTTTTTTTTTAAAAAGCATAATTTTTACATTTTTATATCTTTATATCTTTATTTACTTATTTATTTGTTTATTGAAGGGTATCTTTATTTGTTTTTTGAAAAATGAAATAAATAGACAGATTATATTCTTGAAAGAAAAATATGCCAATTAATTGGATACGGATGGACGGGGACCAAAAAAAATCTCCTTTTTTCACTTCTTCTGGATTCGTCTAGTCTCACTTGGAGTACGCCACGTGCCGACTGCGGGACCCACTTTCCTTAGCCACCGATTTTTCTTTCGATTGAAGGCAGGCCCCCACCCACGCTGTGTGCTGCGTCCGCAGTACGCGTGAAAGATAAGAGATAGAGAGAGATAATATCCACGTTGGACGATTTGGACCGTCGATCTCATCACTAAACGTCCACGTGTCGCCGACTTATTCCTGATCCAAGTTGGCTCTCGCAAATTGTAAAAAAATCGACCTTCGTCTTCCCTCTGTGTTATAAATAACCACCAAAATCTCTCAATTGTCTTCCATCGGATTTACAAACAAAAAGTCTAGAGCTTTACTTCCTCAGACTTCAAAGGTAAGCTTTTTCCTTTCTGGGTTTTCACAGTTCTGTTTTTCCAATCTGGGCTTCTTCTTTTTTTATAAGTTGGGGTCTTGTCTTTGATCTTTTTGATCTTCTGGTTCTGGGTTTTGATCCAAGTGGTCCGTCTTTGAATATGTTGTTTTTTTCATTTGATGATGCTTTTTTCTTTTTTTTCTTGGGTTCTAGTTTTAGTTTGGTTGGTGTTTTCTTGATTTTGACAGCTCTGTCCCTATGAGAAGTTGCATCATGTTACTAATTGATGCTTTTTCCATGGCGGTTTTGTTGAATTTTGTATTTCTCAAGCTTTCTTTTTATGTGATTTGAATGGGTTGATGTCAATGTTTTGAAGATGAATATTTTATGGTGATCGTTGTCTAATTTTTTTATGTTCTGTTTGATGTTACAGAGCTCTCAGTTGTAAACAGATTTCTTCTCGCGTGCTTTCAAGTTTCAACAAGCGAATTTCATGGTTGATTTGGACGTCCAGATTCCATCTCCCTTCGATCCATTCTCCGAAACAAAAGACTCAGGTCCGGGAACCAAAGGGTATGTGCATCTCCGCGTGCAGCAGAGGAACGGAAAGAAATGCGTGACCACAGTACAGGGACTCAGAGACGACTATAGCTACCAGAAAATCCTCAAAGACCTGAAGAAGGAGTTCTGTTGTAACGGGAATGTCGTCCAGGACAAGGTCCTCGGCAAGGTCATACAACTACAAGGCGATCAGCGCATCAAAGTCATGAATTTTCTTGTCAAGGGCAAGCTTGTGGACAAGGAGCAGATCAAGATACATGGTTTCTAAGAAAATAGTTTGTTTGCTTCTTGTGATATTAGTGTGATGTGGTTTAGAGAGTGACATATTTGTTGAAGTTTGGTTTTTTTCATTGTTGTGGTTTTTGAGTTTGGATATTGCTATCTGGGTACTGTATTGGATGATTTTCATAAATAATGTCAATAAAAGAATTAAATGCTTTTAAAGCATTTTCTTTCATCAATTTCTTTCCTTTTTTTGTTTTAGTTACTGTGTATGAAGATATGTAGTTGAACCTTTGCTTGTTCTCAATAGCAGTTTGATTTTAGAATTGAACTTATTATCGATTGGAATGAACACAGAAATCTTCTTGGTTTTCTTGAGAGTTAGCAGTGTGCCTGGATATGATTCGAATTTATAATGTCATTGACCGTAGGTATGATACATGGTGGTGTGGCATCTGAGGTTGTTAATTTTTGTTATGATGCATGTTATGTCTTTAACATTCAATTTTTGTTTATGATGCATGGTGGATCTTTCGTTTTATTCTTATAATTGGCGTAGATGTATGGAAACTAATTCGCAAAATCAACTCCATTGTTATATCTTCATTTTAAATTTTAAGATTAATAATAGCTAGTCTCTCTTCATGACTAGTGCTAATTTTTTTTTTAATCAGATCCTTGTTGGGACTAATACTTATTATTTTGCTCATCACCTATGTTATTTTTATTCAAATCATTGTTAGGTTCTTATAATTATAGACGAATTATAATAAAATATTATAATACGTAGTTAAATTATAATAGAATTATAAATTTTAATTTTAATAATATATTAGTATTTTATTGTTAATTAATTTAATTAAAAATAATAATTTAATTATTAATTTATTAATAAAATGACATAATTATTTTTAGTTAAAAATTTTAAATAAAATAAATTTAAAAATGTAATAAAAATTTTAAATAGATTCCTGTTATGGAGATTATATTAAATTTTTTTAAAAAAAAATTGTAAATGAGAATTAATAAAAATAAAAATAAAATTATTATAAATGGAGATCTAAACTTTAGATGGATATCCACACTAAGAATGATAAAAAAAAAATCAATCATTTTAGAGATTTGATTTTTTTTTATTGGTGTTCTTAGTGTTCAGATTGGATCTCCATCCCATTAAGGACGTAATTTTTTTAATTATTTTTAAAATTATTTTTTAATGTAATTTTTACCGTTCATTAAAATTGATGTTAAATATAGATTTATTTTAATTTTATTTAAAAAAAACAATGTAAAAAAATAAATATATAACCCTTCTAACTAATGGTTGACCGTTAGTCTATAGTACTAACGCGTGATTAAGACTAAATTCACGACTACAGTATGGTTAAATGTTAAGGTATTTCATTACAATTCACCTTCCAATTTTAAATCTTAACAACATATTGATGTGTCAAGAACTTAATTGTAATTTTCATGATATATGTTAATTAAAGTCGGATCAGATTATGAGCCTTAGAATGGATATATATAATTAACGAGATCTATATAATTTTTATCAATTGTTCAATGAATTTCATAGTCCCAAGAATTTCAAATTTGTTTCTATCTCTGGAAATATCATCATGTTATTCAAATTAGCAAATTGAAATCATAATTAATTTGTACCTATAAGTCAATGTACATCTAAAATTAGAATACTTACCGCTGTGTTTACGTCTCTCTTAATATTAGTAATGATGTAACAATTTCGAGTGTGGCGGAATTGTTCTCTATGTCGTGAGAATAAATACTAAAGACGTGTTAGTAGAATGCGATATTGATTGATCGCAAAACTTTCAATGGATCAAATTCTTTTCGTGAGTGGAAAAATAACTACTTATGACGTGTTAATAGCCTATAATCTAGATTGATTCCAATAAACCTACTTTGAAGTGATATAACTTGGTCAGAACAAGTTCCTCTTCTTTTCTTCTCTTTGGTGTCTTTTTTTCCTATTGAATTCTTATTCTCAGAACCAAATTCTTCATGTGTGCGAGAATAACACTAACCTAATGCTAGTAATCCAACGGCCCAAATCAAACGATCATATATATACATATAGAGAGAGAGAGACACACACACACGCACGCATATAATGCACTTCTCTAGAATTTGACAGTGCCATCCTTTTTTAAGTACAACTATGGTGATGGTGGACATAGATGGTACATTCATGATATATGATTTTTAAATGTGTATAGGTATACATTATGATGGAAAGAAAACCCTAACAACGGTTACAGGGTTTAGAGAAGGCGTGAGCTATGAGTGGATGCTCAATTACATAAAGCAATTTCTGCGTTGTAGAGGGAATGTTGTTGAGCACAAAGTTCTCGGCAAAGTTGTTCTACTCCAAGGCGATTGGGGAAAAGAGGTCAAGAACTTGCTTGTTAATCATCACCGCGCAGACAGGGAGCAAGTTTACGTGACTGATTTCATAAACAGGATTGATATGAGCGGGTGAATACTAGAGCTACGATCGATAAACTGTAACGTTACAGTCTCCCTCCCTCCCTCCCTCCCTCTCAGTTTGGTTCTTGTGTGATGGTTTATAGCGGTGGTGTGTGGTTTAGTTAGGGAGTGATATATATATTTGGGGTGTGATTATGTTTATTTTGTCTTCATCGATATGGGCGGGTAATTTAGAGAGTATTAGAAATACGATCAATAAATCTGTAACGTTGCAGTCTAAGTAGACAAATTACTATGCATTGAGAGATTAAATAAGATAAACAAATTATATAGATGTTGAATGGTTGTGAACAAACTTGCACTCAGGAAAGCAAAAACAACCGAAAATTCTAGATCCTCATACGTAGAATTCATAAATGTTGGTGTACGAGTTGATGTAAGTATACGGAAAGCAAAAGTATGCCCACCTGACCGGATGGCTTCAAGTCCTTTACGCCACTGGTGTTTTTACAAGGGTTTTTGGGTTTCTCAACCAGAAACGAGGTATATAGGTCTAGAAGAGCTTGGCTTGCGGTTGGGTTCCACTTCTCATCATTGCACAAAACTCGTCATAGTTGATCCTACCGTCCTGTAAAACCAACAAATGTGAGAATGTAATGTGTAATAAAACAAAGAGAAGTGTGTTTTTGGAAAGCAAAGATCAACTTACATTATCTGTATCAACTTCAGATATTATTTCTTTGATTGTATCATCGTCACCCATCCCGTATTCTTTCATTGCTGTTTCTAATTCATCTACCGTGATAAATCTGTACAGGCAAACGAAAAAGTCAGTAATTTGATTTTGACTTTCGGATATTGTTATTTACTTAACACAAAGATTGCATATGAACTCTTTCAGTCACTCATTTAAAGAATTATAAGTGCAAAAAGATGATGAAGATATACGGTTCTAAGGAAATTATAAGTCCAACAAAGGGTTAGTGTTCTCATAGTTCAGAAGAAAAAAAGAAACTTACCCACTACTATCCTTATCGAAATGTTGAAAGGCTTTATAAAGATGTTCATCTCTTTCTAGCTTGTGTCTGTGCATTGTAGCTGTGATAAATTCAATGTAGTCGATTGTCCCGTTTCCATCCACATCAGCCTGAAAGAAAGAAGAAAATTATCAGTTTAGTATAATGTAAGTAATCAACAACGCGAAGATAAGTCCTGAGTGCATAATAAGTACTTACAGCTTCCATGAGCTGCTGGACTTCAGCTTCTGTAAGCTTTGATCCAAGCCGAGCTAATCCTGCCTTCAGTTCATCGTAGGTGATTGTTCCACTGTTGTCAGTGTCGATGTTGGTAAACATTTGCTTAAGCCCTTGGATCTCATCGGTAGAGAGGTTCTCCGCGATAACCTAAAATATTTCACAATCCACCCATTTATCAGAAGAGGAGGGACAATAAGATTCATAATGCATTGGTCTCATACATATCAGTAAAATATATAACACAGTGATGAGGAAGTATAGATGAAAAGTTCAATCCAAAAACGTATCGCACAACTATGAGAGCCTTCTTTTACTGGTATAAAGTTTAAAATGCAATGACATCAGACTCACTTTTAGTGCAAGTTTCTTTAGTTTGTTCATTGCTCTGAATTGCTTCATCCTAGAAAGGACTGCACTGTCTATTGGCTTGTCTGATGCTTCTCCACCTTCTCTAATCCATGGATGCTCTGCGTATTTAACATAGAATTTACTTTATTTGGAAGATAGAAAATAAACAGGCACAATATCATCAATGGTGACAATTTTGGCACATAACCGATTTGATAGACAACAGAATAGATGATCCTGGATTCATTTAAGATATTGCTTATGGTACAACGGTTAACTATGTCAGTAAATAAATACCTAGAACTTGAGCAGAAGTAATTCGCTTTTTCGGGTCCTGTGTCAGCATCCTACGGACCAAGTCCTTCGCACTGCCCGATATAGTTGGCCATGGGGGACTTTCAAAATCAATATCTCCTTGCAATATAACATCAAATATTCCTTTCTCCTTTTCTGTAGAGCACATCATGATAGTTGAGTGACTACTTTACATGCTTAACAGTAAAATTCACGGGTAGGGCATGAACAAGGTAAACTACAGGTTGCCAAATTAAAAAAAAGATATAGTTTGCAAAACGGATATTTTTACCTGCCCAAAACGGAGGTACTCCACTGAGTAAAATGTACAATATAACTCCAGCACTCCAAATGTCCATCTCTTTCCCATACCTGCGTCGTAATACTTCAGGAGCAACATAATATGCACTCCCAACTATATCCCGATATACCTTTCCTGGGGAGTGTACCATGGAATAGTCAGAAAAAGATACAGACACACGTGCTACAGACAAACAATCACGGTTTATTCACGAAGTTAAAAAAATATATACTCTTTTCTACAATTAGAACCTGAAGAAGTTTGAAATTTCAAAATGATTGAAAAGCCATGTTTTTATCAAGAAAGGTATGTTTACTTTATATCGTGGTCTTAAGAGCTACACAATACATTTTGCTGATATCATCTATTGACCCTGCTTATCCATCTCTCCTCCTCTGTCTGAGGATGCTGTTTTCATTATTATACGACATCTAAGATGTGCAAGTTGTGCATAAAAATTAATCACTTATCTCAATCACCTCTTCTCAAAGACCTCTATCACCATTAAACTTGACTTAGATGTATGTGTCGCGTTCATCAACTAGTATAAGTATATAGCAACTAAGTTTCCGAAGAAAACATAAGCCAAGTATAGAACTTTTCAGATCATACACGTTTGGCACCTCATACACTAAGGTCTATTAGTAGATGCATTAACCACACCCCCCACCCCCCACCCCCCCCCCACCCCCCCCCCCCCCCCCCCCCCCCCCCACAAAAAAAATGAAAAACTTAAAATCGCAACTTATGCAATCAATTTCAATTTTTCATTCCTATCCAATGAGAAATTTACCAGTGAAGCCTAAGGTCAAGTTAGATCTATCCGCCTTTTGATTACAGGCTTTCAATAATTATAAGTTCTGAATAGTTTCTAACCAAAAATATCAAATAATTTCCACTGAAATGCAAGACAACAACATCTACTAACAAATCTGAACACAGCTTTCAAGCAACAATATTTTCTCACCCTACCAAATCATCAATGCAAATGATCAAATTGTATAAAGAATTAAGAGGAATTTTTTACCTTCTTCAATGAACACTGACAACCCGAAATCGGTTGCTTTCAAAAGTGCATTCTCATCCTTGCTAGACAGCAAGAAATTCTCAGGCTTGAGGTCCCTATGCATCACCCCCATAAAATTGCAGACGTGCACAACATTGACAATAGCTCTGCATATAGAAGCAGCAGCTCTTTCACTGTAATGCCCCTTGGCGATGATCCGATCGAAAAGCTCCCCACCAGCACACAGCTCCATCACAAGATGCACAGATTGCCTGTCCTCATAAGCACCCTTGAACTCAACAATGTTTGGCTGCCCACTCAAATGCTGCATTATCTGTATCTCCCTCTTGATGTCATCCTTGTCATTCTTGGACACAAGTTTCCTCTTGGAAATTGACTTGCAAGCAAATTTCCTGCCTGTTGAATTCTCAATACAGAGATAAGTTACACCAAACTGGCCCCTACCAAGCTCCTTGCCTATAGTGTAATGTGATTTCACATCTTCAAAAGGCTTTCCCAGAATTGTATCTGCCCTGTGAACTGGTTTTGGGGATGGAACCGGAGGAGCAGCAGCTGGTTTCGCTGGCAGCTGGTGGTGGTGGTGTTGTTGTTGTTGGACAACTGGGGTTTTAACTTCGCGGTTTTGGTGTCTCTGGTAGTGATTGACACCGGTGTTTGCTTCTGATCCATAGCCAAAACCACTGCGTTGTCGCTTGGAGTCTCCACTTTTGGTTATTAAACTTAAACAAGCACCCATCTCTTTGTCGCCAAAACCAATTTATCGGGACTAAAAAAACAATAAATAAATAAAAAACAAAAATCTGATAACTGGATCAGAAATCAGAGATTTTGACTATAAAGATTTGAACTGTGAATGAAAAATGAAAAACTCAGATGGGATTCAAGTCAAGAACAATTCAGAGGTGATCAGGTGAAGTGGGGTAGTAGTACTTTCAAAGACAAAAAAACAAAAAAAAAAAAAGGTAAAAATAAATAGAAGTCCCAGATAAGGAATTTGAGAGAATTTGAAGAGATAAAGATCCCCAAACTTGGGTTATAAGAAAAGTTTGTTGAGCATTTTTTTGGTTTAAAGAGATGTGAAGTTTCTTAGAAAAGTCTGATAATATCAAAACCACCAGAAGACAACTTGGTCAACTGTAGAATCATGTTGAATATCAGATGTAGAGAGAGAGAGGGGGAGAAAGTGATGACAATCTAAATAAAGCTAAGAAACAGCAGGTAGGAGGAGCTCATGCAATTGAAGCTGTCAAACATACATACATACATATACATATACATATACATATATATATATATATATATATTAGCTTAATTGAACATTTTTATTTTTTTATTTTAAAAAAGTATAATTATAAAATTAATAATTATCGGAAACTGCTATCATCGGAGATATTTACTCTCATAATTAAAAGTAAAAAACTACTCACACGTGATGGTAAATATATATAGTGGGAATTAACCTCTCATCACTAAGATGAGAATCAGGTACACTAATGACGTGAGTTATGTGTGGATGTACAAATTGAACATTGATACCTAAAAATAGGTATTTAAAATTTTTGGATTTTTAAATATGTATCCTAATAAGAAAATAGTTGAGTTTTTAAGTGGATAAATAGTGATATGGAATTAATATCTATTTATAGTCTTAAAAAAAATGAGAATTAATAAAATTTAAAGTTAATTATCTATTTTTCTAGAATTTCTTTGATGATTTTTTTATGTCCTGACGCAGATTAGAACAGGATTCATCAATACATGATGAGATCAACTATGGTAAATAAAGTATTTCTTAAAAAAAATCAATCTTTTGGATATTTAATAAAGTTTTAAGTTTTAATTTCCTCCATGTAGAGAGGGAGTTTTCATTTCGAATCGAATTTATAGCGTTTGATTTCGTTCGATAACGATAGATGCCACCCAATTAGAGTAAGATTTTAAAATAAATAAATAAATAAATTTTTTAGTTTAAATTAAATAATAGTATCATTTTATTCTTAAAAGTGTCATAACTTTTTTATTTAAAATTTTAATTCACAAAACCTAAAAATAGTAAAATAAATAAATAAATTCCAAAGAAAAGAACAATAGACGGACCCATTGAACACGTTTTCACATGTTTGTCCCACAGAAAATCATGCCGCGTCTGGTTACCACAAACCATGAGTCAAATCCTGATCTCGAATTTTGAGCCACATGATTATCAACTTAAGTCTGAACATGGGTGTCAGTGGGCCCGTAATATGACAATCGGGACACGTGTCAACAGGGGTGTAGCGTGATTGAGTGTGATGAAACGTGGGGATTGGTTTTATGTTATCTAAAAAGTAAAAAAAAAAAAAATTGGTCAAAAAGGAACAATAACAAATAAAATAAAATAAAAACGACTTTTTCATTGCAGTAAAACACGTTTTCTGATTATGTATTTGAGAAGAAATTGAAAATTGTATCAACAGACAGCAATTTCCAGGAAGCGATCTAAATTGGATCTTTATGCCTTTTTAATGATGTTAGATTTATGTTCATATTACAAAATATATATCTAGCCGAGTTACAATCAACTAATCTCATATAGTTTGAAAAAGGATATTTAATTTTCGATCGAATATGAATATCAGAATATCATAATATCAATTTAGAATTTTCTCTTCGGATTTGCCTCCGGTTTCTAATTAAAAATTATAGTGTGTGATCAAAATTCGTTCTTACAATTTTTGTTCGAATTTTGAATAACTGGTGATTAAAAAAAAAAAATAACTTTAGAATTTAATTGGTAAAGGTGGAACTCGAAACCAAAGGTCTCCCCATACTTAACGATTTAATGGATAAAGGTGAAATTCGAACTACTATTATAAAAATAAAGGAGGAAATTTTCAGCCATTGTACTACTAGATGATATACCAGTAATTTTAAAATTTGAATTTATTGTATTTTAAACAAACTTTAAGGAAGGATATAGTATAACATTTAATTTTAATATATGAACAATTCTTTTATAGTTAACAAATTATATATATATATTGACGTTATCTCATAGTTTTGGTGGTTTGTACTTTCTCAATTCACATAATTGACTAGAGTTTAAATTTCTGTTACGTGAAAGTAGATATTTTACGCGTTGTTGTATGTACAGTGATTATTACTTGTCCCAAAAACATTACTTTCAAGTCTATCCGTCAACAAACTTAATACAACAATGAATGTGGAAGCCAAGGAAGCACAACCTTGTTTGCAGATTTCATGCTGATATGATATCTGCAAAATTGTTGTAGAAACAACCATAACAAACAAATGTGCTATGCTAAGTTATGTATTATATTTTTTTGGAAGCAAACATAACTTGAAAGTAATAAAATACTTTCAAAAGCTGAGTTCTATTTTATATTATATTATGGCAACTGGCAATGTCATGATTTTATCCATTTTGTGGTCCACTTTTTGTTTCAGTGCTGCTAGAGCATATGAAAAATGTTTTTTAAAAACAAGGAAAAAAAGCAGTTTTCACTTTTGTTTTTCTTTCTTTATTTCAAGTGGTTCAAATTGGGGTTGTTATGGTTTGTTTGCTCCCTAGAATTGATTGCTTGTCAGTTTCTATTTCTTGAGTCATTATGATTTGAAAAAGATTAACATTACACACTTTTATCATCAAAATCATGAAATGCCTTTCTATGTTTTCTTTTATGAAAAGTTCAAACTCATTCTGTACTCATATTTAAAATCATTTTCACTTTGATACAATCTTTTGAATTATACATACTATATTTTTGAACGTGAGAGGTTACAATTTTTGACACAATCCATTCATGAACATAACGTGAATCATATTTTAAAAATATATATAGAGAGAGTTTTCTTCTCAAATATTAATATTATGTGAATAGATATCTTCAAACTCGCCAATAAAAATAGAGTAATGCTTAATCGCAATATGTCACTATAAACATATTTATATATGTGGGATAAAGTATGCATTATTTCATTTTAGTTATTTGTAAAGGAGGTAGACAATAATTGAGCTCAAACCAAGTCTAATAACAATAATGTGACACATGTGGCACTAAATATTTGAGTCTGAATTTGTGTTTTATGAAAGCACAAAAAATAAAAATAAAAAAATGATAATAATGTAGCCATCAATGATGATCATGTTCTCAAGTTGAAAATGTCTGCCACCCAAATACACTGATTATTATTTTCCAATAATAATTAATTTGTTAAAAATGGGCTGCTTTCTTTTGCAAGCCTCACTGATGAGTAATCAGGATTTTATATTTTTATTGTTATTTCAATTAAATTTTAGTTGCCACTCACCATCAACCTACCACCACCACTACTCAGTTTTATAATCAGCTAATAATGAGCCACCATTTGTGCCTTGGTTTGTTTCTAATGTGATGAATATGCTTTTTGGGAAAATGCTTTTCCAACCCAGAAATATGTTTTCTTAAAAAGCACCTATGAAGTGCTTCTCCTTAAAAGCACTTCAAGTGTATCTATTTTATGATCTCAACAAACACTTTTACCTACTTCATTGTAAAAAAAAAAAAGAAAGAGTATAAACAATGAAGTGTTATCCACAGCAAGATTAGAACACAACTTCACTTTTACTGCCTTTGATTATGGGGAGAGGAATAACCCCAAATTCAGGAGAAAATCTTCGTTGAAGATGTGACATGTAACAAGAAAATGCACGTGTTAATCGTATGTCATATCTTCAGTGGCCGGATACACTAGTCAGCAGTGTACTGGTACAATGAAGATTTTCTCCGACTCAAAAACTGACAGCACAAAGCAGTATAGATTTCACTCACCACAAAATGCATTACCTGACTCAAATATGTGGTTGAAGTGAAGATTCTCTCAAAACAACAGATAGGTGACTGGTCAGGAAGAAAATGTGATAGTCATGCATTTACCAAGCCAAAGGAATGTGTAAAAAATGACTGATTGGTTTCTGTATATTAGGTTAAGATTAATCAATGCACTACAAGAAATTGTATGTTTGTGAATCTGTTTCCAGGCACAGAAATGGTTGGGAGTTTGACTGCATTTACAGGTTGAATCAGCATATGAGATTGCCAGTCAATCTAAAAGATCAGATAAAAGAAGAGAAAACATCGATTGCTGTATATCAAGATAATGCAAGTAGAAGAGATGTTGCAGCACATAATCTTAAGAGGTCAAGCACTGAATGGACTTCTGCAAGTTTTTTGAAACGGGAGATTGGTTAATCGTGTTAGATTTAAACTTTTGGGTGTTAATTCGTGTTAGATTTAAACTTTTGGGTAAGATGTATGACACTGAAACAAAAGAACTGTAACTCCATTTCCTATCAACAGGAAACTCGAAGAATATTTCAAACAACTGTTGTCAAATTGAGATGCTACAGATGATGTAAATAATCACCAAATGTGGTGCAAAGCAAAAGATGGGCAGTGAAGAGAAATACTAGCATGAGATATGTTATGTGATACAAGGCAGTGAGAAGTATTGTGTCATTGCGCGATAAAACAAAATATATTAAACCTATTCCTATTAGGTAATGTTTACCAGGCAAACAGACCTGCACAACTATGCTGAAGACGATATTGATTAAACAAATCAGTAGTTGATTGAATATATTATAGCTAGTACTTCAACGCGTAGATTTTGATTTTTCCACCAGGATAACTCGGCCATTCCATTCAGTCTCATCCAGGGCTCTGATTGCTGCATCTGCATCTTCATCCTTATCCAAGGATAGAAAGCCAAATCCACGAGAGTCCCCGGACCTTAAAACATAGAAAAGAAATACAAGGCTTCAAATAAACAGTGACCTGAACGAACAAACAATTGAAATTTCAATTCCGTACTTGGTATGGCTACCACAACAGGTTGCAATTATACATGCCAATTTGTCAGGTGTTCCAAAATACTTATGCAGCAATAATTAACGACAGTAGCATAACAAGAACTGATAAGTAGAGTGCTGACATGAAAGGATACTATAGATCAGTCACCTACTTAGTATGCAGCTCCGATTGCAGATTTTATAGAAAAACTTTAAAATAAAATGAACAAAAATAATTATTTAAACTTAAAAAGTATTAAAAAATACTTCCTGCCACCTGCTCATTAGCTGTTCTCACAGACCTAAAGTCAATCACATTAGGTAAGTTAAAGCAGGTGTAAGATAACTAAATTCCAAAAGAGTGAAAATCGTAACATGCAACCGTTTACTTGTTACACGGATTAAGTCTCTGTGTAAAAGCAATGTCATCTTGCATCCTTTAATTATGAGCAATATGCTAAATGCAGGGTTCAACGGATAAAACTCCTTGAGCGCACAATGAGTTAAAAATGTATCTAAAAGAAGGCATGGCGTATGGTCATTCAAGTTTAATTTCATGCTTCCTGCATCGTATTTATTCATTACTTAATTATCTTAAGTTAGCTAAAGAAAAAAGCAGAAAATGCTTTCATTTTAACTGACAGTTCATAACACGTACTTTCATCAGGAATAAGCATATTAAAGCTTTGGTCAATAGCCAAGCAAGACCTAATTGTAGCGAATTACATGCTAAATTATGATATAGATGTGCTTGGAAGTACAAAACTTCAACAAAATGCTTACCTCAACAGACATAACATATGCTGTTTGCAATGTGAATAACATGTATGATGTAGTTACCTCTTATCTCGCACAATGCGAACGTCTCGAACACGACCAAACCTAGAAAACTTCCTTTCCAGATCTCTTTCTGTAGTCAAAAAGCTAAATCCTGCAACGAATAAATTTTTCCCAGGTTTCCCAACTCCAGTTCTCCTATTAGGAGGAGGTGACCAGGGTCTCCGCTTGGGAGAGGGGCGACGTGGATGATATCCAAGAGGAGATCTTCGCCTTGGAGAATACCTTCTCCTATAGCAAGAAAGATTGACGTTATCATGCCATTTAGAAAGAAAAGATGATGACTGGATTCTAATAATGATTACAAGAAAGAGGTTTCTTATAAACATGGGAGAAGCCAAGTGAAATGCTAAAGTATAATACATACACCAAAGTCCATCTCTCATTTTGTAGAAAATAACTGAGGAGCTAAACACAAAACTCTCTACGAAAGAAAAGTGCACGGTACATCATAAACAGCAGTCATATTTCAGAAGGTTTAACCTCTATGCAAATTGATGGTGTGCCTACACAAATTACAGACAGGAAACCTTTGTGTTATATATTATTTCAATGTCTTTAGTAACAATGAACATAAGTCAAATGTGTTCCTAATTAATAAAATATCACTTTTAAGTAACACATGGATGTTGCAATGCTGCAAAAACTACCATCACAAATAATAAGTTTTATGTAGTTAATTATAATTTCAGAGACAAATTGAGGAAATATATATACCTCAGAGATCTATGACGACCTCTCGTATATGGGGACCTTGAACGAGATCTATCACGATAATCTCTCCCAGAAGTGGAATCCCTTTGTCGAATGGGTGACCGTGAAATTGATCTGTCATGTCTCCGATACTTTTTGGGTGAGTAGCGAGGGTCTGGTGATGCAGACATGCGCTTCAAAGAAGAACCATCCTTATGGTGGGATCCTTGTCGAGACCTCTTCAGGGAAGGAGATAAATGACCATGGGGAGAATTTATCACCAGATCAGCCCTCTCGGTTGAAGAAGAATTCTTCTGCCTACATGGTGTTGGGGAATGCAAAAGATTTTGAGCACCTACTTGTGAAGGCAGTTTCCTGTGTCCATTGGTAGACAGATGTTGTGGAGACTCTTCAGGTGCAGGGTGGCTCCCAGGAGAGTGTGGAGTAAAATGGGAAACATCTAACTTTCTGTTCTCAGTTGGAGAATTTCTAGAATAGTGATAGTTTTCATTCTTAGGTTCACCTTCAACATCAGCACAATCATTGTTTCTTTCACCTTCACCATCAGCAGAAGGTGACCTAAAAGGCGAAGACAACGTTCCTGGTTGGTTTTCAATAGTTTCCCCCTCTAATCCATTGCAGGGAGATTTAGTAACCTCATCTTGCGACTTTTCTAATTCAGCATTTTTTACTTTTTTATCTTGAAAACTAGTGTTCGGTGTATCTATGTTGGAACTGCCGTCTATTTCCTCTGCGTGTTTGTCATCTGCTGTCAGAGGAGATTCCTGTGAATGAGTAGAATCTTCAGTTCCCCTGTCACTGTGGAAAGTTTGTGCCTTAAATTCAAAGGAGGATTTATGAAAAGGCAACTCATCCATCTCACCTTGATTATGATTGTAATAGTAGGGAGACTGTATCTTTTCCTGATCATAGTCAACTCTTGCTCTCACGACATCATCATCATGATCAAATTCAGCAGGTACAGAACAGGGTTTATCACAACTGGATCTTGGATTCTCAAATCTGATATCAGCACTACGTGAGGTAGACCCCTGCGGGCCCTGCTTGTTCAAGTCTAACTGAATTTCACCCTCAGTTGCTAAGTTTCGACATATATGACCAACGGCCTTTTCCTTTCCACCAACTGCAAAGTTAAGATCCAGTACTTCAGAATCATCTATTTTTTTAATATCACTCATTTCTTCTTTCCTTCTTGCAGGAACCCAAATCAATCCTTGGGGCTAATTTCTAACCATAATTGGAAAAACAACGTGTTAGAAATGGCACATAATTTCACAGAGAAAAGAAAACAAGCAAACCTTCTATCTGATCTCAATCAAGAAACAAGAGAAACAAACAAAACAATTATTTGTTTAAAATTATAAGCCTAACTTTTGCAAACATGTACATAACTGAAACTGATAGATGATAGATATATTTAGAAAATGTTTATGTAGCTAGGATTTAACCACGTTTTTTAGACAAGCACCATATATTTGAAAATCGCAAGAAGCTCAATAAGAATTGCACTCATCAGGCTATACAAAGTTGGTCCCAAGATCAGCAACCCTGAACGTCTAATAAAATGTGTCACTGAACCCTCATCATGTTTTCTAAAAGGTCAGGGAGCGGTGCTAGAGACTCCCAATGCTGAAAATGAGAATTGCTTTCTGAAGGCAAAATTACAAATACCACTCAATAGCATGACTTGAATGCTTTGCATCGATGTCTGCTACCGGGGCTCAATACTCCTGCCCATGTGAGGGCAGCACTTGCCACTTGTCCCTGAACTCAGTCAATTACAGACCACCCTACATGCTATTAGCTTTGCAATCGCAGTGAATACTGAATACTTCCTCATATCCCTGCCTTATAGCTGCAAACCTATAAACCATACAATTAGCTCTAAGCTTGCCTATACATTCTCAATCTTACACGCTCTTGACAGCCTGCCTATACAATATTGAAAGTTCCTTCACGAAATGACCTATGATTCTTCACTCGGTATAATGCACTAGTGGCAATTCGCAACCAAAAGTTTAACAAAGAATCTCACAGTTAACCGTCATCCCCCTCTTGTTGCTCTACTCAAACAACACATGCACCACTTTGTTTAACAAACTAAACCCCCTAACTAATTTCACATGCATATCCAATGTAATAGTATTTTCCGGCTTTCCTGACGTACTTCATTAGAAACTACAAACCATAATCAATCATAAGAAAATTTTCTCAAATTTTTTCTTTCTAATTACAGGAAACCCAACCAATGATTTTTCCCAAGTTTGCATAGCCCATCTCTAACCAATGACACTTATTCACAAAAATAAAAAGATAATAAAACAGACCTTTACTTGACCACAAATGCCCATCTAAAGCTCTAAAAGTTTCCATAAATAAAACCAAAACTTGCACTATCAAACTACAGAACTACAAAAATACAATGACACCCACAAAAATGTACCAAGAAAAACAAATTACAAATGCACCCACCAAAATCAAAATCATATCTTTCATGCATCAGAAGCTCAATAACCAACAGACTTGAACAAACAAAGCATCCCAGAATCCCAGTACACAAAATAAAACTGTACAAAGATTCATGTAATTATAACTAGAAAACATGTATGCAAGTAACCATTACCTTAATTTTGTTTTTTCTCTTGCTATGTAAACACTTGTCTTTGCAACACAATTAAAAGATGAATAAAATTTCTCAGAGGCTGTTAACGGGAGTTTTTTACCAGAGAAAAAAGAAAAAGAAAACAAAACTAATAAAAGTGATTTCTGTTAACAAATTCTCGGATCTAACTATCAAAGGTGATGTGGGTTTGGAAAGTGATTTCCTCGTACGTTTGGGCTGTCAGAGAACTAGATATTGGATCTGTTGATTGGCCCAATATTCCAAATGAAGGGGCTTGGAAGAAACCTTTTTTTTTAAAAAAAAAAAAAAATTATATTCACACTGCTCTGAAACTGTATATACACCCTATAAGAAAAATTAACGACTGAAGTATTTAATGAAATATACTTACTATTACAAACAAACAAGGTTCACGTACATTTTTTATATAATGACAACTCGAATATAAAATATTATTAAATTAAATAAATATTTTTATTACCGAATCATATTAAATAATCATAATATCACTACTCTTTTAAGTTTCTTAAATATAAAAAGCAAGGAAAAGTTTCTTAATACAATAAAATGAAGTGACTCTACCATTTATAAGATGGGTCACACTACTCATGGTATGGTATAGATTCAATATAGTTAAATAAAACGGCATACATTATAAATTTATTACAGATCAAGATAAATGAAGGTTTGTATGCAACATCTCATATCCATTAACCTTATATATAATATTATAAATATGGATACGTTTTGAACTTATTAATAAAACGAATTCAGTTATGTGATTTTAAGGTCAAAACGATAATATTGAAAGGAAATTTAGAATCGAATCTAAAGTTTTTTATTTTCAATGATGGTAAAAAAAGTTTGGAACTCATATAGATACAAATGAATAAATAAATTGAAAAATATGTAATTTGAGCCCAAAAACTCAATTTTTTAGGTCTGTTTTTGAAGCTGTCTATTGAAAGGACTCTTTTGTTTTCTTCTTGGAGCCATGAAGACATATGCATGTCAAGTTGCTTTCTTTTTAGGGTTCTGCTATAGAGATCTGATAACATAGTCAACCATTTTGTATTAGGAAATTTATTACATGATATTGATAAAAGAATCCAACATGGGAGGCAGGAGATATAGGAGAAAATCTTGGAGATGAGGCTTGATTCTCAAGATTTCTAACATTTCTTCCATTGATTGATATTTTTCTCTTTTACTAGTTGTTGCAATGTCCAAACTACGAAAACGAATTGATGACTTTTACGTAACCAATCGACTCAAATGTTTAACCTTTAAATAAGGGTATAAGGGATGAGACTTGAAACTGAAATCTTACGGTTTTGATATCTTATCATTAACTGATCAATTCAAAAACATAAATTATTAGATAAGAGATCAACTATGGTATTAAGACATAAGTTGATGAGATTTTATATAATTTTAAGTTTAATTTGCATTGTAATGTATACGTTGAAAACGGTTATGATTTATATATATATATATATATATATATATATATATATATATATATATATATATAGAGATATCTTGCATAAGGATAGGGAAATAGCTTGTTAATGGTTGAACAAACATATCCTATATATAAAAAAAAAAAAAAAAAGAGAAGACAACAATTGTAATTGTTTTTGGTGTTGTCAAAAGCATTTTGGTGTGTTTTTGCAACAAAGCATTCCACCAAAATGTACTACTATATATGACATGCTTCCAAAAAATAGTATCACATTGTTGGTTTGAGACTAAAGTCCACAAGGGTTTCATGATTGCTTTCCTACTTCTCAAAGATTTTAGGGTTCGACGGGAGCTCTAATTTTGAACTTAAGCGCTCTAAACGGGTTCAGAAAATTACTAGATCATAAAAAAGAAAAAGAAAAAGAAGGAAGACTTCAATTAGTTTAAAGGAGAGTTTCTAATACATAATATATCATACCAATCCTCTCTAAACAAGATGGTGTGAGATTATCGTACTAATCATCCCATCTGATTTATGAACTAACCTCGTCTAGAGTCTTGAATCTTGCGTATAGATATCGCGTCCTATAAATTGTTCGCTTCCCCCAACGAATCAATGCCAAAAAATTAAATTTGGATGGAATATTATGGGAAATATATATAATTATGGGTGAAAGGATACCTACTACCATGGTACTATCTTTACTTAAAAAATATCTAATCTATAAATTTCCAAATAACAATAAATGCCATTAAAGCACCACTTGCTCTATCCAAATATGATTTCCTTAGTCCATACTCACACGTTTTTTCAGCCCACAGAAGCAGTAGAAATCCAGCACCAGGTTTTTGAGGCTTCTCTGCTTTCTTTTTCAGCTGCTATTGGCCTATTTTTGAGGCACTGACAAGCCAAAGTTGCCCTAATTTATTGCATGAAAAGCAACTCAAATTTAACCACAGCAGCTGCAACTGACAAATTAATTAGCTAGAGAGATTTTGTCTATCTATATGGTTTAACCAATGGTACCAATTCCAAGAGATGTGCTTTGCACACAAGTAGGTTCAGGGCCTTGCTAACCAGTTGTGTCGAGAAAATCTTCGGTGTGACAAACATTAAAAATTTGATACGTGACAGTATTGTTTTTTAATATTTGTTTAGAATTGACACTGTATTAAATTTTTAGTGGACGGATACTAATTAACAGTGTTATTGGTGCACCTGATGTACTGAAACTTTTTTCGGATTGGGAGGTGGTTTTCTGTAAATCAAATCAGCTGACAAGTGAATTATAGTGGTGGTTGGAATTGGATAACTTTTTGTCCTTTCTTGAGGTCTATTAGATGATATATGTTTTATAAAAATTGATTTTGAAGAATAAATTTGTAACATAAAAAACGATTTTTCTATTTTCATGATTTGAGAATACTGTACATATTGTTTTTAGATTTATATTATATAGTTGAGAACAATACCAAACAAATTATAATTGAAGCATTTAATGTTAAGGCCTGCACATACATTTGCAAATTGAATATTTGATAATTTTCCATTACATTCCCTCTAGCATATATATATATATATGCTAGTACATTATGAGGTGCAGACGATTGAATTTTTTTGGAATTTAGATTTTGAATTCTTCGTGGTTATACAGAATTAAGGTGAAATTATTTATTTTTTGGTTGTTAATATGTCAGAACAGAGAAAAAACAAATAAAATATTATCTTGAGACGTCCGCGATAGATAATGATATTGTATAACAAGTTGTCCTTCTAAGACTAACAGCAATAATAATATATATTTTCTAATAGAAACAATAAAGGAGAAGCACTAAAAAGTCGAAACCACTGTATCTATCGGTAGTAAAGATGTTGAACATTTTTTCTCTTTTACTTTTGTGATTGGAGTTCGAGTCCTCATTTTATCTATTATATCGTAAAGTGTGGGGAGATCTATTCTTTGTAATGAGAATTGTCATTCTGAACTAAACTTATAGCGTTTGATCTCGATAGGTTAAAAATAAAAAACTAAGGCCAATTTTTGTATTGTGTATCAAACTCTCCATGGTTTTATTCCAATCTGCAAGGCTTCAATTGCCAGTTCTTGCATGCATGTAGGTGCCCTCAATTTGTCTGGTAGCTCAGAGACCCCTCAACTTGCAATAAATGCATGCCTTTTGTGTTCCACACCCTATAAAAAATAGAACTTGACTTGTACACATTTCCAAGGCACACAAAAAAAAACTTTTCATGCTTTTTAGTATTTCCTCCATTAGTGCTAGTGCTATCCAAGTAAGAATTTCAATGTTGAGAGGGTGGTTTTCTGGTGTTACAAAGATGTTATTTGGGTGCAAAGAGGCTGTTTCTTTGTGGGTTTTGGCTGTTTTTGGTGGATTTGGAAGTGGGTTCTTCTGTAGAATGATGAAGAAAGCTGTCTATGCTGCTTTCACCTGCATTTTTGCTTTAGGTATGTATGTATGTACGTTTGTTTTTTTATCCGAAAACGAAAATATATTGGATCGTGCCAAAAATTAGAAAATGTAACCTTACATGACATGATTTTATTGGATGAATATATATGTGATGCTGATCAGAAATGCAATTGGTTTTTGTGCAGGAGGGTCAATGGTTGGAACAGTAGTAGGTGCCTTAAAAGGACAGACCACTGAATCTGGGTTCCTTCATGGAGCTGGAATAGGTGCTGTGGCTGGAGCCATTACAGCCATCCAGTTGCTAGAATCAGTAGCTGATGGTGAGCCATTGTCCAAGGTACGTAATTAAGTTTTGCAAAATATACAAACATCTTGATGTTTCAACACTCTGAATCTCCTATTCTCAACTATTAGATGTATCTGACGGATGTGACAGGTTATTGATACTGGCGAATCCCATTTGTTGGAATCATCTAAACGACAGGGAATTCAAAAGATCCTGATTTTTTTTTTAACGTTATTGAATTATTCAATTTTGATTTTGATTTGCAGGTTGCACTCCTGACTAGCGTAGTGAATGGCAAAGTCTTCATGGAATGGGTAAGTCCTGCACTGCTAAAAGCCTATCAATGGCAAGTAAGTTGTTAAAATCTCTCTCTCCAAATTCCATTCTTTGCAAATTTTATGATGACAAATTTCAGTTAAGTACATATGTGAAAAAAATACTAATCAGAAAATCATTTGAATCTCAGATTAGCACATTGGAAACCACTTACAGAGAAATTTCTGATGTTTATGATGTCAATGGAGTAAAAGGGTTGTCCAAAAAAACCATCCTGAAGCTACCTGTGTATACAATGGATTCAGAAAAATTGATCCAACAATGTCATGAAATTTGCTGTTCAATTTGCTTACAGGTGAGTATTTTTAACATATAATCATCCCCTAGCGTAAATTCGTAAATTTCCGTGGTAATGTTTAGAATTTTATTAAAACCCTCCTCTATTTGAGAGGCATTGTCGTAAAAATAATAAACTAATCGAATCTGTCTGTATTTTCCGTTAAATATTAATGTTTTGGAGCTTCGTTTTCAGGAGTTTCACGACGGGGATTCCGTGAGAAGACTGCCCAACTGTGGGCATATATTTCATCTGGACTGCATAGACAAATGGTTAACAAGAAATGGCTCTTGCCCTGTTTGTAGAAAATGTGTCTCTGAAGATGATTATTGACAAATTCATAGTTTAGTAGTAAACTAATTCACTCATCTAATAAAAAACTCTGACTGATTATGGTAATTGTTTAGAAGATGATTAATACAAAATCAGTTCGGATTGTGGCTTGAATTCTTTTAGGATATTGTACTTGTAAGTTCGTATCGAAATCTAATCACCTTAAAAGTCGAGATAATTTCGAAACAACCTTTATCGGTGTCAGACTTAAAAAGAAATTGTGGCACGCATTATGCAACTTAGACTTTCTCGTAAAATTAAATATAATTAAATCATAGAGCCTCATGATTTTTTTATGCCACCAATAAAATAAAAAATGTATCATTTTATTATTTGATGGGTACAAAGAAATCATTAAAAAAAAAAAAAGAATTTTCTTGTTAATGGGCTGAAAAAGCTAAGGCAGGGCCCAATGTGAGCCCAAATTTCAGCGAATCCAAACCCAATAAATCATTGCTTGGTACAAGCCCAAGCCCAACTCATAAAAAAAAAAAACACGTGAAACGGCGAACAAGACAAAAGCCACTCTCTACGCAGCCTTCTTCACCAAACTCGTACACTAGTGAAAAACCGAGATAGCAGCAACACAGAGAGAGAGAGAGAGAGAGACATGTCGTGGAGTGCGTTAAAGTCGTTCAATGTCCCAGCCGTCGTCGACATGCGGGTACTGCGTACCCGCTCGCCGTTGGCCGCCGTCGGCATCGGCTGCGCCTCCCTCGCTGGCTCCACCCTCTGGCGATCTTCTTCTAGAAAACACACCTCTCCCTTTGCTAGCTTGTCAACTTCCGCTTCTCCTAGTAATAAAAAATATTTCCCTTTCTTTATTTTTTTTTTATTTTTTGCTTTTTGTTGTTTTTTTTATGTATAATTACTTGATACCCATTAAAATTTGATGCTTTGAATTTGTAGTAAAAAATTTCTTTTTTTTAGTGAAGATTTAAGCTTTTGGTTATGATGTTTTGGTACTATGTGTATATCGTTGGAAAAATGTGTTTTGATTCAACATTTGTAATAGAAATGAAATTGTTAAAATAGTTTTTGGTTTTGTTGTTGTGGAAAAATGTGTTGTTGACTTTGATGATTACAAGTAAATTGGAGGAGATGGGGATCTTTTTCGGGTTTGTGCCGATTTGTGGTTAAAGTTTATGTTGTGACACGGGTCTGCTGCGTACAGTCCGTGACGTGTGTCACACCCGTAGGGCTTTGGTCCCCTCTTGGGGGACGCCTCCCCAACCCCTCAAACCCTTGACCTTATAGGTTAATTCGTTGGGGGGTGAGTACAGATAGCTATAAGGTCAAGGGTTCGAGGGGTTGGGGAGGCGTCCCCCAAGAGGGGACCAAAGCCCTACGGGGTCAATACCTTTGTGTGACATGCGTCACAAACTGTACGCAGCAGACCCGTATCACAACAGTTTTTGTCTTGTTTGAGATTGAAATTTCTAATGATATGATTGCTAAGCGTAGTTCATGGTGGTTGAATAATTTACGGATTTTGACCTGAAAATGATTGTTAGAAAAATCTTGGAATTAGTTTGCATTGTTATCCTAATAGAAACTATTTAAATGAAGTGAAGAGACGAAGGGAAGGGAGACCATATTTCATGGATGAGAGATGATAGATGCATAGAAATGTCATTTTGATTGTACTAAAAGTTTTTTTCGGTTTAATTGGGTCCTGTGGTTCATAGTTTGTAGCATTGCTGACTGTGGTGTGTTTGTAGGTTTGAAGGAGGGTGTTGCGACAGACAAGGCTCCGGCTGCTTTGGGACCATATTCGCAGGCCATTAAAGCCAATAACACTGTCTTTGTCTCTGGCGTTCTTGGTCTTATTCCAGAGGTTTGCCATGTTAACATGGAGAATTTGCTTCAAGATTAGATTTTACTTTTATATGACCTTGATTTTCCATATGCAATAACATTTTGGTCAAATGATAAAATGTGCTTTTAATTGGACAAACACTATTTCTAATATTGGTTTTGCCAGTTTCTCTTATTGATTCTTTGTTGTTGGCTCTCTATGTCAGACTGGGAAATTCGTCTCTGATAATGTAGAGGAGCAAACAGAGCAGGTAAACTCTTTGCTGGAAAGTTGGGGTTTTGTTTTGACTCTTGTGGTACAATTTTTTCTTGAAGTGCATCTGTAGTAAATTTCCTCTAAAGTCCTCGGCAGAAAGGTTTAATGGTTAATTGGTCAGGGAAAACCGTTTGAGCTCTTCATTTAACTAGCAGAATTAATCTAGCCTTACAAATTAGAGTTGAATTGGCTCAAGTTTATTTGCTTGTTTTTATAAATCAGCCAAGCTGGAGATACAAATTGATTTCTTGGTTGCAATACTTTGTTATTGCACATTCCGATCATTACAAGACATCCTGTAATATGCCTGAAAACAAAATGCTAAAACTGTTGCCAGTTTTCTTCTCTTGCTGCTATTTATGTCGGAATGTGATAGGTAACTTTCCACTTTGAGATATGTTTAGAGAGATAGCTGATGGATTCGTGTTAATGAAATTCTGCAGGTTCTAAAGAACATGGGGGAAATTTTGAAAGCTAGTGGTGCTGACTATTCCTCTGTAGTTAAGACGACAATTATGTAGGATTTTTTTTTTTTTTTTCGTTGCTTTGCCATGCAATCTTTGGTTTCTACAAGTTGAGGGTTAGAGAAAATGAACTTTTTGTTTGTTTTTTCCTGCAGGTTGGCTGATTTGAAAGACTTCAAGAAAGTGAATGAGATCTATGCTAAATGTGAGTTATATGATAGTTAAGTTATTGCATTTGGCATGTCGTTGACCATGTTTGCACCTTTTGAACCAAATCAATAGAAAGAATATGAAAACTGTAATGCAGTCATAACCTATAGAGTATGCAAATGCAATATAAGTTGACATGCAGTTTTATAAGTAAATGGCGTGGATTTGATTATAAAGTTGGTAATGTAAGGTGATGCTGTAGATATTTTATGGCAATTTCAATTATATATGGTTAATTATATATATGAGGAAGCGAGCAAGTGATTTGTGGATTTTGTGGCAGACTTTCCTGCACCTGCTCCAGCTCGATCAACATATCAAGTAGCGGCACTGCCACTGGATGCCAGGATCGAAATCGAATGCATTGCAGCCCTCCCAGAGGCCTGATTGGACTGTAAGTTTTTCCGGGGCAGTCAATAATGTGGGAGAGGGCATCTCTGAGGGATAAAGTTCAGAGACATTTTCTCATTTCCCCTCATTACAAATTCAAGTAGTGAACCTCGTTAAGATTAGCTCCAGCATTATTCGCTGTCGTTCAACTTTAATGTAGTCAAACCGTCCTGAGGTAAGTGAAACCGCCCACTTCAAAAAATGGATCTCCAGATGAAATTTTCTTTTGCCTTCTCAATAATTTTCGGTGGTGGTTGAATGATTGGTTTGCAATGGTGAAACTTGTTGATGGTGTAATGTTGATGATGATGATTGATGAAGCTTTTAAAAGACCTTTTTTGTTGCATCATGTTTGTTGTGGGATACAAAACTAGCCTTCAAACTCATTAGAAGATGCATCATGGTTGTTGTGGTAATTATGATTGTAATCAAACCAGTGTTTCAATAAACAGAATTCTTGAAAATATATCAGTTGCTGGGCAAATTATGGAACACTGATTTGATTACATAACGCCAAAGGATGCACATCACCAACAATTACCCCACTAGTAACCTCTCGACCCAAAAGCGGTAACTCTGTTTAAGTTTGGACTGTTCTAATATGTATTCTCTGCAAGATTAACAGGCTTATCACGTTGTTTAAGCTTATATAATATATAATAAATTCAAATATAATCATAAAACTTTACTTTTATAGAAGTTAGAAACCGTTCAACTGGAAAGTTTAAATTATTAGGAAATGGACACTTCAATTAACAGTCTAATCATCAAAAATTAGTTCGCTGTTATTAGTAGTCTTTGCCAATTATGTATGACAAAAGATTTGGGCTTTGGTTTGTATATCATGTATTTTTGTTTTTAAAAAAAAGATTTATATTATAATATTACTAATTTGACTGCCAAAAAAATAATAAAAAAGTGAAAAATATTAGAGTTTTTGGATCCATTTTAATAAACAATTTTCCTTGTGCTAAAAAAATCAGTTCTGTGCTAAAAAAAATTGTTTGCTCCAAGTTTTTTTTCTAAAGGTTGTTTAAAAAAAAAACCGAAAAATAATGTTTTCAAACATAATTAAAATAAAAATAATCAGTTACATGTAATGATATAAATAATAAATTAATTTACAATTATATACACGTACGAGAATAATACTATATAAAATAATAATAAAATAAAAATAATTTAGTCATATATATAGTCTAATAATAACTATAGCATCCTACTAAATGTCACTTATTTTATGTTCGGAGTATTACAATCTCCTTAACACTACTAAGATTTGTATGTATATATTGTCTCATTTATACATAAAATTACAGTTAATGTTGGGTAGATCTTTTTTATATTAAAAAATTTTATTATAAAAGTGGATATTAATATTAGAGATCTCGACAGGTGTTGACCGTAATTATAATAGTAAGTGTCAAATTAAAAAAAAGAAAGAAGATAATACACTCCCAGAAAAATAATATCAAAAATTTGAAATATCAAAGTATGAAATATCAAAAATTTTTCCCATATCCATATCGATATTTTATCCTTTTGTAAAGCAAGAACCCATTATATCGAAACCAGAGAATCCACCAACTTTTTCATCAATATATCTCCCTGAACGACAAAGGCAGAGGTTGAAACGTTCCGTAGAAAAAGACAACTTTTTTCACTTCTACACTCAATACATATTCACATCCAGTTTCAGGTATATCACCAATTCAACACATATACATGTATATTTATTCGTTTCTTCTTTGCAATCTTTGCTCATTTCTTTAGTGTAAAGTTATCTTCTTGGTATCATTCCAGATCTAAACATATTTTCAGTCAGTGTTTTCTTTTATGTTACATATATGCTTTTTGTCAGCCTAGAATCCTATTTCTGATTACATGTATCAATCTTGTTTGCTTTATGGGATGTTCTTCCAGGGGGGTTTGCCTTTTTTTTTTTCGTCTTCTTAAATCAGTTCAAAGATTAATTTTTTTTGTGGGTGGCCGCTGCACATTAAGGTGCCCTCTTTTCCTCTTGTAATTACAGCAAGTTATAATCTTTAGTGTTTTATCTTCTTTTGTCCGAGTTTTACTATTATTATTATTATTATTTTTGAAGATATATGGCCTAATTAGTTTTGATTGTCTTAGATTTATCTAATGACCCTTTTGAAAGATCAAGTATTACTGGGTTTGTTTGTTTGATCAGTTCCTTATAGAACCAAAGTGGGATTTTGTTTATGATCATCTCTTTGGTTCTTTTTTTCGTGCTTTCAGTTTGTTGTATCCTTTGTTTATGCTTTTTTTTTTTATTAGAATTTTGAAGCGGTAATATAATCGTGAGTTTGTGATTCTTTTTTAGGTGTAAAATTATTGGAAACATGGAAGGTATTGTAGTTAGAAGGGTAATTCCCTCGGACAACAGTTGCCTTTTCAATGCTGTCGGGTAAGATCCCGATGGAACATTTATTGTTAGTCTTAATGAATTGTGTTTGTGGTTAAGTTTGATCGTTGCTCTTTCTTTTCTCCATTTACAGTTATGTTATGGACCATGATAAAAACAAAGCTCCTGAGTTGAGACAGGTTCTTACCTTTAACATATCTTAGCTCCCAAACATGCATGCTTGGTTTACGATTGCAAACTTTAGTGGTTTCCATTCATATTGGTGTAATTGAAATACTTGATTTTGAAATTCAATTCTGTTTTAGGATTGATGGGATGGTTAAATTGCTGTAAATATGAGTATTCAAATTTAAATATGTTGCAGAACCTATTTATCTTGACAAAATCTAGTTATGTTATATTATGTGAAGTGTGATTTATGATGTATTGAAATGATTGCAGTCTTAGAATTAGATTTATAGATGTTAATAGCACAACTGTTTATTATATCATCTGTAAATATTACATCTCAGTAATGGTCTTTCATTTTATGCTAATTTGGAAAACTCTTTGTGTTTCTTTGTCCTTCATGAGTTTTTTCAATTGTACAACTGGTTACTATACCATTTGAAAGTTATAATAATTTATTTTTGAAAAAACAGGGCTGACTTCATTGTTTTGTGTTTTGTGATTGAATTGGGTTGCAAGCCTGTACTTATATGTATAAGAACGATTTTTAACATGACAATCCATAGAAAACTTTATTTACTCGTCTATTCTAATGGATGTACGTTGCTGATCTTTCTTAAATATTTGCCAGTTTGTAGGGGCTGAATCTCTTAGGGAAATATCATGGCTATTTCTTAATTGATTTGTGTTCTCTTGTTCATAGAAGCATCCATACAAGGTGTTTTAGATAGAGACCAATTTGAGTTGAGAGTTAGTCGCAGCAAAGACAATTACTGGGTTGCCTTAAGATGAGTCGGTCTAAAATGATAAGCTGAATGGAAAGATTTGTGAAGATGGTTTGTTAACTATGTGGATGTTACAGACATGGAAGCTTTCCCTGTCCCTGTTATATCAGAATCAATTCTAGAACATCTGATTCTAGAACATCTTTTTTCAAGGGATCTTATCCACAACTACTAATGGGCTTACCATGTGTCTGACATATAGTGACATTGTCATGGCATGGCGCTAACATGTATTTGGAGTCATAATGTTGTATGCTATGACATTGGCATCTTGATACTTCTCAAAGTCTAACTTCTGAGATTTCTGCTGATCCTGGTGATGATTTTATCTTCTGGTTTGGGATAATTAGTCAAATATTTATGGTCTCATTATACTACGATGGAATTCATTTTTTATTCTTAAGATGACTTAGTTATGCTGTTCATTTGTCTCACATATGCTTATATAAGTAATACATTCTGGTATGCCTTTTTGTGAAGTTTTTTACTTAGATGCTTGTATTTATAATGCTAATTGGAGTGCACGATCACATTTATATAAGAGCTAATTGCATAGACCTCCCTTGAGGTTTTGCCAACTACAAGCGGTGTTAACTTTATCGTTCATTGACAAACACCTCCCCTGCCCTTAATAAAATTTAGTCAAATGTAACAATTGACCAAGGGAGGTCTTTGTCAAAAACCTGAAGAGTTGGCTAAAAGTTGATTATGCCTATAATTGAGTAAACCCAAAAGAGGGGAGGTCTTTGTTAATAAACTCAAAAGTTAACTCTGTCTGTAATTGAATAAACATCAGGGGAGGTAGGCGTTATTTACTCTTTATATAATTACTAGATATGAAACTGATGAACGTAAAATATATGCTCATAAGAAAATCTGATATGTCGAGATTGACTACCATGCTTTTTCCAAACCTGAATTTTTATTGCTTGTGCTATTTTTTTCCTTTTCCTGAACTCTTTGATCTTTTATCGTTGAAGGTTATAGCTGCAACAGTGGTAAGCGATCCAGTAAAATATTCTGAGGCATTTCTTGGAAAGCCAAATGAAGAGTATTGTTCTTGGATTCTTGACTCAGAGAAGTGGGGAGGTGTGTTGAACTTATCTCTCTCTCTCTCTTATTTAATGCATGCTTTGCTGTCCAATAAACAGTTGAAAAGATGGGTCTAAATCATGATGATATCACATTAAGAAATCATCTTGCAACTAGTGGATTTCCTGTCTAGCAGTATGAAATGGGCAGCATATGGATCTGGCCAAGTTCTTTTGCTTGGGTAAACAAAGTGGCATTCCAAATTCCAACGTGTATTGCAAGTTAAGCTTGCATTTGGGCTGGTTTAGGTGATACCTTTTGCATGCGTTGTGCAATTGGAGCTTCCTTTGCTCCAATAGGACACATATTCAGGAATCTTTAATATTTCGATTCATGCACCTTCTTTTTGTGCCTTCTGAATTTGTTATCACTGGATCTATCTTATGGAGTGAGTATGTCTTTAATTGTGATTGTGATGTGGCAAAAAAGGTTCGGAGTAATCAAGCATTATCTCTGTTTTGTTGTTTTGACTATTCTTACTAAGTTTATTTTCAAATTCAACCATATTGCTGCGCCTTTTAGAAACGTATTTGATAAGAAAGATAGGTGGAGGAAGGACTTGAAATTGACCTGCTTACAGCTAGTTTGGAAGTCTAAGAGATGCTTGGTTAAAATTGTGTTGTTATACAAGTGTAGTTTAGTTTAATTTATCTTAAGACATAATTTTAGTTCAGAACCTGTGTTGTGAGGAACATTTGTATAGAGCTGTTCTGTCTCTTTCACACTTGATAAAGATGCCATGTTCATCTTCCAGTCCTTTCACACATGTTTCTAATGTTGTCTATAATGGTCTGTAGGTTACTTTTCGATTTATTGTGCTGACTTTGTTACTTAATTTTCTGTGATGAAGGTGCCATTGAACTTGCGATATTAGCGGATTACTATGGACGTGAGATCGCAGCATATGATATTCAGACCAGCCGATGTGATTTGTATGGTCAGGTCAGGCGCAGTAGTTCTATCCTTTGTGCATCGGACTTGGTCAATTTGGCATAATTTTTTTTTCTTTTTTTGATTCTTTATTCTTGTGTACTAATTACAGGAAAAGAAGTATTCGGAAAGAGTTATGCTGATCTATGACGGGCTTCATTATGATGCTTTAGCTGTATGTTGTCTTACGATCAGTTTCTTATAATTATTTTTCATTCTTTTTGCTGGTTGTTAAAGCAGAGAAATAACCAAGAGGAATTAGATGGCATGCTTGTAGGATTTCTTGATCTTCACTCTTCAGTCTTGCATTTATGAATATCTTTCAAATTTTACATTGATGGCCCTCCAAGAGTCACAGTCTTATGTCTTCCACTGCTTAAGTAAAATTTTCAAGTTTTACATCGTTCCTATGTATATTTACGTATAGTGAGAAAATCTGAACAAAAGAAAGCAAACTTTGTTCATGCTCTCATCATTTGTTTGAGTTTTTCTCTAAGTGCTCCTGTTAAATACATAAGCTGTCATGTATTTATGTTCAACTTATGAGTGTGCCTGATTGTTTTCTGGTGTATCTACAGATGTCTCCATTTGACGGAGCTCCAGAGGAGTTTGATCAGACTATATTTCCAGTAAGGTTTGACAGGACTATTGGGCCAGCTGAAGGGCTTGCACTTAATCTTGTTAAGGAGCAGCAAAGGTAAGATACGGGGTTTCACTGTTTTGAACAACAAGTTAAATATGTGTAAGAGTCTTATTTTTAAGTAAGAAAATACGCTACACTGAATTTCTTTCCATTGTAGAGGCTGGAAAGTTGGTGGTTCAGATGATCATGGACCATTTTGGTTTTCTTCATGATTTTTTATCTATAGAATATCAATGCTGCTAACTATGTAGGGTTTGTTAATTTGTATTATTATTTTTAGGAAAAGGAGCTATACCGACACTGCCAACTTCACTTTGCGCTGTGGGGTTTGCCAAATCGGAGTGATCGGGCAGAAGGTTATAATTCGTTCACTCAAA